>VXAC01005884.1:232032-305832 GCA_013399225.1 Rhipidura dahli | reverse complement strand
TTTTTAAAGGAGGGACTCCACAGGCATTTATAGAGACCTAATGGAATAATTTTTGTCTGTCGATGGACTAAAACCAGGTTACACAAAATAAGATGCAGCTATGATGATTCTTTTATTCTGCCACTTCCATACAGCAACTGAGTGATGATAGATTGTTAATTCAGTTTAATCCTCCATTGGATTTCCAAATGGTTAATTTTAGATTTCAGATAATCTCATGCTCTAGAATATATATAGTCATGTTAATCAATCTGTTGCTGATATTTTGACTTGCAATTTTGGCTCATATTAAAAATAAAATTTTGAGGAAAAAATCCTGAGATTATTATTACATAGATTTTTCAATATATTTAAAGTCTTTTTTTTTTTAATAAAAGCTCAAAGAAAATCTTGGAGATGTTGAAATTTCATCAAATTTGGAAAAAACCCCAAAAACCAACAAACCAAAACCAAAATTTAACAAACCAAGTAAAATAAATTGTTTCTTTATAGGATGATTTCACATTCATATCTCTGAAGTAAAGCCCCCATGGCAGAAGGAAGTGCGTTCAGGAAGGGGAGCAGAAGCCTTGTGTAGTTGACTTTCTCATGGGACATCAAGCAAAATGATCAAAAGCAGATGACCCAGGAGGATTCTCAAAATCAACACTGAGAAATGAAATTATGAGCATGAAGCACATAATGCAAGAGGTTTTGTATGTTGTTTGTACATATGAATGTTGCATTTCTAAAGCTAATAGATACCCCTTTTAAATTTGAGGTTGTCTGTTGCAGTAAACAAAATGTCCCAAAATTCAGAGACTATCTGTTGCTTAATAAAAGCAAACTAAGGTGATTCAGGACTCCATTGATGAGAGGTGTTTGTTTTTTCATAGCTGGTCCTTGACAAAAGTGCTCACCTTTGATATTTTTTTAAATTACAGTTTGTAATTGTTTCCAATATAAATGCTGTAATTTTTGATTTACTATGTAGGAGGAGCATCCCATGTTTTCAATAATAAATATTTTTTTCCATAAAATGGCTGTCTGGAATGCATTAATCAGCTTACACGAGAGTCAAATACAAGCAATTTTTCACAGTGAGTTTATACCAAAACAAAACCTAGATCCATCCCATCCTTTTTTTTTCATTGAAGTATTGTAAAAAAATGACTGTTTTGTAGTATTTATAGTACTCTTATAACTTTGTTTCTCAGGGTTCATCACCAATTACACACAGAACAGGATACAAGTCTGTTTCTCATTCCAGAACTTCTAAACCTAACTCAAACTACACTTTTTGAACAAGTTTTTTGAATATTCTTGGCTATTACCTCATTTATATCCAGGTCTGTACTTTCTCATTTCCAGCAGTATCCCAAACCAGAACTGACAAGAGAATACAGGAAAATTTTTGTACTGTCACATCATATTTAATCAGAAGGAAGACATGGCACATCTCTATAAATCTCGCAATGGCGATACAGCTGCTGATTCTGTGTGTGACACACCCAGGCCTTTTGTGAAACCTGCACAAACAAACAGAAACAGGCCCGAAAAATCTCACCCAATTATAAAGAGCCATTCCTCTGTGAAGAGGGTAGGGATGGACAGGTCCTTAAATAGCTTGGAAAAGGGGACAAAATATGCTCAGAGTTCTTAACTTTTGGGCTCCTCTCTTTATCATTTAAAGGATGCGTTAATTTTCTTTTAACCATATTTGTTTATTTGTAGGCATGCATACTATAAATAACAATTCTTTTATGAAGCCAGTGTCCTTTCAGCGAGTAAAGTCAATACAAAAGTATCAAATACACATTTTACAAAATATTTATTTGTTTGTTTTAGAAAGTCTTTATGATCTATTTCCTCCCTTTCTGCTGTTACACATCTCATTAAATCTAGTCTTCTTCAGCAGTTTTATTCTATTATCTTCATTACTATACAATGAACTGGAATGTCATTTCTATATTTATGTGATATTTTAGCTAATAAACCTGTTGTTCTGAGACTTTGAAGTTGAAGCTTCAATATTCTACTAATCCTTGAGAGTCCATATCTGAAATGATTTCTATAGCAAAGACTGATAAGGAGTGTTTAGAAGTCTAATGGAATAGCCTATTGTTCTTATCAGAAAAAATAAGCCAGTATTTTAGATGAGATAAATGACTGTAGTTCTACCAAAGTCAATTAAAGTACATGAATTTTGTAGCTATGACTGAGGGCAAGATTCAAGCATCAGAGTACAAAACCAAAAACACTCTTGTCAATCTAGAGAGTGACTGTAAGCTAATTCTACTTTGAGGCACAAACAAACTTTATTGCTCTTTCAGATCTTACTTAGCCTTCATATTGCTACACTTCATGTGAAAAGAGCAACAAATATTTAACTCTGACAGCTTTTATCAAAGATATGTATCTCATGTAAGGGGAAAAAAAACCCCAGATCCACAAAAGCAAAATCAAATAACCAAAACCAGTTAAAAATTAAATTGTTCATACAAGGCAGACATTTATTTGCATGTGTTGTATCTGTATATATATACACATATGTTCTAGACAATTTGAAATATCTGTCATAGGAATGTTTTGAAGACTGGTAAGACAATATTTTAAAATGTAAAAAATTTCTTATAATTTTTCACCAACATTTTTCTTATTAGTTGTCACTCTATACATAAGTGGTCATCATTGTGATCTGAACAAAATTTTATGTCTTTAGCAGTTAAATTTTAAATTAGCTGCAAAGACACACTACCATGGTGCCATACAGTTATCACTGATGGCTGGGGTCCTCAGTGGTTCTTTGCCAAGTTTGAGTTTGCTTTACAGCTCCTTGGTGAGAGCAGTCGAAACTTAGGTGGGATTGTCTTCCCTGAGTTTCCTTGCTGATATCAGGTGTTTGATACTATCAAAAGAAATGCCATCTGCTCCCTGTATTCTCTATTCTTTTTTGATGCCAGTCATCCTCTGATTTCAGCAGCATTTCCTGCCCATCCCATTTGTCCTTCATGTTTATCTTCTTCTGTGTCTTGAAGCTTTTGGTTCCTTGGACACCTCCTATGTGCCACAACACCCATCCTTGTTTGCTCCTCTGGGGGTCACATTGCTCATGTGCTTATGTGACACATTCATAAATGATGTTGCCATCACAATAGCACAAAATACACAACATGGTTGGCTCCATTTCCCACCGTACTTTTATATCCAGGTTCAGAGAAAGTTGTCCTGATGAGTATATTTATAATTTACTACTGTCTGTTTTGGTTCCATATTTGCTGGAAAGAGGTAAAATACAATGAGACACCATACTGAAGAATTTTTTTTTGAATGGTTTAAAGTTTATTTGAAATGACTTTCTGCAGCTTTGTCCAATGATTACAGTAATGTGGAAGAGTTTCTAGAAGCATGCTTCACTTTTTCTCTCTCAGTCTTACCAATAAAAAGTTTTCAAACACTTGCACACGTTGATGAACTCCCAGTTTCAGAATTCAGAGCACATCTAGTTATAAGGTGCTTTATATTCAGCCAGTGCTATTCAAGAAGTGTATTTTAAATCAGTCGTATCTTATCAAGGCAATTTATATTGCCCTCCTACAAGTGTGGAATTGATTTACAGTAAGTGTCTTTACCTCATAAAATAGCTAAATGAGTTTTCTGCTTCAGAAGTGCTTAAATCATGCTACTTCCTCCATTTATGAAACAATTTATGTTTTCAGACACACAAACATAATGGCATCAAAATCTGTTAATTGTGGTATCTCTCCTTACATGCTCTTTATTTATATCCCTGTTTGGTTTAATCTTTTTTATTGTCTTTCAAAACTCTTTTTCACATTATATCTGTATTTATTATAGGAAGTCCTATCTACATCACTGTTACTGTTAATTACTTGTGAATTGCATGGTTTGATATGTCTTTCCAGAGTTTCCTTTCTAATGACTGACCTTTCAGACAGAAACATTAGTGCAAATTGTAGCATATTTTTTAAATAGTGTTTGCAACAGCAGTTTTAACTTGTTATTTTGAAAAATGACTGGCTTTACACTTCTTTTTTTTTCTTGAGTAGTAATTAAAACATCGTAGCCCTGGTGGGATACAGCCAAGAAAAAAATATTGTGGGGTTTTTTTCCACAAATATTAATCAAAAACATTCTCTACCCCAGAATACAGACAAGGATGGAAGAAATTAAGTCAATCTCTTCCCTTCATTCTGAAGATGGAAAACTAGAGCCAGAAGTTATTTTCCCAAGGCCATGTGACCCTCCTGAAAACCACTTTGACTTTAAATGCTCTGCCTGTACTATGAGCTTGTTGACTTTACCATGGAAAAACCTGTGGCCTTATCAAACAGAGGAAACTTTCTGCAGGTCTGTAATACAGCTCTCAAGCACAGTGCTGTCTAACTCTCCAGCTCACTTTTCTATATACTGATGCTCAGAATGCCTACATAAAAGCAAAAAAATCAAATCAAATGTTTTAAGCCATCAAACTTTATGTCATATATTTGAACAATGGTTAGAAACACAATGACTGATAAGGTTTCTTAAAATTACTAAATAAACTATATTTGTGTAGGCAGCACAAGTACCTGCATGAGCTCCATTATCTCAGTGGCAAGGAAAAAGAAAAATGTTCCCTACAAGGCATCTGTATTAAATGATCATAGGGCTTAAAAATATTATTTGGTAATCTTTAAATACTGTAATCATAATGCAGTAAAGGAGTGACATAAATGTTATTTTGGCTTACAGAGTAAAATAAAGTAAAGTAAAATTTATTTTCTTAATAAAGTCCTGTGCTTGTCAGCACTCTTTCGTGTATTTTTAAAAGTATGACAAACCTCACTACAATTTTAGTCACTATTGGTCTTATTTTCCTACTGGCTTAGGACGCACAAGGTAAGAGGGAAAGCAGCTTTTACTAAGTCATAGTGTATGATACTGTATTTTAAGTGAGTGAAATTATGCACCTTTATATTAACACAGTAATTATAAGTTTGATAACAACCAGCAGAGAAAATTGATCTGCAGTGGATGAAATCACCTCAAACAAGAACAAGTATGCTACACAGCAGTCAAAACAACCTGAGAGAGCAATTTGAAGAATGCTTAAAAACATATTCATGTGCTACCCAGTCTAAAACATAAAACATGGGCTACCAAGACGTCTTTATAACATTAATTTTAATAAGTGAATTCTGGCTTCACAGAAACTACTTTATTTAGAATTTGAGACTGAAGCAGTATGGATTCAGATCTTCTATGCAAGAAATGCAAGGGTTTGACAGGTTTGGGAATAGTCCTTCAAAACACTTGGGAGTTGTTCTAGAGAACCAAATGCTACATGAAACTTGGTTGGCATCTGTGACATGAGACCAGCTCTTGATCTATATTGCAAGTAAAAGAAAAAACTCTTGGGACACTCTGCTTGGCAAAAGGAGAGAGGATGTTTTTGTAGGGAAATACTAGTGTTTTCCCTTGAATGCTAATTTACAATATGTCAGTATTGTAATTCACATACCTGAAACAATATCCCATCCTGTTTGGAGGACATCTGTTGTTTAGACATTCCTAAAAAAGGGAAAGACTATTTTTTCTGACTGATGTTGTCAACTTTGGGAACCTATGGAAAAATTTTAATGACATGGTAGTAGATATCAAAATGCTACACACTTCCAAAATATGTGCGCTAATGTGCATCATCAGTGATTTAAGAAATATCTGGAGTCTTCCACAAAATATACTGAAAAAATATTGAGTATCCCTGCAAATGCCCATGTAAGCTAAGACATTGCACTTTACAAGACTGCTGAATATACAATGTTCCTCTGGCTTTGTCACCTGTTCCATACAAACCAGACCTGCTTGGGAGTTGTGAAAATTAATATTTTGTACCAGTCCTAGATAAAGAAATTATTGAAAGAGCCATCATTCCAGGAGTCATACAAGGATATTTAAATTCCTACAATTCCTTTCATTCTCTCTACAATTACCTGAAAGAAAGTTGTGGACAGGTGGGGTTCAGTGTTTTCTGCCAGGTAACGGGCAACAGGGCAAGGGGAAACGGCCTCAAGTTGCACCAGGACTGTCTATACCTAATAAGGACTGAACATTAGGAAAAATTTGTTTGCTGACATGTTGGTGAAGCATTGGAACAGATTGCCTAGGGAAGTGGTGGAATCATTATTCCTGGAGGTATGTGAAAGATAGATGTGGTGTTTAGTGACACGGTTTAGTGGTGGACTTGTCAGCGCTGGGTTAATCATAAAATGATAAAATTATATCATTGTTAAGGTTGGGAAAGACCTCCAAGGTCATCAAGTCTGACCTTTGACTGAATACCACTGTGCCCACTAAGCCATATTGCAAAGTACCATGTCTACTACTTTTTTGACCACTGACTTAGAAGTCTTCTTCTAAATTCTAGGATTTAATGATTCTATGATCCAGGAAACAAAAAAAAAAAAATAAGGGAAGAAAACTTCATTAATTGAATGTATACATTTTTCGACCAACTGTATGTACCACTACCACCAGGTAGATCAGCTTGTTGTAACACATTTTCAGAATTCCTGGTGGCCACATGTACACAGTTTTTTACAAAGTCTGTATCTGCCTCTATGGTTTGCCTGACACATCCCTATTTCAGGGATGATGACTGCACAACTGGTTCAGTATTCGGATGTTCATGTTAGTGCACACGTGTATGAGTGTTCCTGTCAGAAATGCTCTCCCCATGGCATGGGGCTGCTCACCTGGTTGTTTTAGAGCTTATCTAGTTAAACAGGCAGGGTTTGTGTGGAGTGTTTCAGGATGATTAGCTAAGTTAATCACCAGAAAAGGCAATTTGATTTACTAGTACTTCTTTCAAAGGTAAGGATGACTTCTACGCCAAGCATTGGGTAACACAGCACAGAGAAGATGGGTGGTACTGAAGGCAGAGGTTTGCTGTAGTCACCTTGTTATAAAAATATTATGTACCTTGTCATTACTCCTGACCTCTATAACCACCTCCAACAAATCTGTAAGAGTACTGGAGAGACACAACATCCCTTGTAAGGGCTATCCATATCTGAAGTCCTGGCAGACTTGTTTGTGGATATTTTCACCACCACCACTTCTTCCAATAGAGTCTGGAATTCAATACTGAAGGCAGCTTCAGCATAGGTGGCTGCTAGAAGAATTCTACAGGAGGAGATTCAAAATGCATTTCATCTTGGAATTTCTGTCTAGAAGCAAGCATTCCTTCTCTCAGTACCCTCAGTATGATAATTGTAGGTAGGCATTGCCACAGTAGTGACACCACTGAGGGGAGGGGGTGTGTTGAGAGGAGAAGAAGGAAAGAGAGACTGTTAACACACTAAATAACTCTATTATTAATGCATGAAATGCAGCAAAATCTTGGCATTGTCTCATTACCTCGTTTTCACTGCAGATACTTCTCCAGAATGTGAGTTGCATTAGGGACTCTTGTGTCTGAAAGCAAGATTGGGACTTCACTCTTTGCATTTGTGACAGATGTGAAATGGTTAAGTTGAGAGAAACATCATAGCTAAACTTTTCAAAACGATTTGATGTTTTGTCAATATTGATTCAGGCTTCTCAGTGTCAGTGAAGTAAAAAATAATAAAGTTCTGTTGCTGCAGGGACATGAAAAAAAGATGTTTGATTGATTCTTCCATTATCCAATGACAGTTATTGTGGAGCAGGGAATACAAATGGCAATTATATTCTTACTTTATAGAGGAAAAAGAAGGGAAAAGAAACTGTTCCAAGATTTACAGAGTTGACTTATGAGAGCTGAAATATGCCAGAAACAGGAACTGCAATGATTGGTCTCACAGCCCTGTTTCTAGAAGCACAGGCATTTAGCCATAATATTTGTATTCAGCAATTGAATCTAATATGAAGTGATGTTTAGCTATATTGAAAAAATAAAGGTATCCAAAACCAGAATGCACATTAGGAAATGTTATAGTTGTGTGCCCATTACTGTGAAAAGTAGATTTAAAGAGACAAAAAAGCCTGCAGACACTTTTTAACGTTTCCTTTTTGCTTAGATTAAATTTAATCACAATAAAATGTTTCTCAAACACCCAAACACATTATAAGGCACTTCTTATTTTTATACCTGCAGATAATAGTTGCTCAGAGAGTGCTTTTTCTTCTTCAGTATTTTCCCTTATTGTCACATATTTCAGAGACAGAAAGCCCACTTGTGCTAAACTTATTTTCCAGTCTGTGAGAAAAAGGCTGCTCTGGATTTTTTTTAACTCTGATACTATATCTAATAAACATAAATTTCATTGCATCAAATGGAATTTTATTTTAAGGAAAAAAAAATGTTTTTGACTCTAGACATAAGCAATACAATAATAAATATATATTTAATTTGGAACAACCCTCCCGTAATAACTCTATGAAAAAACAATTAAACGTGCTAATTTTTTTCCCTCTTTTTCTTTTAAGACAGCCTCCAGATATGCAGTGGAAAATGGAAGTGAAAATATGTTAGCTGTTCTTGTTTCTTGTGACAAAGCAAAATAATTTTGTCAAATTGTCCTTTAATTCTATTAAAATATCACCTACGGCTGCAATTTTGCCAAGAAGGTTGTCTATTTTGTCATTTCATTGACAGAATTAATTAATTTTTATTTGCTTATCTTTGTTTTAGTTGGTCTAATTTTATTTGTATATAAATGTTGAAAATGATTTCTTAACACAGGTCTGCTGATTACACAATCGATGTCAATAAAGGATGAATTACATAAATTACTCTTTATTTCTCAAGTGATCTAGCTGAAAACAATACAATCTTAGATACTGCTCAAGCTGAAGGGCAAGTTAGAGAAGAAAAACTGCTCCTTATTAGTGATTTTTTAATTGGCATCTGTTTTCACAAATAGCATCTGCCTTTGTGCCACAGTGCAATTGCTGCTCTTGTGAGGAGCTCTTTGCTAGTTTTGATAACTTACAATGTCTACTGCAATAATTTGCAGTAAATATATTTTTCCCAGGCAGACAAGAGGAACTCCCTCCTCTGTTAAAACCTCTCCCTCCCACCATGCTAAAAAAATTGCTTCAAGCCTCTGAAGGATGTTTTGGCCACCAGGTCTTAGAATATGTGTCTCTGCTTTACTGTCAGCAAATGCTGCCCTTGCCAGGCTGACAATTCACCCTGGCCTTTGGCTCCCCTTCCCCCTGCAGGCTGGATAAGTCACAGATGTGTGGACAATGTCAGCTGGCCCAAAGCCATGGAGCACATACCCGCTCTCAGACTGGACATGCATAGCCAAATGTTATCCCAAAGTGCCGCTCCCTGACCTTGCACACAGCCCTTCCAAAAGAAAAATTAGCATCATAGCACCATCTGAGCCTTTGCCATGATGGCAGAAAGTAAATTCCTCTTTCAGTGGTAGCTGTCTTGGTCTTTTTCCTCGGGGAAATACACTTCCCTGAAGAGGTCTTAACTTCCTTTTAGTGGTTGAGTTATTTGTCGACCTTCTTCAGAACAGGCTGTGACCAATCCTTTCGGGCTGGTGATGCTGCAGTGGCAAATAGACACTTGAACTTATTTTCTGGTGAAACACTTAACAATGCACTTCACAGTTTAACAAGAGTGTTGCAACTAGACTGGGAAGAATGAGGAAAATCAGGGAGCAGCATAAGACGTCAAAAGGTTATTATTTCAGACAGCATATGGTATCAGCTGTCATGTGTGCTACACCTTTTACCAGGACCTTATCAAGGGTCTAACACTAAAAATACTTCTGTGCTGTGAACATTAATTCATTGCATTTTATCAAGTTGAAAGTGTCATGTCCTCTTACATTGCAAAAAGAAACTAAAAGTGAAGATAGACATCAGCCAATAAAGTACCAGCAGGAAAGGATCAACAACTAGTTCTACAGATTATTCTCTCAAGGAAATGCAGAGTGATTGTCATTTGGCAATAGACAGCATAGTCTAATATCTGATCTCCAGCAACATTAAATACTATGAGAAAAATGAGTGTGTTGGAACTGGCATTCTTTTTCCTAAGTTTTCTCAGTGATATGCCCTAGCATATTTCCTTAATTTATCAAAACAAGAGAAATATTTAAGTTATGTCAATTCTTTCCATTATAATTAGGAGCTCCCAGCCACCTATAATAAAAACTGAAGAAAATTATACTTATTTGAATTCATTATTAGCTAGCAGCTGACAGATTCTCTGTCAAACTTTTAATGACATGATAACTTTATGGCATGAGAGAAATATATTTATCTTGTTGTGCCTTTCACTATATAGAAAATCCTTTCAGGTGTATCTTAGAACTGTTGAAAAGCCCTTCACTTTTCCTCTTCCTCTCCCTTCACTACTTTTAACCCCAAATTCAAACACATAAAACTAGGGAGTTTGGGGTTTTCTGGGGTTTTGTTTGTTTGCCTATTTGTTTTTCTTAAGATTATACATGTTTTTCAGGAGTAGGATTTGGGGGTTTGGTCTGTTCGGGTTTTATAATAAGGTACTTGTGATGAAATATACTACAAAGATGTGAAATATTTTGAAATTACATAAACACTAAGACTTTAACATGAAAATAAGATCAGGTCCTTTTCAGAACAGAAAATCACTTTTGTTCCTTCTTAGCAATAAGTAGATATCTAGCATTGCTTTAAAATATTAATGAGTTACAACTACCTGACTATCTTAAATTTGCCAGTTGAGTAACTAATTATTTCAATTCTTCACAAATACTCCACTACTGTATAATAAAATAATTATTCTGTCTTCAAAACCAAGGGTTAGTCTTACAGAAGCATTTAAAAAACAAAGTACCGAAATCCCAGAACGATGGACCACAACCTCAAAAAACCCAGGGTGGGGTTCATCCCAGAAACACTGGTCACCACATGTGTGATTCACTGATCACATCCTCTAGAGTCTGTTGGTGAAGGAAGCAAGAACCACTCTTGAAATCTGCTTTCAATTTCCTAACACAGGCTAAAACGTGTTTAACTTGTCAGAGCAAATCATGTTCTGTGCACTACCGTGAAAGCAGGTTTTACATCTCAGTAATTGTACATTCTTTGAGGATCAGGTACTGAGCCATTCCAACCTCGTCTTTAGGTAAGCCTTGGGGATTTCCCATGCCGTGTATCAAGCCAGGACACATGAGAGCAGACTCCAACCCTCACACTGACTTTGAGTTTTCAGGTACTACCTAATGAGAGGAGAAGGAAGGAGAAAGTCCAAGAGGCATTGTAGAATGACTGCAGCTGTGTGGCCACGTAAGTTTGTCCTGTTAGTGGACATTTGGAAAAGTAGAGCATGGATATTGACAGATAAAGGGATATAAGAGAGGCCCAACCCCTGGCCCTGCTCAGAACACCCCAACAATCTCACCATGTGCTTGAGAGCATTGTCCAAATGCTTCCTGAACTCTGCCAGTCTCAGTGCTGTGACCACTGCCCTGGGAGTCTCTTCAGGACCCAAAAAACTCTTCAGGTGAAGAGCCTTTTCCTGATACCCAGGCTACACCTCCCCTGGCTCAGCTTCAGGCCATTCCCTCAGGTTCTGTCACTGATCACAAGAATGAAGAGAGCAGCACCTGCCCCTCCTGTTCCCCTCATGAGGAAGTTGTAACTGCAGTGAGGTCTCCTCTCAGTCTCCTCCAGGCTGAACAGACCAAGTCCCATCAGCCACTCCTCATACAGCTTCCCCTCAAGCCCCTTCACCTTCCTTGTGACCCTCCTTTTGATGCATTCTAATATCTTTATATCTTTTTTTATATCATGGTGCCCAAATCTGCCTTCAGCACTCGAGGTGAGGCCCCCCAGTGCAGAGCAGAGGGGACAATCCCCTCCCTTGCCTGGCTGGTGATGCTGTGCCTGATGCCTCCCAGGGCACTGCTGGCCCTTCTGGGGTCCCAGGACACAGCTGACTCATGTTCATGTTTGCTAGCAAAGGCCCTTTTTCAGAAGCAAGCAGATGATTAGTGGGTATTAAAGTCTTTCCTGTAACTCAGGAGAGGAACATGACAAAATGTAGGCAGCAAAAACGCTCCAAGTCGTTCAGGAACATGCACACAAAGGGCTGCACCCCTCTTGCCTCCATGCAGCTGGAGAAAGTTGTCCTCTTTTATTAACAAACAGAAGCTACCAATGAAGAACAAGTTGCTACTTCATATCCTCTGTATATGCCTGCTGAAAATTTTTCCATGTATTTCCTGGCCCCTGTTTACATCTAAATTAAATCAAACTGCAAATTAGTACTTGCAAAGTGTTCTTCGTTAATTTTACAAACAAAAATTGGCTTTTTAAAAAGTCATCAATATATTCAAGAACTTCAACTTTTTTTTTTAAAAAGCAAACAACCCTTTAAATTAAATAATATAAATAAACTTTTCAGGATTTTTAATGTTTAAATGCAAATAGCATTTCCTGAGCAACTGTGATAGTAGTTCGACTTATTCATTTTTTTCTAACTAGTTTGGTGGAGAATTTATCTTTTTATGCTATGTACAGCAGTGCAATTTTTTCTATGAATTCTGCAAGAAAATGTGAGGTCTTCCTTATTTTCATGCCTGAAATAGCATCTAAGGGGAACATATTCCTGAATTTTTTCTCTCTTCCGTGAATTAACATACCCAGTCCTCATGGACTGAGTATAACTCTCAGTGATTTCACCTGCCAGAATGTGACAGAAGGAGTCAGGATGAGTGACAGAAGGAGTCAGGATGAGTGACAGATGACCAAAATGCAGAACAGCTGCTGTTGATGTCAGTTTTTGCTATCTAATATGTTTTAATGCTTTGTAACTAGAAAATAAAATTCTCACTATGTATGTTTAATGAAATCTAAAAAAAAAAAAAAAAAAACCACCCATAAAAATGAGCAAATACGTTCATAATTGAAAGAGACTTTTCCCATAGATATCGGGGTCTGATCCTGAACCTATGGCATGTATATACAGACTTTTTTGTCACTCGTTCTGCAGTAGGTGTTATTTATTTTTGTTGAATTATTATTAGGTGGGGGTGGTGTGTGGAGAATGGGCCAAGGTACTTGTCAGAGAGCAATAGCAGATTTGAAATAAGAAACCACAGCTCTGTGGGAGGACGTAGGAAAACTGCGTGTTTGTAAAATGC
This sequence comes from Rhipidura dahli, assembly GCA_013399225.1. Taxonomy (NCBI): domain Eukaryota; kingdom Metazoa; phylum Chordata; class Aves; order Passeriformes; family Rhipiduridae; genus Rhipidura; species Rhipidura dahli. Next base: position 292,717 of record VXAC01005884.1, on the reverse strand, counting down.
AGAGCAATCACAGGGAGAGGAGTACAGATCCCAGAACATGAAGCAGGTCAAAAAGAAGATGAGCTTTTTGTGATTTATGACTGTCACCATCACTGAATACCTACTTAAATTTAAGCACTTCTTCTAAATAAAAAGAGGTAATAAAAATAATCTTGTTATTAGTATTAGCCAGTGGGAAAAAAAAAATGACCCTTCTACTATGATGTTTTCACTTAACATCACTTGTCACTATGCAGAAAATGTATTTGGATGTGCAATGGGGAAAGCAGATGGATATATTTCATCTTTGTCTTTTCAGTAAGCAATTTCTAAACTGGATGCTGAAGTAAGATGCCATGACAGCTGCTCTTCAACACAAATAGAAACTTCTGCACTGTAAGTAGCAAGCTAGCAATAACAACACTGAAGAAAACTCAGGCCAGAAAAAAATATTTGATACATTTATATTTAATTATGATTAAAAGTATTAGATTAAAACCCAGGAAGATTGTTATTTATTTCTTCTGGCACTTTAAAAGACAGTTATATTCTATGCACTGTTACTTTACCAGTTTCATACAAAGTTTAGAGTAAAGTTCAGCAAAACTCTTTAAGGAGAGAAAAATTACTTCAGTATTTACATAGGATGATGTAAAACAACAAAAGCAGCAATCTTTGTCTAGCCTTTTCATTAAAAAAAGCTTTCTATTGACAATACTGAAGGAAAATACAGAGGTAATACTGAGAAAGAAAAGCAAACCTGCATTAACAGTAAACAGTGCCTGACAAGATGCATAGATTTGTCTACTAAGAACTATGCCCATTTTCCTCAGCTGAGACTCTGACCTCTGAATCTTTAAGCAGTTGGACAATTCATCACAGAGATATCTGTAGCAGCATATGTCAGCACACTTTTCTTATTTTTTATTCTTACTTTCTTATTTTGCCACTTATCTCTTCTGAAACACAGTCAGTGAGGGTGATATGTAACTGTTACACACATCCCAGGAAGATATTTTCATATCCCCTCCATGAGAGGAAGTGGAAGAGCAGACACCCTAAGAGATTAGTAACTGCAGAAGGCTAAAAATTTAAAACTTAGCAAAAAATACATCTTATGATTCCTTTATTGTTTGCTATATAGTGTCCCTTAAGAAGTTTAGTGTTGTTAAAATGTGCTGAAAAAAAGAAACAGAAAAATTTAATGTCTATGGCACTACAGATATAGTCTTGTCAAATTTAGAAATACAAGTATGTTCATGGCTTTGTGACAGCCCTTTTCTTTGTATTTCAGAAAGACAAAAATATCTGGGGATATGGGAAAACATGGCACCCTTGTGGAGTTCATTTTGATTTTTGTGGGTTGCTTTCTGAGGCAGATGGAGCTGGTCCAAGGAATTAACAGAGTCAAGGGGACATCTGCCTGTCATTAGAGCAGCAGAGGGTCATGGAACTGATTGAATGCTACATTGTCACCAGGAGAGACCTGTAAGAAGTGCTGAGAGCTGCAGCAATGAATCCAACACAAACATTCATTTCAGGAACATAGCTGTAGGTCACACAAGAAAATAAGGATGGGAAATTTGCATAGCCTTGTCTCTAATTAAAGCTTCACTGAGCTACTAGGTTAAGAATAAGAAATCACAGATTTAAGACACACACTACCTTTGTCCTTTCTGTCTCAAATTAGGTAATGACCACTGAGAAGAACCTGACCTTTGCAAATCATCTAGTGTAGAGAGACACAGGTGCCATTTTTCATTATTCCTGTGCATTAAATGACAGACACAAATCAGCCATAATCACTGCTGAAGGCACAGGGATCTTTAAGTTTAGCCTTGGATTAAGCAATATTCCCTCTTGCTCAATGTGAGCTGGAACAGACCCAACTCAGACTCATTGACATTAATCAAGAGGTTTTTGAGCTAATGCACACACAGCACTGTCCTGCTTGTGCCTTTCTCAAATGCATCTTTGTTACTGATTTTGCTGCCCTGGAAAGTGAAAGTCCTAAAACCTATGCAAATGCAGCACAATGATCAGCAGAGCTTTTGTTGAGCTTGGAGTTTTTATCCGATCCATTTGTGAAATTAAGGGGATCCACACACCATCTGCCTGGCTCTGAAAGGGCAGCAGCTGATATCACTGAGTGCTGCTGCCAGGCCCCCTGTGCCAAAAGGGAGGAAACTTCTTCCAAAGGTCCTCTGCCATGTGAGGATTGCTCAGGCCAGAGCCAACAGTGTGCAGACAACTGAGTGTGAACTTGGAAGCAATCCTGCAGTGCCACTCCTCCATCCTGGTTCAAACAACCTATGGTGGGACAGCTGGTATTACAGAGAATTTGGACCTTCAGTGATTAAGGTGTGCCTGTAAGCCTGGATCACCAAGGCCAAATCTCTGCCCTGAGATTTATTAGGTGTTCCTGTCTCCATTTCATGTCAAGGTTATGAAGGACAGTGAGTCAGTGAAGGACTTGGATGGAGTCCTGTCATACAGTGAGTGGACACACAGCCACACTTCCAGCCAGAACAAACCTCAGGACTGGTGATAAAAAGGGGGACATGATAAGAACATAAAGAAAATAATTAGGTATCATGTTATTCCACATGCACATCCTCTCCCTTCTTATTAATATATTGTACTTGGGAAAGGACACTTCTGCTCTTTACTTAGGGTAAGTTTCCACAGTGGGTACAAATTTTTGCTTCTTGAGCTTTGAGGTTTATTTTTAAAATATTGAATTGAAAAATATGAACATTTTTTTAAATATTTATGGTGTATAAATATAGCTTCCAGGTGGGAAAAGAAATAACTTTGCAAAGTTATAAGTGGTACCTGCAGCTTAAACAGGATAGCATTCCTGGCTTTCTTTTATAGTTTACATAGAGAGATGGCCCCTCTGGGGAGAATATGAAATCCTGTTCCTATGGTGAAATGCTGCTTGAGGTGCCTATCTCCCCTCAGGGACCCTAGGGAGGGCTGGCTTCTTCAAAGCATATCCCTTTCTGTGATGACCTGAAAGCATTCATTTACAGGTGAAATTCAGTGATGTGTGGAAGCCATGCTGGCAAATTGCCCTGCACCATTAGATTACACAGCTGTGTCAGGGCAGGAGCAGCAGACAGAAGACCTTAAGCACCTACACATCTTCAACTGTGCAGCTGTCATGGCCTTCTGAGGTGGGATGCACCAGCACTGACTTACACTGATCTCTCTCTCTCTCTATCCTTTTCCTTCTCATGACAGAATATTTTGGAGTGGGAGGGTAGCTGGTTACTAATATGAAATGATATCTTTAACTTGTCAGCATGATTGTTTGAGAGCCCACATAAAAATATTCCAAGGCAAAGAAAATTATCTGTATCATCCTCTTACTTTTTTTGCTGCTATAATTTCTTTTATTTCAGATGTCAATAGAATCTGAAGTTGAATATTTCAGCATACAAGCTCTGAAACTTCTTGTCATGTTCTCCTCACCCTTCTACAGCTACCTGCAAGGGGTTTGTAGATAGGTGGAGGTTGGGCTCTTCTCCCAGGCAACCAGCAACAGGACCAGAAGAAAAGGCCTCAAGCTGCAAGGGAGGTTCAGGTTGGAGACGAGGAGGAATTTCCTCACAGAAAGTGTTGTTAGGCTTTGGATGGGCTGTCCAGGGAGGTGGTGGAGTCCCCATCCCTGGAGATGCTCAAGAAACAACTGGATGTGGCACTGACTGCCAAGGTAGAGCCGACAATGGTGATGTAATGTTGGACTTGATGAACTTGGAGGTCTTTTTCAACCTTAATGATTCTGTGAGTCGTGAAAATTAGTCAATGAATTTGACAAAAATGTAGAAGTTGCTTGGGCCACTCTGAAACTACCTTAATGATGAGGGAAAAAAAAAAAAGATGAAGAATTCCATGTCTAGATACCATTTTTTTAGTCCTTAGTTAGAGACCTTTGTCATACCATTAATGTTTGTAAAGCAGCACATCCCTCTGTGACAGAAGAAAGCAATATTGCTGCATTTACCTGTCTAATACAGAGATAAACAAGAAATGCCACTTTGTTTTTGGAAGAGACTACTAAAAACAATGAAAAATGACAAGTTATAAATTGCCTTATTAGCCTCTTATGCTGAGCCAGGATGAGATCTCACTGCTTGCCAGAAAACAAGACACCAGACCCACCTGGTCTCCCAGTAGCCTGGGAGAGAGGAATGCTGAGAGGCTTCTGGTTCCCCCTTGGATGGGTGCCCCAGACACTGCCAGCCTGCCTGCAAGAGCCACAGCTTTTCCAGCAGAGGCTCAGAGGTTGTTTTCAATAGAAAGTGCTTGCATTTCTATTTTATTTCATTGTTGTGGGAATGGGAAAAATTCTTGGGTCTAAATAACCAGTTCATGCTATGTTTACTGCTTTTATAATGACAAAAAGTACTGAGAAACCACAAAACTATTATTTGTTCTGATCTAATAGCCTGCAAACTACAATAAATGGATTTTTTTTCCTACCCAGTGAGGATGACATTTTTAGCTTTAAACATTTATTTTTTTATGCCAGAAAGACTTGAGATCAGACCTTAAGATAATTGTATTATGATTGCTTCCTGGTTTTGTTACACTTTCTCTTCTTTTTCTGACGTGATTTGGGAATAAGGTGGTTCAAAACCAACAGTAGAAACTAAATATACTTATAGAAAACCATCACAGCCTGAAGATGCATTACTTTCTGAAGTGTTAGAACTAGAAAAGTCCACTTTAATTCCTCAAGTAAGCTTGGAATTTCAGTTTCCAGGTAGCATAAAATATTTACCTTTCACTCCAGTGCTTGTGAGATATTAGCTGTTGAAATACATGTGGGAGAAGTAGGATTTTTTTTGTAGGACAGTACAAATGACTTCAGGATCATTATGCTTTTCCAAACAATGCTCCCTGACTACTGATCAGACAGAGGGAAAGTGTGTCCCTGTGTTATTAACCACTCTGGAGCCCCACAGACATGCACACACATACAGAGACACAGACACACTCGCTGCCTTCTGGCATGAGCCCTGCCTCCTCCCACCTTCAGCCAGCTGAAGCACCACAGGAAAGTGTTGACTGGCTGCCTACACAATCCAGCTACATGTTGTGTTTTCCTGATTCCTACCCATAATTTACCTTTCAGAGAAGGTAACCATGCTAATTGTACACACACTTTTTCCCCTGAGACACGCAGGAGCTCAGCTATCTCATGATGCTTCTTGCTATGCCTACAGCAAGGGGAGCAGAGGAGAGTCAGGCAGATGCTTTCTCTGTCCCTGAAAATCTCTATGTAACACAGGGATGATTTTTCAACATAATAGTGAGCTGCCTTTGGAAAAAATAACTTTTTTAGCATATTAATTTTAGGTGTCTTTTAGATTTGGGGGAGGGGGTTTTGGGTTTTTTGGTTGGGCATTTTTTTGTTGGGTATTTTTTTTTGTTTATTTTAATAAAGAAGAGTCTGCGTATTTCTGACAATGAAATAATTTTGAAACCAAAGTCTTTCATTTTGAACTGTACAATTTATAGTCTTTGGGGTGATCTAATTGTGTCCTTCTAGTACCTGAAGGCAACCTGCAAGAAAGATGGAGAGAGACTGTTTCCAAGGGCCTGGAGTGACAGGACAAGGGGAAATGGCTTCATACTGAAAGAGTAGATTTAAATTAGATACTAGGAAATAATTCTTTACAATGAGGGTAGTGAGGCACTGGGACAGGTTGTCCAGAGAAGCTGTGGCTGCCCCACCCCTGGAAGTGTTCAGGGACAGGTTGGATGGAGCTCTGAGCAACCTGGTCTGGTGGAAGGTGTCCCTGTCTATGGCAGGGGGATTGAAACAAGATAATCTTTAAGATTCCTTCCACCTCAAGCTGTAAAGAAACCCAACCAACCAGACAAAAATCCAGAAAAAACCTTGTATGGATACATGGTTGTGGGTTTTCAGGTCTATGCAGTAAAGAAGTATTTTTGTGATTTTACTTTGTGAAAAATAGTTTGAGATGTTCAATCGGCTTCATATTTATTCCCCAGGTTATATCCATGGCACCAGCTGAGGTAGACAAGTTTACAATCTAATACAGTTGTTTGCATGTCCATAAAAATTGAAAAAAAAAAAAAAGATTAAAAAACCTAAACAAAACAGTGTAGATACTTCTGATATCTGATACCTTTTCCATAAGTTTAATTCCTAAAACACAACAAAAGAAATTACCCAGAAATTCTCAATCTTCAAAATTCACCAAGCAGCATTGTTTATTTTTTCATCTATGGTTGGTTTACCTCCTATGTGGCTGATATAGGTAAAATAAAAAACAGTTTTTGATCTAATATTTAAGGAAAGTAGCATGGAATTCTCTAGTCTGTATCTGCAGAACCTAAGTGATGGCATTTGATTGCAATTGTGATTAGTACAGAAAAAACAGTCTGATTTTGAAGTAGCCATGCGCTTCTTCTGGACCTTACCTGAAATAACAGCAAGGCTGACCTTGGAATGTTTCAGAAGTAAAAGGAAAGAGAAGTAAAAGAGAAAAAAAAAAGAATTAATTTTGTGTTTAGCTATAAAACTATCCGAAATAAACTGATGGTTTAGCTTGTGTCAAGGATCACTGGCATTGGACACCATTGACGAAATGAGGCTGATTTGGTGGGAAATTTATTTAAAGTCTCTTTAAATATCAAGCAATTCATTGCAGGATGAGATCTTTGTCTGGAACTTTAGTTTCTTTAATAATGTTGCAAAATCCCTTCAAAAGGTATCTATGATGTACATCTGCCTAAAATGCAGGAGCATTTCTGAAGACTGTATCTCTAAACCTCCTTTGTGGAGAGAAGCCTAATGATGTTAAAGAAAGGAAAAGTCAACTGTGCTATTATTTCATGTTATGGCTGAATCAAACTACAATTCAAAACAAGCTAGGAATTTACTTCTGTGGAAAAGGGGAAAAACTCGCTTCTTTTCTCCTATTTCTCTGTTTCTCAAATCATACAATGCCTTCCCTCATCATGTTTCATGTTTGGTGACTATTATTTCACCAAATTCAGTTTACTGACACAGCAACAAATGCTTTTTTTCCCCCTTTGCTTCAAAATTCACTTCTCTTGCCATTTAGCAATTGAAAGGAGCTTGTTATCTGATCATTTGAGTGCAAACATCAGCAGGAAAGAAATGCCAGAAAACACAGAGAGATGTAAAGTGGAAACATCTCCCTTTTGATGGCCACTGTATCAGCTGACTCCAGCTGTATCAACATGATGGTGGTGGTGAGATGTGTAAGAGATTTAAAATCATAATTGCCTTAAACAGTCTTAAGTTCGACAAAGGACTTGGGAACCTGTTTGAAAAAGCTGTGATCACTGAAGCCCAGCCCCTGAAAATGCCTCCTGGGAGGAATTTGGATTGTGAGTTAAGCCACCTGACAGGAACTTGAGATAAGATAAAGGTGACACTATTGTCCAATTATCCCAGGTCCAGGGAGACATAAAACAAGGCTGAGAGAGAAGAATACATCCACAAGGAAAGCCAAACCCGGCAGCTGAGCTGAAAATCAGCTCTGGTTGGGACTGGGGGGAGATCACAGCCCCCAGACTCATTTGTTGAGGCCAGGATTGTACAACTGAGGGGGAGAAAGAGAGTTTTTGAGTATCTGATGGCAAAGCCTCTGGTAAAGAGTGTGTGAACACCCATCACCAGAGGCTACAAGCCAAATAAAGAAGAAGGTCCTGCAGAGTCCTCCTTTACATGAACTGTCTTTCCCGGCAGAAGGTCACATTCATCCTGAACATTCATGTGAGAGGCAGCTGTTGTGTCTTAGAATGTGTCATAAACCACCAGACTCCCAAAGAACCGCCCTCTACTCATTCCTGAGGACTTTCACCAGAGGACTGCATGTGATCCACAAGTGTTGCAACAGATCCAGTCAATGTAAAACTTGCCCTCCTACCATGGGAGGTACCTGGGCATTATTCCCACAGATGCCTGAATGCATTAACCCACTGAACTCTGAGTTACACAGGACCCTCCAAGAAGACCAGAAGAAAGAGACAGACTAGATGCTCTCAGGATCCAGAGAGTCTGTCACTCTCTTTCTCTCCCACCCCCCTTCTGCTTTTCCTATTTCTTTCTGTCTCTCTCTCTTCCTCATGCTTCCTGTTAAATAAAATCCATAGTATTGACTTCAGGATATGGCCTGGTTTGCACCTTAATTTGGGCAGAGGCATCTCTCTACAGATTGCAGCAAAGTGGTACCCTAGGACTGTGCTCCCAGTTGGAGGACACCACTGTGGGAAAACACCAGGAGGAGGTCCCTGAACCAGGCAGCTGGAAGAATATGATCAATATTTTTTGATTATCAGTTACTTTTGACTCAGCCCTGGAGCACAGTCACATGAACACAAACAGGTGGAGGGCAACACCTTGTAAGGGACTGAGTCCAGCCCTCCACTTCAGGTGCCTCTTTGGCTACAGCACAGACACCTTTATCTGTCATCTTCCCTTCTGTGCAGCTGGGTAAGGACTCTTGACAGTTTCTTGGCTCTTAAGCTCTATATTTCAGGGATTCACCTGAGCCAGGGAAGGCTGGAGTGCAACTCTTTGATGTCAGTAAAGACAAGAGACTGGAAGATATTTATCTCAGAAGAATGATAGGCTGGGAAGTCACCGGTCACAAGCATTAGTGAAGGATCAAGCACTGAAGGATCAAGAGCTGAAACAGAAAGAGAAATGGGCTTTCACACAGGTGTTTCGCTTTTCAGGTGTCTGCCTCAACCACAAAGTCACTTGCAAGACCTTTGCAAGTGCTCATCTTTCTCACACCCCTTCATCCTTCAAAAACAAGAGGGTAAGTAACAATAGGGTAACAAGAGGGTAACAATAAGTATTATTTCCAGCTCATTTGTACTCAAAATCATCAAGTGTTAGAATTTTTGCTGAGATTCTGTGATGCCTCATTTGCTGTCATTTGAATATTCTTTGTAACATTCTAAACAGATAAAAATTACTTTATCTTCACCTTAGAAACAGAATTACTGAGATTTATATAAAAATATAATAAAACATAACAAAGCTATCTGTCTGAAGGGGTAATTTAAACTCCACTTAGTCTTCAATAAAAACAAAATAGCACACCATAACCATTTACTGCATGCACTTTAACACAATTAACAGTCTGAGTGTTCTGAAGAGCTTCTAAAATTTCATTTTACAGAGGTACAGTGATCTTTCCAGTATTTTTTGGGCCACTGCAAGAGATTAAATATCACTTTTATGTGCATTTATAGAAGTAGTTTCAGTTATTAAAAGCAAAACTTCAAGCTGTTGCTTCTTTTTTTAAGCTAAATATGTTGTTCTAAGTACAGCAACCTTTTAGCTAAGCTCTATACATAGTTAAGTATATATAAATATATATATATACAATTAAAATGTGTTTGTGTTGATTATGGAGGACAAAATTTGAATTATGTGAAAATCAAGTAATGACAATGGGTTTACAATAAAGCAGAATATATTCAGAGTTTATAAATTACTTGGTCTTTTGTGTGTTCAGTCTAGATGTTTTTAATACCTTTTCCCTTAACAGAAAATATTAAACGGGTTATTAAAATAGAATAGGTTAGAAAACTGGAAGGGATTCTTCCTATTTTCTGAGATTAGCTCATAAACCCCTTGTTCAAGCACATATGAGTAATATCAGAGAAAAAGATAAATATGAAACTACAGTGACAAGGCAGGCAAACAGCAGCTAAATAATACCTTCTTACATCTTGCCTCAGAACCCAAAGAAAATAAAATTATCTTTATAAAAATACACCATTTCAAGGAAAAGAAGCATCTCTTGTAACATCAGCAATAACATGGGTTCTATTTTGGTTACTTTCAAAGGAGGAATTTAGTTACCTCTTTTCAAGGATGCGAAATGCTTTAAGGAGGTACAAGCACATCCATGTGTAAAATTTGGTGACTAATGGCAATAGCTCTGTATGTGCCTACGCTGGGATAAAGTGCTCGCTCGGGGCAGTAGGTACGGCCCTGGTGGTGTCAATTTGTGTTCAAGGAATAACTGCAGGTGGCACTCAGTGCCATGGCCTCGTTAACAAGGTGCAGATCGGTAAAAGGCTGGACTCCATGGTCTCAGAGGTCTCTTCCAGCCTTAGGCACTCTTCTGAAAGAACTGAGTAGCAGAAAAGCTCAGCCTCTTGTTCTCCCTTCTCCATGCCCAGAGGCCCAAAAACTGAACAACTTCTTTTTCTTATACAGTTCAGTCCTAATTACTTCATACTGGAGTAAATAGCTATTTCAATCACAGGCTACTCCATGTTAATTGGAGAAGAATCTACTGAAATAGCACAGAGGCAATACAAATTCATAGATGGTTTTTTTAAATTTTTAAAAGTTGTAACCATAGATAATAATTACTCTTCTACTACAGGGCAAATACTTGTATAAACAGTATTCTTTGGCAATAAATTGCATATTTAAGAGTTCCATTTCCTGAGGTCTCTGCAAGATAGTACATCAAATTCAAACACAATAATAAAACTGACCAATTCCCAAGAAAAAGACCTGAAACAACTGCTTGTTTTCAGGTCTTGCCAGTGACTCATAAATAACAATACAAGCATGGATCTGACATCAGCAAAATTACTGTATTATCTTCTGAGTAGTCTGTATCAGTGAATCATTTACTAGCATAAGTTCTCCTTATTTCCTAATTTTTAGACATTGTGGAGGTAAAAACAAATTTAAAAACAAAATGTGATGCAACTGAAATTTTTGTGCTCTAATGCCATGTGGATTGTCCAAGTATCTTTTACCTTTCCAAATGTTTCTTTTTAATATTGCCATATAGGAATGTGTGAACATTCCTTTAACCAAAAGGTATTTTCTACAGCTCTGTAGTGGTCTCTGTCAGAATTCCCCTGACGGTCTCTGTCAGTAAATTTAGTGACCAAGCTCTGAGCTTGATGTCATCCTTCCCTGAGATTTTCACTTAACACAATTTCCTCCTCACTCAGCACAGCAGTCAGGACACCACCTTCAAGAAGGAAAACTAAAAAAACCCCACAGCAAAGCAGTACCATCACATTAATATTTCTGGCATAGCATTGTCTCCTGAGGAATTTGGAAAGAAATCTTCATTAATTTAATGTAGAGGGGTAATGAATTTTAATAACTTCGGAGCAATGGCAGGCAAATCTTCTCCCCTAGATACTCCAAGGTAGAGTCAAAATTTGAGCTTTAGATGAGAGAATTCCTACAGGCTGTACTTTAGTCGTGGCCTTGTACTGTGGGAAGCAAAACTAGACCTGTGTGAAGGTTTGGCTGAGATGGGAGTTAATTTTCCTATCGCAGACCTCACAGTGCTGAGCAGAGAGAAAGGTGTTGAGAACCCAACTGTGTTTGGGTGCTGCTGGGCAGTGCTCCCACAGCACCAAGGATGTCTGCCCAAATCAACATCCATCAGCCCCAAAAGGCTATTGGGCTGGGTCTGGACAGGATCCTGGGAGGGGACACAGCCAGGACAGCTGACCCAGGCAGACCAAAGGGATATTCCATTCCACACAGAATCTGCTCAGCAATGAAAGCTAAGGCAGAGGCTGGAAAGCACTTGGTATTTTGTGGCATATCTCTTCTAGGGCAACCTTGTGTATACTGAAGCCCTGTTTCCTGGGAAGTGCCAGATGTCGGCTGTTGATGGGAAGTAGACAATAAAATCTTTTTTTTTTTTCCTTTGCTTCTGCACCCATGATCTTTGCTTTTGCTTTATTAAACTGCCTTTATCTTGATCCACGATATATTTTTCTATTTATTTTCTCCCCAGGCCCTGTCCTGCTGAGGGGAGGGAGATTATATAGATGTCCCTGGAGCAGGAGATCTAGGGATAGAGCACCTTGCACAGACCCAAGGTCAACATGCCACAGTGCAAAAAAAGGGTTTTCAACAAACCCTGAGCCCTGAGAAGAAAAGGCTACAAAGCAACTATTAAAGAAATAGCTGTCACTAGTTCTTTCCATTGACATGTTTTTCTTTTTCCCATGGCTCTCCAATTCTTTGCAAGAACAAAAACAAATACTGCTCCTGGAAGCCTCAGAGTGGTATCAGGCTTGAGAACAATGCTGCTTTTACCAATGACATAGTATGTATTTGAGGACCTAATCCTTTTTGCAGATAAGTTGAGCCATTGCCTAACATTGCCAAAGGCTTCTCAGAATTGTTTTTGCTATTAAAAAAAGAGCAGAGAATCATGGAAAATCTGTGTGTCTTGAAAAGAGATCAAAGAAGAATTATCAGTATAGGAAAATTAAGAGAAAACAGAGAAGCAGTTGAGATAGACTTTAAATGGGAAAGTGACAGGCAACGGTGAATTGGCAAGGAATCATTTGAAAACATAAAGCATTTAATCACACAATTAGTGATTGATGGAAAATCAGTGCCAAGCTTCTTGTGATGGTGATGAGACTGATCACAAGGCACACAGGAAAGGAGCTGTGATAACAGTGGAAACATAACGGTTTCTATTCCTTAAAAAAAACCAGTATTTCCTATCATTGCTCTTATCTCACTTCTTAAAGAATATGGGGGGAAGCATAATTCTCATTCTTTTATCAAAAATCAAAATTTGTTTTGAAGTGAAGAAATACATGAGAGAAATATGATGAAATACAAAACCAGGCTAGCACATGCCACTTCTTGCTTCAAAAGGTAAATCAGTACACTTTTACTCAACCCTGTCTTGTCAAATGGATCTAGTATGAGACTTGTCTTCCCATGCATGTACTTTGTGCTTGTGTTGTAGCATGTACACTCTTATATAATGACAATTACTATAATTGTTATTGCAATAAGTCTCAATATTTCCATGATAAAACCCACTTAAAGTAGAGTTTTGATAACTTTTCTCTGAGGGACCCGCACTTGAGGGAGAGGAAACCAGGAGTTTCCATTGCTATGCTTGTCACACATAATAGACAGGGTGACTGTTGTGGTTTGACGCAGCTAAATGCCAAGCACACAAAATCTAATTATTTGCATAAGGGGAAATAAGGATTATTGAGGAAAAAAGAAAAGACTGCAAGGCAAAACAGGCTCACACTTAAGAAGTTACAATACAAAGAAAGTTTATTACTAGCAGAATGAAAAATGAAAAGACATAATAAGAAAACTAAGGCAAACTTTCAAACACTTTTCTTTCCCAGTGCCTCCTTCCTTCCCAATGACCCGTGCCAGGGATAAGAAAATATGGGATTTGGTCAGTATTACATTTCTTAAGAGTCTTTTTTATGTTTAAGGAAAATAGTTTCTTCTGCAGTGCTGTGGGAGTCTTCACAAACCAGCAGTCCTTCTCGAAAAATGACCTGCTGAGGAGAAAAAAATATCTCTTCCACAAAATCTTACAGTCTTTTCCCATTGCCAGTCATGGGCCATAACATAGGGTTTAGTCTTTCAAGGATGAGTTATTCTAGCCAGAAAACAAAGGCTCTCTTCTTCAAAATCTCTAAAAGCCTCTCACAGCTTCTACATAACCTGGCATAGGCATTTTCTTATCTTCACAGGCCACGCATGGATTTTCCATCCCGCCATGTACTTCAATGACTCACAGAGAAAGCAGTCTGTAATCTTACAGTCCTCACTGCCGCTTGCAAAGAGAATTTTAAGCTCCAGCGCTAGAAGCGCCTCTGCCCTCTTTTCCCACTGCCATTTTGGCTTCCTCCCATGTGACTTTACTTCTCCTTTCTTTCTGACTTTGGTGTCACCATGTTCTTCTCTGTCACACGACTTACTTTTCTCTTCTTTCTCGTTGCCTTGGAAGGAAAGGAGGCCAGCTCGGCTGCATGGGGTGCTCTTTTCGGTTCAGCTCCCGCTGTGGTGGCTGCAGAGAGGCCCCGCCGGCCCCTGCCGGCTCCACACACGGCCACAGGGGCTCCAGATGGAATCTCAGCTGTGTGGTTCCAGCTCCGTGGCAGCTCAGAGCTTTTCCTCGGCTGCCTGTGGCTCCAGGAAGGCTTTTTTACGCCGGTGGCTGTATCCGTGCCACACTGCCGGGGAGGGAGCGCGGGCCGGCTCCGGGCCACAGCCCCGGCCTGTTCTCCGCCCCGCCCTCCAGAGGAAGAGAAGGAACAAAAGGGAAATTTCCCTGCCTCCGTGTCCTTTAAATGAATCGCAGAAGTGCTATGAGAGTTCTCATTGGGTTAGCAGCTTGTCCATGAACTAAGTTTCAACCTACTAAAGTGACAAAACACAGCTCTGATGTCCTAGTGACAGTGATCTCGAATTCAATAAGCTATTAGAGCACAGGCTTTTAAGGGTTATACCTGCTACAGCTGTCCTGGAAAATGGATGCTGGATGCTGTATAGAAGTGTTCTCTTACAGCTCCTGTAAGATCAACTACACTGGATGTCCTCCCACAGCTTGGAGAACAAGCAGCAGTTGGGAGGCACAGTCTGTTCGCTCTGTTTATCTTTTATGACTCTGTTGTCTCCCAAATAGATGCTGCTTAAACAGCTTAAAAAAATGACATGGTTGGACTTTCCATGGCGCAGCATCCTCCTGTGTCACAGGTAATTAAAAGTAAAGCAGATTCCAGAGCTGGTACGAGGGGACTTACTGCAGTATTTAATGTGTACTGTCAAAGCCATTCCTGTTTCTTCACTACTTGTGTAAATCTAGAGAGCGGCATGAGCACCTGTATATGTAATCATTTATATGTGCATTTCTATTGATATGTTATTGGCTAAATGACTGATGTTTTGAATTTAAATCTTTCAGGTCTAGACTTAAATTTATTGGATTGCATAATTTGCTGGTTTTGTTCTGTGTCTGATGGAATACTACACACATTATGGAATAGGCACATTTTCCTCAAATTACTTGGTATTCTGGTATTATTAATGGATTCCTGATATTGAATTGAACACAGAAACACTGTATCACTCATATGGTTTGACTTGGTTTGGGGTTTGTTTTGTTTTGGTTTGAGTTTGAGATTTTTTTGTGTGTGTGGACCAAAGAAACGTGATACAAGAGAATTCAATGAGCATTTTATAGTTTTCAGAAGCAGTTGTACTTCTATCAGTTAGCATCTTTGAGATCCTTAGACATTTAAGCTTAATACATTTTGTGTCTTCAGAGGGTTTTTTAAAAAATTATTTTGAATTATTTCTTTTCTGCTGGTTTGGGCTTGTGTAGGGTTTAATTATTGTGGGGGGAGAGAGAAGTATAATGTCTATATAATCTGATTACAAAACACAGATGCTTAAAATGTAGTTATTTCCCCACTTAAGGATGAGTAAATTTAGGATTCTTTTTTCTCATGATGATTTAGACTGTTCATTTCTTACCTCCATTTGTCAGCAAATAAGCGGATGGCCATGAACAGATGAGTTACCACTGTGTTTTACAGTCAACCTCTCACAGTTCTCTTAGAGGGAAAAATCAAGGATTGCCATTTTTCTTTCACTGACTGACACATTCCAGCAGCATATCTTTTTCACTATTGCATCTGAGAACAAATCAAAATTACAGACTTCTTGCATGTACAAGTCTTCAGGAACTTTCCACATAAATATCATACTCTATACAGGAAAAATTTGATTAATGACTTTTCCTGTATACTTTGGAGTTTGTTTTTATAAACATCTAAACTAGTTTCTCCTCATTTTGTACTATTAAGCAAAAGCTGTTCTTTCATATAAATGCTTAGAAGTTTCATTATTCTCAATATTGTTTATGACTATTGGATAGCTAAAAAATTAAAAACTCATCTGTAATGTAAATGTAACAACTAATAAGTTATGTATTCTAACAAATAAATAATTTAGAATATTTCCTGGGAGTTTAAAATGGCTACATAACATGCATCCAGAAGGCGGCATCTAAAGGCTGAAAATAATGAGAAAAATAACTTTAAAACTATAGGAATAGAGAAATATAGATGAAGAAAGCTCTTGTACAACAGTAAAATGCAATGCAAATCAACTAGTCTCAACAAGTGGATTGTGTGTGAGTATGAAATCCCACTAGAATTCAAATATATTCATCTCTATCCTCAGGCCACTAATTTCTATTATCATTCCTTTCATTTGCTTTCCTTTTGCACTCTTATCTTCCAATTTTGAGTGTTCATTCTTCTCTCACAACATTTTTTGTCTTCTTTTTATATAAGTAGGCTTATGAGTGTTATCAATAATATATTGTGAAGCTTTATCCTACCATGGAAAATGTAACAAGACTAACTCATTATTTCACAAATAAAGACTTGCCCAGCTGAAAAGTTACACATCAGTAGAGCAGAAGATCAAAGCCTATTGTCGGAACAGAAGTTCCTTTGAGAAAGAAAGTGTTAAAAAATATATGCAGAAAATATAAAGGTCATGAAATTTGCAGAAGTATAAGATGATGGAGATTCAACAGGGATACATGGACAAAACCAAACAGAGACCTGAAGTCTTTACGGCCAGACACTGGAAAAAAATCAGCAAGTAAGACAAATTCATGTAATAATCCTCTTGCTTCTAATATAAATTAAAGTTTATTCCAAAGAAATAACATAACCACATTGCATTAGGAAGGATTGACTGACATCAAATACACAATATGACCCCAGCCAGGCAATCATTAAAGTCAATTGACCACCTCCTCAACTCTAGCAGCTAATCCATCAATCTTTCTAACCTTCAGTCATTTAGGAAAATGTATTTCAATACAGAATGAAGTACATTTGAAAATATATTGAAGTGGGATTTTTCTATGTTATTACAAATTACATTAATTATTTAAAGTAGTTCATGTTTTCATTTTCAGTTTATTTTGTTGTGCTGACTTCACTGGAGTTTAGCATGGATTACAGGTAGATTCAATTTCTCTTCATTTATAACCATTCCTAAAACTATTTTATACACATATGTTCCATTGTAAGGTAAAAGATCAGAAAGTACTTTCTTATCTCTTAAGGCTAAATAAATTTATTGACCCATCAGAGACCACTGGTAAACAGAAGTGCTAGAGTTTTATTTTTCTGTAAAACTTCTATTTCCTCAGGAAAAAAAAAAAAAAGTTTTATTTTGTCAAGCTCTTTTGACAAGTAGAAATGGCTGTTTTTGTGTTTTGTGTGTTGTACACCTTGTACAACTGTTAGCAAATTATTGTACTACCCACTGGTACCAAATGAAGAACATCACTAGGTCACTTCTTGATTCATATGCTTGTAATAATGTTGACATAAAGTGTTATAAAATTTATTTTGGATTGATTGAAATAAAAGGTGTAAATAATTGCATCAGTCCTGTGATTACTGATCTTTGAGATAATATTGACATACTCCAGCTGAGTGTATAGTCCGGTGAAAAATGAGAAAATTAGGGGTTTTTTTCCTGGGGGAAGTCTTTAAGCAAAACAATAAAAAAGATTTTTTTCTGGAATAAAGCAGTTTAATAATAGTTTACCATTAAACTTTAGATTTTGTATGTTTGTAAAACTTATAAAAGTTTTCTGTCCAGTGATGCACAGAAAAGATAGGCACAGTTGTTTCTAGGTAGGAGACAGGGGCCATGTGGACCCTGATTCAGCTGCTTATTAACTGTCAGGAAAGACCCATCCCACAAAAACATCGTGTCTGTCAGATACCATCAAGGTATGTCCAATTCAAACATCCCTAGATGCCTTTGTTTGTGCTGTTAGACTTTTCCAGCTCGTTAGAAGGAGGCTTAAGCAGAAGTTGTGGTAGGAGAGTCAAACACTAACCTCTGGAAGTAACTATCTGCCGCTGCATTCCCACCGAGATTTCATGGGAAAGGAGGTGCTGTCAGTAGGTGGATATGAATGCTGCAAATTTAAACTCAGTTTTAGCATTTTTTAGTGGAAAAGTACCTTCCATTTATTTTTTTCTCTTATTTTTTGGTAAGTTACAAAATTTCTTTTAGAACTCCAAACAATGTGAAACTGATGGACATTTCTCTAGCATGGGTGAAATGAATTGAGCTGCTGACAAGGAAATAAGTGCTCAGAGTTGTCTTCTCAATTATTTTAAGTCTACTTTAGGAAAATTGTGCTACACATGAATTTTAGTCATGTAATTAGTTGTGCTATGTGCTCAGAAACTTGGTGAAGTAGTGGATGTAAGAATTTTATAAAACAGGATGGAGAAGAGGTCTTATTAGCAGGAAGAACAGGTGACTGAGAATTATAAAAATTGTGACTAGAAGATCATTAGATGAGCACTTTTTAAATATATTATCAAATTAATTATGTTAATACATTTGTATTTAGCGATTCTTGCAGATAGAGATGAACTTAAGTGCTGGAGGAATGTGAGGAACCAATGTGGATTTTGTCTGTACTCTCCAAAAGGCTGAGGGCACATATTTTTAATGGATAGAGACTGCTTATCATCACATGACCTCATACCACACGTACTACTATCTCTTAACATTTTTTCCTCTTTCTTGTCCTTAACTATCTTTTTGATTGAATTATAGCAAGCCTTCTGAAAATGTATGTAAGAAGGAAATGTTATGACTGCTCTCAGTAAACTCCTACCCAGCTGAAAAATTCATGTCTTGCAGAAAGTTCTGTGATGCTAAAAAAAGAAACAATCTCATAGTGCTGTCTTTTATTCAGTCATGAAATATAGAAGGGTTTGCTCTCTTCAGCAGCCTATTTCCATGAATTTTGTGAGAATGGTGTTCTCCATCAGGTCTGTGTGACACAGATTAGTAGTAACTTCAGAAATTAAAAAAGAATGAAAGACAAAGGCATGTGTGTATATAAAATTCATGTCATGTACCACACCTCCTTAGAGAAACACATTAAGATGTCTTTCAAGTAAAGAATAAGGATGAAGGCATACTTTTCTTTTTTTCCTGAAGAGGTTAGATTGTACTTGCACTACACTGAAATCTGAATTTCCTGTGTTTCTTAGATTTGATTTTGTTTAAAATATGAAGGAAAATGGAAATATCTACTTCCTTGTATTGAGAGTTACCTAACTCCTTTTGTTTCAGAATTTGCCTAAGAATTCTTAATCAAAATAATGTGAATGTGAAATTGTAATTTTAGGCATTTCTCTGCAGTTTGATCTGCTGTGGCTCAAATCACCTATAAATGACATTTCCCTCCAGCTGCATATTGGTCCATGTGGTTCTTTAGTCAGACGATGACCTTCATTACAGAATCTGTAATTCACTACATGGTTAGATAGTAAAAGAGATTATATGGATTTTTTTTGTGTGTATCAGTCAGTAGGTTTAAAATATATGGCATTGTAACTGCTGTAAAAAAATAGTTCTTCATTGAGGTGTGAAAAAATAACATTAATCTTTACATTATCTCAGTTGAAGCTATTATATATGACTGCTTTGTGTATTTTTATTACTTTTGTTGACCAGGGAACAATAGAGAAGAATAGTTTTAATATAGCCAGTGTGATTTTCTCGAGGCAGAAAAAAATCAGATTGCATTTAAGGAACAGTGCTTCTACTAGCAAAAAAGAAAACAAGCAAGAAATTAGCATAAAGAATATATCTATATTCAACCCTTCCTCTAAGTATGCATCGTAATATACTGAAATATAAAGTCCATTTAGTTTTATTTTATGAACAAAAAACTCTTGTACTTCATCAGACAATTCATTCCCATGGTCCAAATTCTTCCTGAAATGTTTGGGCAGAAACAAGTGATTGATAAGTACACTTAAAAATATTTGCAGGATAATTTAGGGGAACTCATACCATAATTCCTGTCCATTGACTGTCTAAACCTTCTCTTGATTTCAAGAATCCTCTTGCCACAAGATAATCATGTACATTTAATTCCACGGCCTGATATCCAAATAGATGTATTTTATGGTATTAGATTCACAACTGTATATTTTTTTTCTGTTATCTTTCATTTTAAAAAAAGCATATCAAAAACCAGAAAGGAATTATAAAACCTTTTTGTTTGGTTTTTTTTTTTTTTTCAGAGAGCAGTTATTAGTAAGCTGTAGGAAAGTATATTGTCTCTTAGTATGGAAATGAACACCTATATTTTTAATGTGACATTTGAAAAATGACTTGGTTATGTAAATATATGCATTAAAAGCATATACCTAACTGTGAAAAGTGAGGTAGAGATTTTTTTTCAAAAACAGAATGAAAGTATAGATACAGTCAATATATATAATCTTGGTAAATCAAGTACAATGTTATTGACCTTGTATTTTGGATTTTTTCCCCACCTAAATTGACACATATGAAATTTTCTTTTAATAAGTAAATAGGTAATTTGAAGATGAGAAATCATTGAAATATTCTGCTTTCTGCAAGATAATTTAGTCAAGAAGAATATTTTTATGAGCATAGCATGAATTTGTAATCATTTTTCCTGAAGTTCCTATCACAGCATAAGGTGTTCTTGATTTCCTGTTAAGTCATTGCTCTTATCTACTCCCAGCTGGACTAGTATTGGTGTTTTCCAGATCTGGATGATGCCTGCCTGAGAACTGTACAGATTAATAAGGAGTAGGTTAGAAGGCAACCCACCCTGGATTCAGGTCTTCATTCTCTTAACACCTTGTCATGATAGTTTTCCTAATGAACTAAATGAAGGTTTTTCTACTTCAGTCCTTCATGAAACCATTTTTTTGCGTAATACAGTATGATTAAACTTGTTCAAAATTGCAAATTCCTAAGAAATGAGCTCTTTTACATTCTAAAAAGCATGTATGAAAATGTTGTAGGTAACATCTCAAAACAATGAATGAATTAAAAACTTAGCTTTTCGTAGCATATTTTAATGTCATTCCATGCTTCACACCCGACTGATCCCAGATTGTGATTGGATTTGCTTGAGTATGTTGGGTTGAAAGGTGTCATCAACCACTTGCTATTAAGCTCTTTATCATCTTATATTGTCTGTCTTTCCTATGAATGTTATCTGGTGTTAATTTGAGTTTTAATCTTAGTAATAGCATGTTAGTGTTTTTACTACTATTTCAATAATTGTTTGATGTTCTTTCTCATTGTTGTGAGTTAGCTGGGTTTAATTCATGTGATAATTTATATCAGAAAGGTCTGTGCTGCATAATTTTTATCCTTAAGGTTTCCCAGCGGTGTGTTTTGTTCTCTTTTGCACTTATATTTGTCAGTTCAGACAAAACAAAAGCTATTTCCACTAATGAAGATGTACTTGAATTTGTAATCTGGCTGGATGATGGGTCATGGTCTTTCTTGACAGTGGAGTGTGACCAGTGCAGCAGTGGGTCAGTTTCTCAGGCAAAACAATGGGATATACTGTAGTTACCCCTCCATAATCATAGAATCCTAGAATGCCTTAGCGTGGAAGGGACCTTAAAGTTCATCTCATTCCAACCCCCCTGCCATGGGCAGGGACACTTTCCACTAGACCAGGTTGCTCAGAGCCCCATCCAACCTGGCCTTGAACACTTCCAGTCCTGGGGCAGCCTCAGCTTCTCTGGAGGTGTTCCAGTACCTCATAATCCTCACATCAAAGAATGTTTTCACAGTACCCAATATAACCCTACTCTCTTTCAGTTTGAAGCCATTCCCCCTTGTTCTGTCCCTCCAGGCCCTTGTAAACAGTCTCTCTCCATCTTTCCTGTGGGATCCATTCGGGTACTGGAAGGCTGCAATCAGGTCACCCCAAAGCCTTCTCTATTCCAGGCTGAACAACCCCAGTTCTCCCAGCCTTTCCTCACCGCAGAGCTGCTCCATCCCTCTGCTCCCCGTGGTGGCCTCCTCTGGGCTGGCTCCAGCAGCTCCCTGCCATCACTTTGAGTTGCAGCTGCTGCACATTTGTGGCAAAGACAAAGGGCTGAGACCTACTCCATCGGGTCACGTGTCACCCAACACTGTGTTATATCTACGAGCAGATCCTGCTGGTTTTACTTGCCTGGTTCTGATGAGCTCCATGTTGTGCCTGACAGCGCAGTGAGGTGACTCATCCATCTGCATCCCCTTCCCAGATGCCACCAGGACTGGAGTGAGGGATGGGCTGTGGCACTAGAAGGAAGGAAAATGAGAGCAGGGTCTCTCTGATGAGCACAGACAGAGTAGTTTTTCTGTCCGGCCTCAGCAGCTGACTTAGAAAGTGTCTGTTGTCTCATTTGCTGTCCCTTGTTCACTAACTGCTGCTCTCTCTTCATGTGCACAGGGTCTGTGTTTGAGGCCAGACTGTCATTTCCCTTTGGTGGAGTTGGTCAGTTTCTATAGATATTTGTCTTTTTAAGACTTTCAGGCAATCCAGACATTTATTATTTCCCCTGGAAGTTCATTGTATTGTACTGTTATCCAGAAGATAGTGTGTGAATATTTTTCTTAATTAAAGAAATCTTTAATTTTACAGTTCCTAGCTATCTGCAAATGCTTCTTTACAAGATAAGATTGTATTTGCCTGGTTAACTGACTACTTATTGTCCCAAAACTTCCTTTTCCCCACTGGAGTGTATATTTTCTTCTAATCTGCATGTTAACAAATGTACATTTGTAAATGGAACCCATAGATATAGAATATTATTTGCTCTAGATTTTTAACAGATATGTCATTGTTCATCATTTGTGCTATTACCTAGATTTAGCCTCAATATAGTTCAACAGCTCATTAAAAACACTCCTGTGATTCTAGCATTAACATAACTGGAGTTGCTCTGTCCCCTGAAGGCTGTGTGAAGAATAGGTGGATTTCAATATTATCCTATTTTAAAAAATTTCCTTTTCAAAAGGTAATGAAATACTCTCAGGCATTTTGAAAATATGTATCTTTGTGAGAAACAATTTTCAATACATGTATACATTTAATTTCTACACATTTTATGAAAAAAATATTCATTTTTATTATTTCTCAGCTTTTGAGTTTTCATCATTTTTCTTTATTTCTTGTCATTTGAGTAAAAATGTGGTTTATTTATCTTTTTCGAGTTCATAAATATTTTAAATTTTGGTTTTTCTATTTTTTGCCTTTTCCTGTGATACCATTTTAAAAACTGCTCATTGCACAGGAAGTGGCTGCTGGATAAAATTGAAGGGGGAAAGGTGATACAGTTCTGCTAAAATTTTTTAATTAAAAATTCAAGCAGGAAATATTATAAGCACAAAAACGTATTTGTATTACTGTGTTTATGAGATAAAGTATGAACAGCTTTTTGAAGTGTTTTGAACTAGTTTTGTTAATAGATTTTTTTCTCTAGGCATCTGAATCTGAACTTTGGCACAGATTTGACTAAAATCTGAACTCATGATTATGAATTTCCATTAAAAGATTAGGTATTTTTTACAAACTGTTGCACCACTATTTGACAATAATTTTTATGTATATATTGCTAAATTGCTCACTACTGTCATTGCAAAACTGACTTTTTGACTCACTTTTGTTAATTTTATTGAAGAAAACCAAGAAACTAATTTTAAAATATTTCATAGCAATGAGTATATCTACTGTTATTTGTTCCATATACTTCTCCAAATCAGCTGGGGGGTCTTGGTAAGTTTTTTAGCCTGTTTTTACTACTAATTCTCTTACCCAATTTTATATAAGAATATAAGTGACAGAAGTAATTAACAGGATTGTTGTGTGGTAGTTCTCCATAGGGAAGCTGTGCCAAATACTAACTCCCGTGTAACATTTACAGACAAGAATTCTATCTACATTGGAATGTCTGTATGTAATTTTATCTGTGGATTAGGTTTTTTTCTCCTCCTCTCTGAACCACAGTGATCACTGCAAGTTGCTGATCACCTTTGCTTTCACATCTATCCCTTCTTGCTTACTTCTTATAATTCCAACCCTTCTATTTAGCTCTTTACAAATTAGTATTCAAATTTGATGCTAATTTTCAGCAGAAGCACTGGGAACTGTCACAACCAATGTTAGGATTTTTAGAATGGATTAATACAAATCCTTTGAAATTCTGCTTTGTTTCTTATGTCACAACTCAAGTTTTCCAGTTGTTAAAATTTATACATTTGTATTTCCTCCTCAGCTAGTAATGCTGGGCTTTAACTCACCGTTTTTACGAGCTACTGAGGTTGTACATCCACCATGTTTCTGTCAAGTCTCCTACATCATTTTTCCCTGTTAGTCACAGCTTCAAATTTCTCCTTGTTTGTCCTTCAAGCTTCTTGTGTTAGCATGCTGGTATTTTATTATATTTCATATATGCCTGAAAGCTCTCTGGGATTGATGTATCATCATCCTTGTGAAGTATTTGAAAGTTCTTCATACTCCTCTTCTTCTAAAGAGCTTTTCTCCTTTCTCCTCCTTATCATGCTGGAAGATATTATTTATTTAATATGTGTGATTGATCTAGCTGCTAAATCAGTGGCCCAAAACAACCAATTCATCTGTATTTCTTCAAATGTACTGTTAGTTCTCATCACTGCTTAAAGACTGCAAAACACAAATGTATTATGCTTAAAGAAAGATGGAGAGAAGGGTAGGAGAGATTGAGAGGAATTTAGGAAGATTTAGGTTGCTGCCCCTGCATACAAAATATGTTTGTCTTATTCCCTAAAGAATTATAACTTCAGTATTGCATGAGAGAAAACAGAAGGATTGGGACTTACATCAATTATCTTTATGCCGAGAAAACCCTCCCAAAATAACAACAGGGTATGAATTCTGGTGGCCCAGAACATGTGAGGCTAAAAACACCACTCACTCATGGCAGGGCCAGGCTTGCCCCTTTCCAGCCAGCCTGAGGCTGCATATTCTGGGAGTGGGTCTGCCCTTACCTTCCTCATTTCTAAGCCACAGGGACCCAGACTTGACATGAATGAAATGGGTATTGCACAGCAGCAGTAAAAATTTTGCAGAGAGTGAACAGAAAGATTCTATTACTAGATACCTTCAAAAATGAGAAGTTTCCTTCAGTTTGGATTGCAATATGAAGGGGGGGAGGGAGGATATGATCTAATCAGTTTTTGAATAAAAATTATTTGACACCTAAATAAGCAAAAATAACCAGTGGACCACATAAAAATGAGTTATATAAAGAAATGTGAAGAAAGTACTGGTGAAGATTATAATCTGAAACCTGTGGTCAGAAATTTCAAAAGCAGAAGACTCCTTCTTTCACCTAGTTGTGCATGGACTTTGCAGTTACAGGTGCAAAACCTTCACTGGAGAAATGACAGCTATCATTCACTAAGGCTGTGATCTTTCAAATGCAGCCATGTGACTAATCCTCACTCAAGTCAGGCATCTGCTTATCCCACCTTAGTAGGAGAGTAGATCAGGAATTACAGATTGTTCTGTTTTGTCTCAGGGGAAAAAGGGAAAATAATTAAAATTACTGTTCAAGAGAATGCAAATAAGGCTGGCTCATAAAATAAGCACAAGGGCATTTGTTAAAATTACCAGGCAAACAATTTCAAATTAATAAATGAAAATGTTTGTTAATGTAATGAATAATTAGACTGTGAAATTTACTGTTAAATTATATTATTGATGCAAATAGCTGAGCGGGAATAAGAAAAAGATTTATAAACTGCATATGAATAAGGACTGCATAGGCAATAAAAACAGAATAGGCAGAAAAATATTAGGTTCTATCAGCTGCCATAGTGCATGTCAGAATGCAATGCTCATCAGCTGTGGTCATGAAAAAAGGGAAATGAACTTCCCTTTATCTCTATTTTCCTTTGTCATTGAACATCAGGCAGGATTTATGTGCCATTGAGCATCTATTTTCTCTACCTTGGTGCATACTTTTAGCTAATAAGTTTTGATTTATAATACTCTTGAAAGTCTCATGCTGTAACTCAGCAAAGTTTCAAACTCTTATTTGAAATTTTGAAACGCTAAAATGCTACTTTGTAAACTCTAAACATCCATATTAAAATATTCCCCTAGTAAGTGTCATCAGTTGGACAGAAATAGCCAGAAATACCAGAAAAGCAGGAATATACAAGTATTGCAATACTCACACTGCCAGATGTTTTAAAAAGGGAACAAGAAATTCCATCAAGCCATATGATCCATAGGAGCCTTCCAAAATAATTTTGCTGAGGTTCAAGAAGAGAAGTTTGCAGTCCTGTCTATAAATCATTTTGATGTTTTCTAAAAGACCAACAAAGTGATAAGGTTAAAATAAAGTATTTTATTTCTCCAAGTAAACTTTATCAGAGTGAAACATTAATCACTTTGATTTTGTAACTAATATTCTTTATGAATTTGCTGCTTTTGCATACTAATTATCTGATAAGCCTTACAGTTTTCGAATATTTTTCTGTCTGACTGTGGCACTTAGATTACCAAAGGATACATCCATGCATTTTCACAGAGAGGGACCTGAAGAAAGAGCATTAGTATTCCTGAAAAACTTGCAAAGTAAGTTTGTGATATTTCAGCTGGGAATATACTTCTTCTTTGCCTAGGGGACTTACTGTCTTTTACGAGGCAAGTCTAGTCTAACATAGATTTTTAAAGAGAGAGAGGACTAGAAAACATCTGTGAGTGACTAGCTTGAGGTAACCAGGAGGACGATGAAGTGACAAAACAATAAAAAATATACCTGTTTCTTATTCTGTTGAAAAAAGCTCATCACATCCTGGTGCTATGGAGCATTTTAGGAAGCCACTCATGCATTTAATCTGTGCTTGTGTTTACTCATGAACTTCTGTCTGGAAAATGAATGATATAATTGAAAGGATTCCATGAAACTGCAATTCCTTCCCCAGACTTTACCATGAATATGTGGATGGTTCTTGTCCTCAGTTGGGGTCAATTTAAGAGTAGCATTAACCCTTGCTGCAAGTGTACAAAATGAAGTGTTTCCCCTCATGGTACCAACTGAACTGAGGAAACAAACAGGAAGAGTCAGCTTTCACCTCTGATTTCGGGGGACTTCACAGACATGAACCCACCCTGGTCAAAACCAGCAAACTTGTACCATTGGTCCAGTCTAATGACTCCCCCCACTCCCCAGCCCTCTGATTCATGGACGTGGTTAAGGACAGGAGAAGGACCCAGCTGAGAAGTCTTCTTTGATTAATGCTGCTGTTGTACAAGGGGCAGATGGCTCAACACTCCTTGGCTTGATAGATTTATCAATTCTGCCTCTGAAAAAGGTGGCTTGCCATATTCCTTTTGCATCCTTGAAGTTAAAAGGAAGCCTTTCTGGTTGGCGTTTGAGGTACTGTGGTCACTGATCTGAAAATTAAAGGATCAGCTGCTCTTTTGGACAAAAGCAAGAATTACTGGTATGACTCCACAGACCTTACATTAACTTAAAAAAAAAAAAAAAAGAAAGAGGAAATTATTCCATCTATGAGAGTAATGAACAGTCTTTTCAACAGAGAAGTTAAATATTCTTCATCCTTCTCTGGAAGGTGGTGTGGTAACTATTTCTGTATTAACCTTTCTATTTGGTTGTTTGTAGTTGAACTGGGAAAAAACACCTGTTTGGGATTAAACTGATTCAAAACTTAAATTGTTTCAGTAAAATAGAATTAAATAAAGAACTTCCCTCTTTTTCTTTATAATGACATTGTGTTTTGTATTATAAACATGTATCCTTGTACTTCCCTTTCACAGGAAGGGGAAAGTGTAGGCTGAATTTCTCAAATAGGGACCTGACGTAGACTATGTGTTGTAATACTTAGTTGGCTGATAAAAGAGAGCTATTACAGCCTTTTCTCTCTATATTATCTTCCCATTTCTTCTCTTTATCAGCTCAAGTATTTGACCTTTTTCTGAAATTCTGAATAGATTTGGAATGAGCTAAACTTCATTTTTCATCAAATTTGCTATTTGTAGCACAATAGAATAACTATATTTAGCTTCAGTGCCAGTGATGAGGAAAACAGCAGTGATGCCAGAGCTAACAGAAACACTGACTGGGACCATGGTCAAGGGCTGTATAGTATAAGTCAGAAAGATTCCTCAGTTCTTCTAGTGTCACCTGAAACTGGATTCTCAAAGCTGACATAACTTCTCTTCTGCCACAGAAAGAAAGTATGGTAATCACACCTAAAGATTAGGTTTCTCTGTCACAAGTGTGCTCTTTCTTGTTAGGGATGATCCTCATTGGGACAAAGAAAAAAACCCTCAAAATATGTAATTTTTGTTACACCTGCTGCTTTGAGATTTTTGTCTCTCCTCCTGATCTTCCCATTTTAACTTAGAGCCATGACACACCACCTCCTTAGCATCTTAGTAACCACCACCAAGGTTAACAGAGATTTAAGTAGTGACAGTTTTTTGCAGCTGGTGAGATTGAGGAAAGTTCTAGGGAATTGAGAAACTCCTGTGATTGTTATGTCCAGTGACTTGTAAAGAAAGGATGAGAATTTACAGTGATAGTCTTCATCACTAGTGCCAGTGTTGGGAATCTGCTCTTTTGGCTGCAGTTGAAGGAAAGGTGCACATCCCAAAACAGCAGGAGGTGTACATAACACCCACATGGACCACTGGTGTTCCACTGGGAAATTAATGAAAACTAATTACTTGGATTTCCCTGGCTGATGTTTGAATGGTTGAGGTAATTTCTACATTTATTGTTTTCCACTGTCAGTACTGCTCTGAGAGCAGCAGAATTACCCAGCCTGTAAAGAGCCAACCTGGCTCTCAGGCTGCAGAAAAGAAGGTCACAGGGTCTATATTTTCATGTATAGGACTCCAATATTTTCTACACTGTCTCTTAATTGAAGATTCATACAATATTTCTAGGCATACACATATATTTTAGCTACTATGTTTTTAAGGATTCGAGTGTAAATGCAAAGCCTGATCCATTTAAAAGGGGATGAGAGATACGCAGCTAAATACCCTCACCATGGTTGTGCCTTCACTGAAACATCTGCTGTTGAGGTTTTAAGGAAATATTTGTGTCTCTTCATTCTTCTGCTTAAAATGAAGGCACTGTTGTCTCCTAAACTTTCATACAAATAAAGTTGTAAGACTATGGAGGTGGTTGTCTAGAAATAACTGTCAGTTACATTTTACTGAACATATTGTTGCCATTTATCAAGTATTCATGTCTAATAATTGCTTCATTTGAATCCTTTCTTCCCTCATGCAAATAATCATGGTTGTCTAACAAGCCTGGCTGGAAATCCATAACATGGGGTGGAAGGAAGAGATGTGACTTTTGCTCTGCCTATGCCCACATTATGTAATTTATTAAACTCCATTTCAGTTTGGATTATGAAGAGGGAAAGGATTACATGTGGAAAAATCCAGATTTCATTATTTGCATTTCCACCAGAAAAGACACTGCAGAAAGCACAGTACACTTAAAAGAAGCATAAAATAAGTATTTAATAATTTATTTCATATTTTATTTCATTTTTCATCCTGTAAATTATATTTACTTGTATATTAACTTCTAACACGCCTTTTACATGTTAGTTTCAGCAGATGGAACCCCCCCCCCAAATTTTAAAACACCATGTATATATTTATCTAATGTGTAACCTATCATCTGTTTCTTTTAAATCTCTACCTGCCAGAAATCAGATAGAGAATTCTGCCCCACTAATTTCATAAAGTCAAGTCCATATGGGAAAGTCTCTGATGTGAAGATCATGTCAACGTTCAAATCGTCAGATAATAAAATTAAGAAACATTTTCCCTGTCTGGCCTACACTGCAGCTTCACAACTTTTAGAGGCATTGCTCTTGTTTGAATCTGTTAAGTGAGCCTGGAATCCGGTCTGCAGCAACACAAGCTTTCATCAGAAATACTGAAGTCAGCTGATACCCTACATTGCTATTGCTTTCCTAGGCTTTATCTTTCCTTAAATGGCTTCTTTTCTTTTATATACTGTAGAGTTTTCTTGATCAAGATGGCTGTTCAGTTTAATTATCCAAAATTCCTGCTCAGAAGAAGTTTTTAGTCTTAATTATGTTGTTAATTAAATATTAATGCCTTCTCCCTGAAGATATGTTTGATGTGCCTGGCCTGGTTCAGAGGAGAGGTACTGCCTTGTATTAAGCTCCGGCCCAATGGGATACTCACCACACCTCACAGCCTGTGGTACAGGAATGACCTACAAAGCAAATCAACAGGAAACTATGAAAACACTCCATAATCTTTTTATTTTTAGAAGGACATGGAATCCTAGAATGGTTTGGCTTGGAAGGGACATTAAAGATCACCTTGTTCCAAGCCCCTGCCATGGGCAGCAACACCTTCCCACTAGACCAGGTTGCTCAGAACTCCATCCAACCTGGCCTTGGATGCTTCCAGGGGTGGGACATCCACAGCTTCATAAGGAAACCTGTGCCAGGGACTCACCACCTTCACAGGGAAGAATTTTTTCATAATATCCAATCTAAACCTGCTCTCTGTCAGTGTGAAGCCATTCCCCCTTGTCCTGCCACTCCATGCTCTGTAAATAGTCTCTCCATCTTTCCTATGGCCTTTACAACTTGAATGAAGCTTTCCTGTGATTCGGTTATATCTTGTTCATAAATTTCATTTGTATATTTTGTTCTTCATCTCCAAGGATCTCTTCTCTTCTATCAGATTTTAGTTCTGACTGCTGCCAGCCTTACTGAGCACCAGCCACTGATCTTGAAAACTACTGTGTGTAATCAGATCTTAGGGGAATGCTTCATCTGTGAGTGGATTTCCCAGTTCAGTACATCCTAATTAACCAGCACAACCTAATCATAGAGAAGTCGACCTTGTTAAAATTAGTTTTATTTGCCAAATTCCATTAAGTCAACCTTTTTGTCTTTTGACTTAAAAGCACACAGAGTTGTGAGAATTGATTATATTTTATTTTTGTGGTGAAAGAAAGTTTTTTCTCCTGAGGTATTTGATCATGAAGTAGGAATCTTAAGACTAGCCCTGAGCACTTGATATATCAATTGGATTGTCTGCCACAGCATTTTCTTTCTTGATAGATTCTTTAGAAATAGCATTTGTTGTTAAATGATTTGTTAGGTTTTTCTTCCCTTGCAGGACTGTCCTTTTAACCTTTCTTTTATTTCCCACATGTACAGCTGAAAATGCTGAACTTTCAAATAAAGATGGCGGTAACAAGACTTGTATGTGTCATATATTCTGCTTATTTAAATAAATTCCTATCATTTTATACATTTTAATTTTTCAATTTTTTCCTATCTAATATGTTTAGCCATTATGATATTTAGTGACTTGTTTTAAACAGACAAGTGGAACTATTTAATTTCATCTTGGTTCATTTTTCTAGTGGAACAAAATTGTACTAAGTAAAATATTCATCTTCATTGCCAAAATTCTGTTCTATAGCAATCATATTTGTCTTCAATACCACTAAAAGGATCAAAGCATTTACTCTTAAACAGTATCTTCACACTATAACATGAATAGTTTCTTTCTTGCAGTTCTCATTCATTACAGCTTTTATGAACAATAGGCTTGTCCTTCCATTACCTAGGCTGCACAAAAATGTTCTTCTGCCTTCTGTAAAATAAAAAGTCAACAGATTAGTAAGTACTTTGTAGGAAAGAGGCAGAAGATATAGTGCTATAGATATTTTATTCAGTTGTGCTTTACTAATTGGGTTGAACTTCTTTTTCTCCTTGATTCATCACATGAACATCCTTCTTTCCCAAGGAAATCTGATAATTCTTGAACGCTGTAATCAATGAATGCTTGGTCGATACATTCTCACTCTGATGCACAGAGGTAATACAGCCTATCATCACAATGTTCAATTGACAGATATAAGGAAATATTAGGTCAATATTATATCTTCTGAGTTTAAAAGTGCTTCTCTGTCTAAATGAGCTATTTAAAATAGGAGAAAGATGGAAAGATGTATTTGCAGTTTGCAACATAAAACATATTTCACCAAACTTTTTGTGTATTTCAGCTGAACTCTATTCTATTACAAATAGGGTGTTAAAGAGGAAGAGACTGGCAACTAGTACAAAATAATTCTTTAATGTGATTATAAATGTACAGTTTCATACTTGACTCTGTGTGTGTGTTGCAGGGTGGTGGACTTTTAGTTATGCAGTGCATTAAGTAAAATGCCTCTAATTTACAAAATTCATTTCAGAAGGCTTTAGAAACAATAATAATGATCTACCTAAATTTGGCTAGTTTTTATCCAACTGCAGTGTGGTGAGGGAGAAACCAAAAAACAAAAAGATATAGTATATTTTAGTAAACAAAGAACTTATCTGTTAGAAATGGTGACCAGTTCAGCATCTGGTTCCAATTCTGCAAGGAAGTTTGGGAGAAGTGGCAGAATTCAGCAACTTGGTCTCTTCATCTGTAGGTTGTAGGGAAAGCAGATACTCTAGATGGTGGATTAATTAATGAGAGAGGAATGAATGCTCAAGTTATTCCAAATTTCCCGTGCAACTTGTAAGAAGTTTTGCTCCTAAATCAACCAGAAAATAGAAATATACTCACTTGCAGAGGTCTGAATTATATAATAATTGAATCTATGTTGTGCAGAACAAGCCCAATTGAAAAACATTATTATGTACAGCAGAGCATGCAATTACCCAGCACACAGAGCATGACCAATCTCGCCTTTGAAGTGGAGCACCAGATGTATCAGTTCTAATTTGCCAACATCAGAACACAACACTGCACACTTTGCTAAGTTTGGGTTTTATTTGATCTTGGGTTTAGTGTAGGGAAGATCTAAAAAGATGACTTGTTTAATGAAAAAAAAAGTAGGAGGTTTTTTCCAAAGATGTTCTTGAAAGAAGAAAATGAAGTAACAATGTTATAGAGAATATAGGATTTATTTCCTTTTAATTAGTAAGCACATTTTATGATGCATTTTAAACCACTGAATTCTGACTCCTTCAAAATAATTGCAGCCTTTGGCCAAACCTCTGTTACTACAAGATAAATCTAAAGTCTTGGGTTTTTTTGTTGTTGTAAGTTTTTCTCTGAAAAATTAAAACATTTAAAAAAGAATCAAACTCAAACCAGCAAGACCAACATTAAGGTCCTTCCACCTTCTTTCTTATTAATGTTCCAAATCACACATGTGAAAAGTCTTCATCACTGCTATAAATGTAACATATGCAGGAAAAAAATAAAATATAAAAAAGAAATTGTAGAGCTCAGATCTACTGACTTGAAGAAATGTTTTCATTTTGTACATTAGTTCTCACATAACCAAGCATTTCCCAAAACAACCACTTTCACAGCTCAAGAGAACTGCATATTTTTTATCAAATTCCCTGCTGCCTATTTTGCTGCAGTTATGAATATTTTAAGTATGTTTTTAATAGCTCAGTTGAAGAAATATTCCTTCCATACAATAAGTAGGATGCACAATAAAACCATGTTTATTTCAGTCCAAGGAAGCAGCCAGACTTCTCCACTCTGTGGAGATGGGCACTGCAATATAACATGATGTTAAGCTAATGATGGGGAAGATAAGCATTCTCATGGTGGAGTTTGAAAATACTGCCAAGTCCTTAATGTTCAGAAAATGCCTGAAAACTTGCATCTGCTCTCGTGGGAAGCTGCTATAGCAGTGAATTCTATCCACAGGATATTTAACATTTTTCATTGCTCTTTGATGGCATCTGTTCCCTGAGGTAGCTTACATAAGGTATCGTATTTCTAACTGGAAGCCAAATTAAGATCAGACATACAGTAATTGCTCTTTGCTGATGTTTTCAGTAATTCTTCATGGATGGCACAATAATTTACTCTGCCTGTATCTCTGAGAACCTAAATGAAGAACACTCCTTTGCTGCGAGTCAGGAGTTTTTGTCAAGCCTAAGGGATTTTTAAAATTCTAAATATTTCAAGTTCCTGGCCTGAAAATTTGCATTTTGTATAAAAAGACCAAAAAAAAAAAAAGGGGAGAAGGATGCCACATACCAGCTGAATGAACAGATGGATAGGAGGAAATTTTTAGTGTAATCATCTGGCTTTGTACAAAGAGAAGGGAAAGTTTGTCATTTCTCAGAAAAACACTTGACAATAGGTCTGAAGTCTCCCGGATGAAAAGCTTCAAGCTTTGGATGGATGCTGGCTACTTCGTCTCTTCATTGCTTTTGTTGAGTTATATTTAATAGAGGAAAAGAATGGCATTTTCTCTTTATTTATGTATTTACTGCTGTGCTCAGTAAAACCAGTTCTAAATGTTGTCTATGTTTGTATCTAACCTTCTTAGGCTAACACGAGAGAATAATAAGGGTTTTTTTTCCCTCACATTGTTACATTCTGGATTATGACATCTGTTCATACAAACACAAACCAAATCAAGCAACAAATATGACACTGACACAAGAGCCTGCTTATGGGAGCTAGTGGCTTTGAAGTACTTTAGCATCATATTAATTGGGGAATACGGGGAGAAAGGTTTGTTTTCTGGTTGTTGTGGGGTTTTTGTTACCTGCTGTGAACCCACAGGAAAAGGTGGATTTGTAGTGATAATCAGTAAAATAAACTTGATTTAACAGTTTGAGGTCTTCTATCAGGCTTATACCACCTGGATGAGATTAGAACATTTTTTTTCTAAGTTATTACATCCAATTGACTAATTTGTTTGCTTTATAAATCTATATTTTTTTTCTGAAGATTGAGATGTCCTCAGCAAATTGTTAATCCTTTTTAGTCAAAGGCAAGACAGATCACCCTTTCCTTGAGAGTATCTGCACCGTGTTATGCACAGCTCATAGCAGTGTATCTCACAAATGTCTTGACATGTGTTTGGTTACACATTTCTATTACTAGAGTCCAAAACACTTGAGCTAGTTTCCCCTAAACACACTAATGGTGTAAGCTAACCGTAAGAGTTAATGTGGTACTTTGGCAGGTGCCACACTGGCTCTGTTTTACTCTTCGTTCTCTATCTTTATATTTTGCCACTGTTGCCCAGGCCAACTGAAAACCTGAACTGTATTTACCAAATGTTATGTTTTTTCATTTATGTTATTGTTCATAGATTTGATTAATTCAGCTTTTGGCACATAAAAGCTTTGAAACTAAAGCTACATCCAATGTTGGAGCCCCTTTCTGATGCCTTGGTTTATTTCAATTTTAGATTTTGTTGTCTGTATTTAAATAATTCTAATGTGGTTGTGGGTAGCAACCACCACACCTGGTTTGGTGTTGACACAAGCCTTGTTCACAGAATGGCTGGTACAGCAACATGATCTACTCATTGAGATAGACGAGGTCACCATAACATTACACACCAGATGGAATCAGCTTCTGTCTCCCACCTCCAAGGACTGCCATCAGAATTTTCAGTATTCAGGGTGGGACCATAGAATGGTTTGAGCTGGAGGGGACCTTAAAAATTATCTCATTCCAACTCCCTTGCCATGGGCAGAGAGCCTTCCACCAGACCAGGTTGCTCAAAGCTCCTCCCAACCTGGCCTTGAGCCCTTCCAGTCATGGGTCAGCCACAGCTTCTCTGGGCAACCTTGTGTCTCATCGTCCCCGCAGTAAAGAGTTTCTTCTTTATCCCTAACATAAATGTTTGTCTTTCAGTCTGAAGCCATTCCTCCTTGTACTGTCACTACAGTTTCTGAAGAGCCCCTCTCCAGGCTACCTGTAGCCCCTTCAGATATGGGGACGTGCTCTGAGGTCTCCATGCAACCTTCACTTCTCCAGGCTGAACCACCTCTGCTTTCTCAGCCTCTCTTTGTAGGGAAGGTGAAATATCCTTCAGCATCTTGCCTGTTCAGAAATAACCATCCATGGACCATTCCCTGAGGAATCAGATACTTTTTCATTAGAGAATGCCAGAAACAAATCCCTTTGTTATTTTCATGAGCAGAAACACAGGAATCCTTTGTTTCCAGTTCCTGAAAATGAAACTCTAATGTGTAAGTAACCCAATCTAAGCCAAAGAAAAAGGGAAAAATATGCATGGAAAAATTATTTTGATCAAACCTCAAGAAGCAGAGTTCTATGAACAATTCCCTAATTTACAAGGTGCCTAAGCTTGTGAAAATAAAGCATGGTTAAATCATTGTTTAAAACCTGGGCAACTAATTTGTCTCAAGCTAGATGAAGAAACTAGGTTGGCAGAGAAGTGTGGAGTTTTCTTTGTTTCTGTTTCTGATTTAGTTCCCCAAAAGCTGATTATACAGAAAAAAAGAAAGAAACTGAAAGATCAGTTTTACCAATAAATGAGAACTGAACAGTATTTATGTAAATGTATGAAAGGCTCCTTTGCATAACTCCTAGGAAAGAAAATCCTGGACCAGATCAAATGGACTGATACAGAACTATGGATTTACCCTCTGAGAATTTTGTTATGAAGAGATAGACGAGTGTTCATCTTGGAGATGATTCCTTGTTCCTTAGTTTGGAAATACATTACTACAGTAAAATAATATTTATGGTAATATATGCATGAGGTGTATTTGTATACAAAAATCATATTTAAGTTTACATGGGACAGCTTGGTTATGCATCTGCAGTGTAATATTAGCTGTCTTCAGGACAAAAACCAATTCTTACAGATAAATACACATTTCTCCATAGCTACAGTAGTCAATATAAGCCCATTTTTTTCTTTTTTTTCCTTTTTTTGTGCTTTTGCTACCCATATTACCTTTAGAGAAAATATGCCTACTCATATATAAAGATTATGTAATATATGTAACTCACAAAATATGCTATAATTATTCTGGATAAATATTTATCTGTTCATTTTTACATTAATATTTTTTCAAAACCTCATAAAAATTTTAACAACTTTTCTATGAACATTCATGTCATATCTTTTATATTCTCCCTAATTTTTGGTTGTTGTTGTTTTTTTGGGTTTTTTTCCTCTGCTAAATTTCCTAGTCTCAGAATACAGAATTTGTTTATATTTTGCTCTTCCTAAATATGTCAAATTTGACACAATATGCACCATTATTGAATTTTAGTATTAAATAAGCCTATAAATGGGTTTGGAAGGTTACAGAAGAGTTAAACTTAATGTTGTGGGTTTTTTAATCTACACATTGTATCTGCCTCATTGACTTCTCAGTGTGTTTGCTAATGAACTACATGGCGTTGTGGCAGATCCTGAGGCAGAAGCTGGGAGGAGTAACAATCTTATGAATAAATGTTATTAAAATCATTACATGACATGCTATCCTGCCATGATGTTAATCTGTTTGGGGATACAGTTAAGATGTGGTGGCAAGGGAACTAAATTTCTCAGCAAATGGTGTAAAAAATGAAATTTGAACTAGACAGCTGTTGGAAAGAAATTGATTTGTCACCATTCATGCTAAAAATTTGATCTCCCATTTATATTAAAAAGAAGGAAGAGGAAGGGAAAAAAGATCTGCATGCTTGCATGTTTTATTACTTTCTTGTTCCAGTACCCAAATTATTCTTTGAAATATAAAATATGTTTTAAAATACTGAAAACGTTAAGATGCTAAAAAGCCTTTTTATTACCATTGCTATTATCAATTTGTGTCTGAAGTCAAAAAAAGCTCTGTTTGGTGCATATGTTATTAGCTGGAGATTTCTGTGATTTGGTCAGAGCAGCTAAACACAAGTCTCTCAGCATGTTGCAAAGATACTCAGGCTCTCCCACATCCTCCAAGGGCACCTCTGTTTAGGCAAGTGTTTCTAGTTTATTAAAAATGGATGGTAAAGGGGGAAGAGAGCTGAAGTGTTTGAATCTGTTTGCTCAGCTGTTGGTTTGCTGAGTGAAGTCTGGGTAAACATCTTGCAGTTTTTCCTTGTAAAACCTTATACTTGGTGAAGGCCACTGATGATAGAGGCAATCCAAGTAATAAGAAAAACACTTGGCTGTCTATTTGAAGTGAAATTTCTATTATTACCTAGAATAGGATTTAGCTCTGCAAAGAATTTTTTTTATAGGTTTACAGTCTCTGCAGAAAAAACAGGTATTTCTGAGGCATAGTGTTATTTTTGTATTTGCTCTTGGGTAAGATAAATAATTTTAAGTATTTATTGGCTTTTATTGTTTCAGTCCAGGAGATGGCAACTTGGGCACCATTCAGCTATATTTAAATACACATGCTTAGTGCACCTGGAGATGTTATTCCTTCTGTAAAAAGCAGGGAGCTATAACATCTGTTTTAAAAAGTGCATTTCCTTATGAAAATAGATACAGCCTTACAAAACAGAATGGGGGATGAATGCCGAAGGAATTTCCCCACCATGTCCTGGATGTTACAACCACCCATTGGAGCAAATTCAGAGGAGGACACCAAGCTAAACAGAGGGATGAAACACCTCTCCTATGAGGAAAAGCTGAGAGAATTGGGACTGTTCAGCCTGGAGGAGTCTTCGGAGTAACCTGATTGTAGCCAGAAACATGGAGTGATAGTACAAGGGGGAATGGCTTCAAACTGAGCAAGAGCAGGTTTAGATTGGATTGTAGGAAGAAATTCTTCCCTGTGAGGATATTGGTGGTCTGTTACACACAAAGTTATCACTCTTTCACACACACAGCCCATATCTAATTATGTATCCCTTTGTGCTTTGCAACCTTCTTGGAAAACTCTACATGACCTGCATTTACTTGTGTTTACAGTGCTGTTTTAAGAAGACGTAAACAGCATTCTCTTAATTAATTTATGTTTTGACTGCAGTTCTGATAACAGTACAAACTGTTGCAACTTCAGGTATTTTAAGTGTGACATCACATACATGTGTTCCTTTTATAGGACCTGTAGAATCTGGCCACTGCATTTTACTGTTAGAACAACTTACTTTTTAATCTTGTTTTATTGGTTGTGCATTTTTCCCTAGAGGCAAATCAGAGCTTCACTCTAAATGTTTATCACAGGCTCTAGGCAGGTTTTGTTGCTCCATCAATAAATGAGTTTCTTATTAAATTCAATTTTGTTGATTATAGTATTTTATGTATATCATGTCAGATAATTAAGAAAGTTTTAGTTTCCAGAAGAGAATAAATATCTATATACTTACCTTTTTTTTTTTTTTTGGTAGATTCATAATTTTATTTCAACTTAATGGAATCTTAATTTACAGTGTTTAAGCATTAAGTAATGCATGCCCTTCAAGGTCAGTGTGGTTTTTGACACGTTGCAGAAGATTACCTATGCTTCTAATATCTTGAAGAAATATCTCAGGCATAATTTATTGAAAATTGTTGAGGAAAACTTTGTTAAAAATAAAGATAAACCCATCTGTCTTTTCTATGGGTTTTGGAAATCCAAATATATTTTGTGCTGCTTATAGCTTACTTGGATTCATACTGAAAAACTACTGTCAGAGTGAGGCAGTTCAACTTGGTGGCAATTAAGAAAAGAAATCATGCAACCATAACTCGAAAGAAAAATATAGAAGAATATGGTCTTGCTGTTACCAAAGTGCTGTTATTGACAATGTTGCCGAGAAAAGAATGAGATAAAACTTTCGTCTTGTCAGTTCAGTTGAAAGATATCATTAGCAAATTACCTATCATCTTGTCTTATGAAAAATTCCTGTAACCTTTTCTTGAACAAAATAATTCTTTT
Source organism: Rhipidura dahli (assembly GCA_013399225.1). Classification (NCBI taxonomy): domain Eukaryota; kingdom Metazoa; phylum Chordata; class Aves; order Passeriformes; family Rhipiduridae; genus Rhipidura; species Rhipidura dahli. The sequence goes on along the minus strand of VXAC01005884.1, from coordinate 253,365 downwards.
GGTGACATCTTCCTTATTTGCAGCCTCAGCTGACACTCCCGGGCTGCCCAGCCTCTCACTGCAGAAGTGTTGTCTGCTTCATCCCTGCCCCACTGTGCTCCCCTAAATGCTGCTGCTCCTCTTGCACACTTTTCTTCTCCAGGGAGGGAAACTGTGGCGTCCTGACAAAGCCATCGCTGAGGTGTGGGGACCCGACTGTCACCACGAGGAACAGCGTGGCTCTGCTGAGCACCTGGGGAAGACCGGCAGAGTTCTCACCTCTTCCTGACAATGCGTGATGACGTGGGACGTGACTTGTAGTGGGGAGGAGGAAGTCCCTTTTTCCAAATTGTCACTTGCTATGTCCAGTGGCACTCTTGGACCTTCTTGCCTCCTCTGCCAGTGCCTTGAGGGTACAGCCAGCCCTGCCAGCCTCCGCCCATCCACACCAATCAAATTACAGATCTCCAAGTGACAGATCACAAAGCTGTTATGCACAGTTTTTAAACCTGCATTTCCTCTGTAACCACGTGCACTTTAATTACAGAGACAGAAATGTTTGTATTTCTGACAAATTTATGTCTTAGTGAATGTGTTGGCTGCACAACAGAACCAGCTGGAGTTCATGCAGAGGCTCCAAAGCCACGCCAGGCGATGAGGAGCCCAGCTCCTCACGGAGCTCTCTTGTCTGCAGATGGGTTCACCCCCTCTGTGAGTAGGAGGGACTGGACATGGAAATAACCTCTCATCAGGAACCATACTCGTAACAAAATGTCTCCTATTTCCTAAGGAATATCAAAAAATACTTCTAGGAGGGAGGGCACAGCATGGCATGCAGTTGTGGGGTATATCTTGTAATGAAAAAACATCTAGTGTGGGTGAGTTACTAAGATGGGAAGTACTTCTTATAGTCAACAAGGCAAAAAAAAAAAACAATAGAAAAATAATTAAAATATTACCAATGTGAGATGATTTTTTTACTACATATTTTTTATCCTTTGCTAAATGTACCTGATACTTCATCTCCATGACTTTCAGAAAACTGTCATGTTTGCCTTTAATATGCATACTTTTTTATGGACTCTATAGGGGTTTTATACCCCTTTTTGTCCCCCTTTCACTTTTCCATGGTACAGTACAAGAATGACGGGCTGGGAAACATACTGTAAGTAGGAGTCTGGGTGCAGACATTCACATTCACCATGCTAACCTAGTAAAGCTAAGTATAGCACATTTTTTATCTACTGCTGATAAGATGTCCTCTCCACCTCTACAATCAGGATTCTTGAACAACATGATGTAAAAATGGTTTCTGTGAGTAATGCAGAATGCAAAAAACAAAAGCCTCAGAAATCATGCTGTAGTCATTGCTTGCAATAGGCTGCATCTGCATAAATTACGATGTCTTCTGTCATATTTTTGTTAAGTTTATGATGACTTTTAAACAATAATTTAATCTTAATGCAATGCACCCAAGTTTTAATTTAAAGAAACCATCTCCTGCTCGTCTCATGTTTAAAGCTGATGATGAGATAACTGTCTTTATAAATGAATTACCATTGGACCGTGACCAACAGGATCTGAGCTGAATCCATTAATTCATAGTTCATCTTTGAAACCAAGTCTGTCATTAACCTCTTTGTCCTCCATCCCTTCGCCTAAATAATTTGCTGCGTTCTTTATCAAACATGAAGTGCAACAACTTGTACATTTGCAGTCAAGATGCTGAGAAATTTTCGATTGAGAGTTTTCAGTGCGGAAAGCTTGAAATATCTTGACACTTGCACTGAGAGCTTCAATTAAATTTTGATCAGTAATGTTACCCTAAATGTGGAAATTTCTGGTTTAAATGAGAGACACAGACAGACAGATTTCAAAATAGCACATGACAGAGGAGAGGGCAGAATGTTTCCATTAAAGGCCTGGGTTGCAGAGTCCTGAGCACTTCCAGATATATAAATTTACATCCCTTTGGTATCCCTCTTTTTGTCTGCCTGTTCACACGTGCCCTGTTCCCTGCTGCTTCCAGCCCATTCCTGTGGTTGTTTATTATGTCTCTTATCAGTAGATAGCAAATGGGCTGGGAGTGGTGAAAAACAATGAAAGGAAAATGAAATGGTCTTGGATAAAATATATGCTGGGGGGGGAAAAAGACAAAACAGATAAGGAAAGAGAAATGGAAAAAGGAAAAATTAGCAAATTTAGTCAGTAGGAGAGAGGGACAATTAAAGAGCTCTATGAAATAGGTAGAATAAAAAAAGTACAAATTAATGTTGTCATTTCCCTGTCAGTAGCTTTGTAAATCCTATTTGTATTAAAATAAATTATTTCAGAGCAGTATTCATACTTGTATATTATCAGTTCAGTAACAATCAGACAAATATATTTATGTAAGCATGTTGTGCCTGTAAGCAATTATGAGTGTCATTATCACTCAGATGACTTGGTGACAGTTATAAAATAATTTATTATTTACAAATGTTTCATTATTTGATGTTCCATCCAAACTCAGGCTCTGAGAGGCTCCAAATCATCTGATGTAGTTACTTGCTAATTGTCCAAATATCAAGGTAAACAGCCAGTGCACTGATCTGTTCTTCACTGCCAAACTGGGTGAAGTCTTGCTCCCTCCCCCCCAAAAAAGTGGTAGGGCTGTAGGTGAATTGACAAGAGGTTGTCTGAGATCCAGCAGCAGCAGACAGGCCAGTTTTTCCTCTACTTTCCATGACCTTGGATTTGCTGCTGTTTGCCAAGCCTTTATCATTATCAGCAATGTGCCCCTGTTGAAAAGAACAGAAAATTTTGAGGAAAATGTGTCCCATGAAAGCAGGAGCTGTAGTCCAGTAGCATGTATTTAACCATGCATTCATCTGATCCTTCTTGGAAATTTCACAGCTAATATGTTTTCCTCCAGGGAACATTATAAAGTCTTCTCCCTTTCAGTGCTGTGTCTGGTTGATGTCTCTAAAGAAAAGGAATTTATTTATACAGTAGGCTCCTGTGCTGGGGATAATCCATGTATGTTAAAGCAGTCATCTTTCATGAAAAGAAGTCACTTATACAGCCAGTTGCAAACTCTTTGGACCTGTTGGTACAGGACAGGACCATAGCAGCAGGGGCAGCAGGGGCCTGGGAGCATTCCTATTAAGCAGCTTCACTCTAACACATGTGAAAACCATCTTGGTAGGGATATAGAATCATAGGATCATAAAATAGTTAATGTTGGAAAAAACATCTAAAATGATCAAGTCCAACAGTTAATGTATCACCACTACCATGCTCACCACATAAGCATGGTCTCAAGTGCCATATCCACACCTTTTTTGAACACCTCCAGAAATCACTTCTCCAGGCAGCCTGTTCCAATGCTTAACAATACTTTCCATGAAGAAATTGTTCTTAACATTCAGTCTAAACCTCTCTTGGCACAGTTTGAGGCCATTTCCTCACATTCTGACTCTTTTTATCTGGGAGAAGAAACTGACCCCACCTGGTTCCACCCTTGTTTCAGGGAATTGTAGAGAGTGATAAAGTTCCCTGTGAGCCTCCTTTTCTCCAGGCTGAGCCCCACAGATCCCTCAGCTGCTCCTCATCAGACCTGTGTTCTCCTCTTCCTCAGCTCTATTACCTTCTCTGGACACACTCCAGCCCCTCAATGTCTTTCTTGCAGTGAGGGGCCCAGAACTGGACACAGGATTTGTGGTTTGGCCCCACTAGTGCCCGGTACAGAGAGTGGTCACTGCCCTGGTCCTGCTGGCCACAAGCTGACATTCCTAGCTCCACATTGCCAGACTTCTGTGATCTCCTGACCTTTTCCTTGTCCCTGTGGGAGGGAGCATATACATGATGAAGAACAATTGGTCTGCCCTAGGGCATTGCTTACATCCTTTTGTCTTTCACCATTGCAGATATTCAGAATCTAAAATAAATAAATAAATAAATAAATGGCTCTAAGATCATCCTCTATTGTTTTAAGTCCATATATCATATGTCTTATATACATGTTCTCTCTTTTCCAGGTTCATAAAAGTTTGATTTCTCATAAAAATTGAAATACCAAAATCTCAATCCAAAAATACACTGCATCCTTTAAATGCATTATTAGAATGGAAATTAAATTTTTATTTCAGTCCTTAAACATTTCTCCCTCTTTTTGTTCTTCATTCTCTTTGCAAAATAAATCATTGTTCTTCCACCTTAGGGTCTTTGCTGTGATGATGAATAATTTCAAAACAGCTCCAATACATGTTTGTTTGTTTGTTTGTTTGTACACTTTAGAGGAGCTAAATAACCATAAAGATTATCATTAATAGAGGACATTTTACACTGAAACTGCAAGACATCTTTAACACTTATTGAGGCAGATAATTTAGTGCTTTTGTTTCTTTTGTGAATAAGTGGGGTTTCTTTTTTTCCAAATGAAAAATATGCTGCAGATATTACATATTCTAAATGTACTACTGACAATTCTTCCCATTAGGTTAAAATGTAAGATCTGTAAAGGACAGTCAATGGCTATGAGCTGTCAGTGAAACTCTCTGTGCTTTCTATGTTCTCATTCTTATGTAACATAAAACATCACTGAACTTTTGTTTTTCTTGCATATACTCATACTAACGTAAAAAAAGGAACTTTTGACAACTAACTTTTATATTTTTTTTCAATGTTAGTATTAAATTACCTCTTTTGACTTAATAGTTTTGGTAACTGTCGTGGTTTGACATTGGCCAAATGAAAGCTACTCATTGACCCTCCCCTGCCACAGCTGGGCAGAGGAAAGAAAAATTTGATGGAGGCTTCATAAGTTGAGACAAGGACTGTGAGAAAACACTCCAAGGGCAAAACAGACTCAAATTAGAAGTACAAAGTGAGTTTATTACTAACAGAATCAGAGGAGGATATTGAGAAAAACAAGCCCTTAAAAACATCTTTTTTTTTTCCCCAACCCATCCCTCCTTCCCACCAGCAGCATGGGGAGACAGAGGGGTCGGCGTTTCGGTCAGCTCATCACCTGAGGTTTTCTTCCACTGCTCAGGGAGAGAAGTTTTTCCCCTGTGAGACCGTGGGGTCCCTCCCACGGGAGACAGTTCTCTGTGAACTTCTCCAGCCTGGGTCTATTCTCACGAGCAGCAGCCCTCCCAAAACTGCTGCAGCGTGAGCCCCTCCCAGGGCACACAGCGCTCCCAAAACTGCTGTGCCGGGGCTCTCTCTTCCCACGGGGTGCAGCCTTCCAAGGCCAGGCTGCTCCAGCCTGGAAGCGGGGCCCTGTCTCTCCACCGGGTCTCCCACTGGATCCCAGCCTCCTCCAGGCATGCAGCCACTCTGGAATCATAAGAAGAAATTCACTCCAAAATCTTAATTGTAGGTTATTCATGTTAAGTGTTTATGTTGCTTCTTACCATAAGGGTACTTGGAGCAGGCATTTGTGCTCTTACGTGTGTATAAAGCAAAATAATTTACAAATTTGTTTTCAAGTGTTGCATTTGCTGTGAGCAACACTCATGCTGTTCACATTTTTATGAACATTGTTATGAATTAGCTTTTGACAGGCGTGACATAAGAAAATATAATATGAACTTATTGGTAAATATAACTTTTAATTTATTCAACTCATATTCATATTGTTGATGTCATTTAAAGAAAGATACGTCTCTAGGAAATAACCACAAGATTGTCCCTAATCCTTTTTACTAGGTTTCTTTAGGGAATTTATAATCAGACAAAATTTTTTTTTCTATTTATTAGTAAGAAAAACTTAATCCATGCATGGGGCTTATTTCAGAACAGGAATCTATGTAAGATGTTATTCAATATAACTACATGAATATATTAATCTATTCTAGTTAGGAAATAAAAGTTAATATATGGGATTGCAGGAACTATCAACAAGCTTGGGGTTTTTTTACAAAATTTGCCTGTTTCAAGTAGGACAAAAAAAATCAGCAACTTAGTTCTTAAATCTGTTGGAAATGTCAAAGTATTTCTGAAAGTGCCACCTTTAAACTGGTCTGAGTCTTCATGTAGGTAAGAACTTTCTCTGAAATATAAAATAAAGCAATCTTTTCTGTAGTGTACACAACAACATAAAATAAATAAATCAATGAACATAATAGTCCTTGACAAAAATCACAAAAGCTTTCCCAAGCCTGCAGTCCTAATGTAGAGAAATTGTACTTCACAAGAAAAAAAGGAACGGGGTCTAATAGATACCAGGCTACTCATACTGATTGCTCTAACTGATAAACTGTTCAAGTCAAATCAGGCTTAGCAAGTGCTCTTGACAGGAAAAGAGAATAAAAAGAATATGTTCTTTATATCTGAAATATACAACTTTGGGCAAAAAGATTTTTCAGTAATATGAAAACCTTCAAACAATGGAAAATTAATAGATGAGATAGAAAAGCAGCTAATAAAACATTCAAACAAACAAACAAACAAAATCCCCATAGTACTTGTGACTATGGGACAGTGAGAGGTACTCCATTAACAGAAGCAATCAGTTTGCCACAAGACTGTAACAACATCTTAGGTGTTCATTCGGCAAGAATTGAAGCACTTCTTCCATGGGATGTTCAGGTCTTTCTCTTGGAGCTATAGAGTGAGTTACTAGGTGCAGTCAAAAAAAAGTTAAATCACTTTCCTTTTCTTTTTGATAGATGGTCAATATTCTACAGTGACAATTAGAAATTCCTCAACAACCTGAAAATAAAATTAAGTTACCAGAGCAGAAGTCACGGTGTTGTGTGAAGACTGCAAATGACTTGCTAAGAGACTAGGCTTTAGGAGTTGACATAATAGGATGTTTTTATCTTCCTCACCAGAAAATGCTAAGGAAATTTTTGCTATCCTGCACCATGTCCTTCGATGTCTTTTATTTCATCAGTACCAATAGTTTCTGCACATATTATCTTTACATTTAGGGGTACAATTTACAATAAAAAAAAGTGATTTGGATACAAATCCAGAACAGTTTTGACCTCTCTATTACAAAATACTGACTATTGATCAATAGTACAGGATATTGACTAGGATGATCCTAGTGTTGCCTTCTGGAGTTTTTAATTGTTGAAACTCAGGGAATTCTGTTCAGAGATAAGTATAACTTCCTAACACAAGAAACATCCACAAAAAAAGCCTTAACAAACTAATGTGTTGTTGTTGTTGTTAAACTGTTCTAAGCAATTATTCATCGAAGATGTTCTCAAGTTCTTTCATGTTGTGGACAATTTTTCATCCATTCATGACTGTTTTCATTTTGGGCCTCTTTTTTCCAGATTTTATTTAAGCAGATACAGTGCTTCATTCTCTTACAGACAGTGGCATTAGAACTTGAAGTGACAACTGATTCAATAAAAATCCAATTTCACACAGATATTTGAGCTACTTTATTATATTTGAATAGAACAGCAATGTGTTTACTGACTCTATTTTTATTGAACACGGTCTATCTGCATTTTATTTTTCCAGGTTATTTTCAAAATCCCTTTTCTTTGCCTGTGTTTGTGATCCTTTACATTTTGCTATTAATTGCAAGTCTGAACACAGCTGCGCCATGATAAAAGTCATAATGAAATTGGAAAAAATGCAATCATGAAAGTCCAATGAATTTTTTTTTTGTTCAGCCAGTTTAATTATGTAAGGTCTTCTGGAAAGCTTAAAGAGGGGACAGAATTGACTGCAGACTTCATCAGCAGTGTCATTAGTTGGATAGTTGCAGTATTTGGAAGGTCTTGTGACAGCATAGTCAAGCCAGAGTTATTCATTACATGATGTGAGTCAGGCCCTCAGTTTGCACTAGAAGTCTTCCCTATTGAGTGCAAAATAAAAAAAAAAGAAACTTTCTGAAAGGTCCTAACAATCTTTCTGTCATATAGATGGAATTTAATAAATTATATTTCTTTAGACATTGAAACCTTATATCAACATTTGTTACGGTCCTTAGGAAAGAATAAGTCGCATTGAATTTTTAATAGCAAAGCTCTGACAAAACACAGGTGGGATATTTTTGAATCTATAAGTACTACAAGATGCTATCTAAGCAAGGTGTGCTCTTTTTTTTGTTGTTGACAATAAATAAATCCTAACAAAACCAGGAATTATCTGTGAATTTGCCAAGATCACTACCTAAATCTATAATCAGAAAAGATAGCTCAAGTCCTGATAGCAATCCTACTGCATGTTTCTTTTAACACTTTTTGATAACATTACTCTTGCTCTTATGGCTTCTCGTGGGATGTTTGATTTCAGGTGATATTGTAGGGAAAAAATAATTGTACAATAATGGACTTTTTTGGTTGGATCACTTTGTTCTCCTTTTTTTTATAACATATTGCAGATGGCCCAAAAGATTAACTGTAATGGCCAAACCCACTGAAATGTAGGTAGCCCATAATTGTTTCCACAGGCTGCAGAATATCATATCTGATCCTGAATTTTTCTGCTTAAACCCAGAGCAGCACAGAGTGTTCAGCTGATTCTTTCCCTGCATCTAAAGCACCATAAGTTTTTAATCCTTTACAGGAAAAGTGGTGACTGGAAGTCACTTGTAACTCACAGTGTTAAGAATATTTGGGATTGGCAGTTGCACGTGTGTTAACTCTGTCCCACTTTTGCATGGTCTTTTCGGTGACCATCAAAAGCCAGACAGACCACAAGAATTTCTATAGCTTTCCACTAAACTCTCATCTACAGTGACATCCCTGAGAGAGCATGGTTAGTGCCACGCACACGGTGTCAGCCTATACATTTCGGGTATGTTGGGATCCCTGTCACTAACCTTACTACAAGTCTTATTTTCACATATAGTTAATCAGACACACATCTCATCCTCTTCAAGTTCAAATCACATGCTAGCACCAAAAGGTTCTGACATCTTAACCTTAACTTTATTAAATTAAATAGTGGTATTTGAGTGTCACTGACCTGAATTCTGCTGAAAGAACCCTTAGCAGTGAAGTAAGACCAAAATCAATGTTCAGTGGATGAACAGGTTTCAATGAAGTTGTTCCTTCTGCACATGGGAACTTTAGAGATACATATATGACCTTTTATCACTATGCTAATTCATGCTCACCGTATTTTTAAAGTTTATATTCAAAAAGTAGAAAATGTATTGGAGTTATTTTCCATATAGTTTCTACATTACTACCTTAATGTGTTGTTGACAATTTATTCCTTATAGACAAGATGGCAACCATCTTTTATGAGGAAACTTACTTTTTACTCATTCCTTGCAAATGCTGCAAAGATATCCTTCTTGTTAAGTATAATCATTAATATTGAAAGTCAGATAGGTACATAAATATCTTAGACTTTAATCCATCTACAGTAATTAAAATTTTATAAAATTGCTCTCTGTGTCTTTCTGGATTGATTACCGGTGACTTTAAATCACTTCAGAATTTTCATTAAGTATATCGCTTTTGATATGGAATATTTCACAAATGTGTTCAGCATATTATATTATACAAAAACTTCGGGAACAGTTTCATTTAACGGCTATTATACCCACATGTTGTTTAATCTGAGCCAAGTTCCTTCAGGCACAGCTTAACCGTCCCTTCTGCTCATATAGAAGCATCTGTGCAATGAATCTGTGAGAGTATTTCATTGTGTGCTCTACCAGTGGTAGTTCCTCAGAACTCTGCAACAGCTTGCACTGTGGGCATCTGAAGTGAAGTCTCTGCATATTTATGAATTCAGGTTTCTGGGGACTATCTGTTTTTCACAGAACACAACACAGGACTGGTAAAAGTGTGTTTTATACACCACAGGAAATACGGCATCTTAGTTATTATGATATCTATAGGTTTGGTTCTTATTATTTTTTAAAATTTTCTAAATATCACTTCGTATAGGGCTTTTTCCCATATCACATTGATTCTATCCCTTTTTGTTATGTTCTTGTGAAGAGAAAAGAAAACAGGGTGCAGACCATGGCTGGGCGAAATTGGCTGAGAAGGATACACATTCTGTAGGATATTGCTGTTTTCTCTGCCTGCAATCTTCTCACACAGCAATTGACATTCATGAGTTATATCAATGTTCATTATTTATACAATTCCCAACATGAATTCATTCTTCTGAAAACTGTGCCACTTCCTATGCCTTTCACATGACTGAAGCCAAGTAGCCCCAAATAGCATCCAATTATCCTCACTTTGAGAGGTAGTTATAGCACGTGAAACTTGTAGGATTTTAGATTGAGACCCATTTAAATAAGTTCCAAATCTGTGAGTTCTAACTCTTCGCTTGTCTAAACCCATCTGATTTTCTTGTTTTGTATTTTCACCAATTCTGATCTTTTTTTGACAATGGTATAGCAATATCAAATCAGGCTTACTACTACCATTTCAAAAAGTAGCTTAAAGAAACATAAATGCTATAATTTCTCATGATTGGAAGAACAAAAATATTTTAGTGCCCATAGCTTCAAATTTATGCAAGGGATTTCTTTGAATGTAGTTTGTTCCTTTGATATCAACACTACTAACACACAAATAGAGATATCACAGAGCTGTGAAATCACACAGCTACAAGAAGTAAACACTTGTTCAAGAACACATACTTGTTCTAATTGCTCGAGTAATTTACAGTCATTCCCTTTGTTTCTTTTAAGTGCTTATGTAACATGAGAAAATTTAGTCCCAGAATAACAAAATAAGGGAAAGAAGTTTTGTTTCATTTTAAGACCAAGGGCCACATATCTACCTCTACAGGTTTCAACACACTTTTGTAGTTGACGTATGAATTCACATTCCATTTTTTATGCATTGCTAAAATTGAATATACTGGCTATTAGGAATATTTGGAACACAGAAACTGCTATTCCAGTAACAGTGGTAAATGCTGCAGAATTTAAATATCTCACCCTGAACTGCTGATATTCTTGCAGTTTTCTTCTATGAAAGACCATTGCCTCCACCCTGTTATGGTTGTGTAATAAAGTATGAGCATGCTTGCAGAGAAAACTTGCAATTACATCAGGATTATCAGGGTAGTGTCTTCCTGAAAATCCTTTGACTCTTATTAAGTATATCTTTAACCGAGAATGAAAGAACATTGTACAGCACTGAGCAGATATTGGAGCAGAGAGTGGGAAAGCAAGCAAAAAAAAAAAGGGGGGGGGGGGATCTCACCATTGCCTCTGCTCTAACTATATTTTAATAGAAGAGCAGAGCCTAGCAAGCTGTCAGTGTGGCACCTTCCATGAGCACATCTATAAATGCACTTTTAAAAAATGGCCATAAATCATGTTTTGTCATTGGAGAACATAAAGGGAAATTATAATTTTTCCACTGACAAAGGCAGGGGCAGGGGGAGGGGGAATTCATGACTCTAAAGTCACCTCTACTCTTATTTTCCATTCTGATCTAGTCTGCTTTTCATTTTGCAGCTGAGCAATTGATTCAGCTAGGCATTAGTTTCCTTGGCTTGCTTGATATCAAAGACTTAAAGCATTTGAAGCCAAAGAGTGGATTCTTTGTCTGAGCAATCAAGGCTTGTATTAGGGACTGCAACGCCTGTGAGGAGGGAGGGCAGCAAACCCACCGGTAACAAGGAAAACTAAGAAACACAAAAAATTGCTTCTATGCAGCACAGAAACAAGAAGCTACAGTGATCTTGCTAATAGCTCTTTTTCTGCCCTCTTGACCTCAGCTGATTTTGATGTTAAGAAATACTACCCTAACACAGCCTCAAAATCTAGCAGCCTTTCTGCTCACAGAGGGGATGCTGTGGGTTCCACTGCAGCAAAACCTCTCTGCTGTGTGGAGCAATAGCAACAGTGATTGTAGGACTTGGCCCTTAACACTGACACATCGAGCTCAGGGGGATCAGTGAGGAAGAAAGAATTTTAAAAATTAGAAAAAAATTGTGTTTCTGCTACCAGTAATATTTGACAGGTCAAGTGCTTGGGTCCAGTGATATGTTTCCAAATCCTTGTGAGGATGGGCTGGATTTGACTGGGGTAGAGTTCATTTTCTTCATGTTAACTTGTATGGGGCTGTGTTTTGGATTTGTGCTGAAAACAGCATTGATAACACAGGGATGTTCTCATTATTACGAAGCTTTGATCAGTGAGTCAAGGCCTTTTCTGCCATGAGAGAGTTGGCTGGAGGTGCACAGGGAGTTGAGAAAGAGGGTACAGCCAGGACAGGTGACCCCAACTGACTAAAGGGATATTCCATAATATATGTCATCAAGCTCAACATATAAATGTAATGAAGAAGGAAGAGGGGACGTTTGGGGGGATGGAGTTGGTCTTCCCAAGTCACCATTGTGAGTGATGGGGCCCTGCTCTCCTGGAGATGGCTGAACACCTGCCTGTCCATGGGAAGCAGTGAGCTAATTCCCTGTTTTGCTTTGCTTGAGTGTATGGCTTTGAATTTCCCTATTAAACTGTCTTTAACTCAAGACATGAGTTTTCCCACTTTTACTTTTCCAGTTCTCCCTCCCATCACTGTGTGGGAGTGAGCCACTGGCTGCAATGCTCAGTTCTTGGCAAGAGAGACAACCATGACAAAGGGACAAGATCTGGGTAAGGCTCAGTTCTGATATTTAGTCCCAAACCCCAGTTTTCAGAGAAACAAAATGGGTGTTTAGGCTCAATATGAAGGAAAGTAGCTCTAACATGTCCCAGACTGACTGATGAAAGATCAAGGAATCTTTTTTGTGCTAAAACACTCCTGAAAAATGTTGTTATAATCATAGCATCATAGGGGTTGGAAAACACATCCAAGATCATCAAATCCAACCTTTGACCAACCTCTACTATGCCAGCCAAACCACAGAAGAAAGTGCCATGTCCAGTTGTTTCTTGAACACCTCCAGGGATGGTCACTCTACCACCTCCCTGAGCAGCCTGTTCCAATGCCAGCCTGCCCTTTCACTGAAGAAATCCCTTTGGATAACAAACCTGAACCTCTCCTGGTACATCTTGAGGTCATATCCTCTCATCCTGTTATTAGCTGCCCAAAAGAGCCCAAACCCTGCTGGCTCCACCTCCGTTCAGGGAGCTGCAGAGAGCAAGGTCTCCCCTGATCCCCCTTTTCTCCAGGTTGAGTCCCCCCAGCTCCCTCAGCTGCTCCTCATCAGACCTGTGTTCCAGACCCTCCCCCAGCTCCACTGCCCTTCTCTGGACACACTCCAGCCCCTCAATGTCTTTCTTGCAGTGAGGGGCCCAGAACTGGACACAGGATTGGTGGTGAGGCCTCAGTAGTGTCCAGCACAGGGGGACAATCCCTGCCCTGGTCCTGCTGCCACACCACTGCTGATACAGGCCAGGTGCCACTGGCCCTCTTGGTCACCTGGGCACAGCTGGCTCATGTTCAGCTGCTGTCACCAGCACCCCCAGGGTCCTTTTCCTCTGAGCAGCTTTCCAACCACTTTGCCCCCAGCCTGCAGCACTGCAGGGGGTTGTCGTGACCCAAGGCCAGGACCTGGCACTTGGCCTTGTTGAACCTCAGACAACTGGCCTCAACCCATGGATCCAACCTGCAATCCCTCTGCAGACCCTTCCTGCCTTCCAGCAGATCAGCACTCCCACCCAAGTTGGTGTCGTCAGTGAACTTACTGAGAGTGCACTCGTTCCCTTCACCCAGGTCATCAATAAAGATATTAAACAGGACTGGTCCCAGTACTGAACCTTGAAGAACCCCAGCTGGATGTAGCACCACTCACCACCAAAAGATACAGGCAGAAATTATTTCTTTTTCATTAAAATATTCTGAGCGTGGCCTAGAGCTTGGAACAAACATTTGATGTATAAAAAACCCCAACAAAATAAAAAAAACCTCTCTAAGTCTTTTCTTAAATAGGTCTTTTGAAATTAAATTAAAACTTATGATTTTCATGTGTCACTGAAACATCAAAAATGGCACAGAATGGAGAAATTAATATATGCTTATAAAGGTCTGGAAAGAATCCAGTCATGAAATGCTGAATCTGAGTTTAGAATACACTTAGAATAGAAAAATATCAGTCCAAGGCACACATAACCCTTTCAACTTCAGGACCAATATTATCTAGAACATATGACGACATTCTCAAATTCAGCCAACATTGGCACAAAAAACCCCAGAGGACTTGGTGAAGACTTGAATGGAAGAAAGGGATTAATTAAAATATGGTAACAAGAACTTGAGAGAATCTGACAAACTTACACTCAAAAAATCATGTGCCATCTGTACTCATGGCAGCAAAATTATAGCTCCCACAGCTGAAGACACTGTATCCAGGTTTTCCTCTTGATATGGAGAGTCACTAAAGTGAGAGCTGGTATGTTCACTCTGCTGTTGAAAAACCTTTTCCTTGTTGAAAAACCTCACAGCTATTGACACAAGTCTTTCCTTCAAGGATGTGACATCCCACAGAAACATTTTAAAACCTCACATCTGGACAAAGAAGCACAACTTACTGGGGTTTTTCTTCTTCCTTACAAATTCATTAATTTAATGTTAAAGAAACATATTCCATGACTGTTTTAATGGCTTTCAGCCATTTTTCTTCCTCTGAATTCTCTGTGCCTTCTCTGAGGAGATAAATTTCAGACACAGGAAAACTATAGACATGATTGTATAATTCAGAAACAGGACCAACTGAGCATGAGACTAGGAATGGAACCCTTAGACAAAGAGAAGTCATTTTGCTTGTTCTCATAGCTCTCATGTTGTACACACAGAGAAATATATATATATTGCCATGGGGATGTTTATTGTTTGTCTGGGGGAATATACCTGTCTGAGGGCATCTGTTCAGAAGGATTTATGACTCCTGATGATATTAACAAAGAAAGATCACAAAAAATCAGAAACAACTTTTATACTTCCAATCAGTTTACCACAACGTGAGCATTTGACACAGTATAATACACCCAGCAATTTTAAGCCATTTTCATTTGTACTGTGTATCAGCAGCAATCTTACCAAGACTAATGCCTGGAGTCAAGTTGCAGAATTTACAGGGAATACATCAGATGTGATTCCAGTGTGTGTCTGAGTTTTGGAGTATAGGGAAATACAAGACTTGCCCAGAGCAGCAGGTGATCAGACTTCAGTGACAAGTAACAGAAAAACTTGATAGAATCACCTTAGATTCAGTAGTCCCACATGGGCACACCAGCCATATGAAACTTGGATATAAAAGATGGAGGAAAAGAAAATTTGAAAATAAAGAGAAATTTTGAAGAAGGGAGAAGTGTAGAAATGCAATATTGTTAAAGAGTGAATAGGTAAGGAAGGAAATTATATTGAATCATAACTTATAGGTATCTCTCAGATGATCTGGAGCTGTAGTTATCAGATAGGAGATGTAAAAAGCTTAGAAAGAAATAATATTGTGTCCTCTACTTGTCCAGGGTCACCTTACAGACCACTTGACTGTCATGATAATCTACAGCAGGCCTGTTATGCTAATTCCATTGTGTACATACCCATTTCATCCTGCTCCAAATGATAACAAGTCAGGCAAAAACTGCTTTATGACACTGGCTCACAGACTGATCAATAGCTGAGCAGAAACTCACATCCTTTTAGCACATGTGCAAACATGTAGAGATTTGCAAAACCAGAGGAACTCCACTGTCTCTGACTGATTTTTTAAAGCTTGCAGTGAGCATCTGAAAGCTTATTGACAAGGAGGTGAGAGCAATAGTGCCAGGTATCCTGTTCCTGGATGAAAAGAGAAGTGCATTAATGAGCTCCTCTTTCCTTTGGCACTATACTTTATTGCAGAAAATAATGCACATTCCCAGACACTTGCCAAGAGGGGATACACAACCCACCTCCCCACCTGCACCTACTGCTGAAAGTAACTTTAAAACTCTAATGTGCCCTGACACTTCTGGGTACCCTGGGAGAGCAGAGCTGGCTTTCTCCAGTAATCCAGCCTGTTAGCAGGTGCTGCAAATCCAGAGGCAGATGTTAATTGATTCACACTGACAGCTTTGGCAGATTCTGCTCGTTAGCCTACCCTGACTGTAACTGCAGCCAAGAGAATCTCCCTGAGCAGAGGAATTGAGGGTTAAGTAGTCCTAGTGTGCTAATAAGACTTTGCCTCAGGAGGCAGATAAGCTTGTGCCTGTTTTCTGTTTTGGCTTGCCGTGTAACTAGAGAGGGACCGACATGTGAGGAACATGCAGGTATGGGTGATGTCAAACCCTAGATGACTTTGAGATTATCCTTTCATGTATAACCCCCTAAATTGTTAGCTGTTTGCTTACCCTAGTTTTGGTTTATCTGTCACAGTGAAAGTGTTTTGGATTAGAACTATGTTTTACTGCTAGATATGGTGATTAATATTGACTCTATCCTCCAGGAGTTGCAGTGAGAAGAATTTCAGAATGGGTGTTTACTCCCTCTTTGGTGGAAATAAGTCTGCTGGTTTCTTTTCCCTAGCCAATATCAATAAAAAATAAATAGTGGAATAGGAAGTAAAAAATCTTGTCTCATGAGGTGCTGAACACCTTGGCTGTTCTTGAAAAGACTTTGATTCTCTTTGTGATGGAATCTGAGTTAGGAAATGATGCTGTTTTGCTTTTGTGAGTGGTTTTTTTTGTTTTTTTTTTTTTTAANTTTTTTTTTTTTGTTGTTGTTGTTGTTGTTGTTTTTTTGGTTTTTTTTATGTGAAAGGAAATAGGAGTGTCATTGCCAGTAGGCTTCTTTAAATGTAAGTCCTAAAATACCTGTGGTATATAAGGTATTGTTTTATCTTAGACCAAATGTGATTTGAAGCTCTTTTTCAATTCTAATGACTGAGGAAAAAACCACTCAGGTCTTACAGCTCTGTATTTTGTTTTATAAAACAGACCTCTTATGAAGCTGAAAGGATTTTTTTTAAAGACATGTTGTACAATTTCTAAACTTATAAGCTAGTATTTCCCCAAGACACACAACTAAACTCTGTGTTGAGACCTAAGGAAAAGAGCAGTCTAAGAATAGACAGGACTCTGTGCCTCTGAGTGAAAGCATTCACAAATCACAGTCCTCTTGGCCAGTGACAGTGCAGCTATTAAATGTTAGGAAAATAAAATTACTGTGAAAAAGAAATAATTTATTCTTAAGAAATTGCTCAAAATCCATCATTTCATTTTGAAACACTGAGAAAGCAGGTTGGTTACTTTTGAAGACAAGTATGGAGGAAATGAGATATTTTCACATTATACAAATGTTCCAAAAAATAGGGACATTTCTGACATCCTAACTGGAAACTTGATGAAAATGGGAGTAGAAAGCAAAGGATTCTCTTTTCTGTCTCACTTACTGGCACTCCATACTGATCTTTTCTGGCCTTGTCTCTCTCCACCTCTAAAACCTCTGCAGTGCTAGCTACATTAAGCACTTGCAGTATTTTTCTATTTACTTCAGACCCCAAACTTTACACTCATTTTCTGGGTTAGTAGATGATGGCCAGCTATATCACTACCCTCTAAATCCATAGCAACAAATGTCTGTCTTTGTGTTTGGGGAAGGGAGTGAGGAGAGATGCTAGGCTGTTTAAGAAATCTTATACCATTGTTCAACAGAGATAAGTTTTTAATCCACTACAGGGAGGAAAAGGAGTATTTATGTGATAGAGGATATACTGGCATGGTGAGAGAGGGAGATAACTGTTGAAAGAGCTGCCTGAAGGGACTTCTGTACTTCCAAGTCATCCAGACCTAAAGAAGCATTTAAGGAGTGTCTGTCCCTTAATTAAGGCAACAGCATGTGATATTTAAGCCTCTGAGAAGCCAGGGTTTGAATTTTTTTTTTTTTTTAATCTGAAAAATAAGCCAAGAGGATTTGCTTTTTCTGTTTATGAGGAAGTGAGGGGGAATGGCTTGGGGAAGCACTGAATACTTAAACTGGTTTGAGCTATGTAAAAGTTACAAGTGATGGCTTATTTCAGCTAACATGCTGTTTGCCTTGTGTAATAAATGTAAGCAGGCAGTTCTTGCAGCTCAAAACTACCAGTGGTTTATACAATATTTGTGATATCACAGCTTGCACTAGAAATAATTTAAATGTAGAAATCTTCTGGAAAACCAGCCAGATGGCTTGTTTGGAGGAATCCAGGCAGTCTAATAACTGCTGCCACAAAACTGGTAGTTTCCAGTGTCTTAGCAGACATGTATTTTAGGCACACCATGTGTGTCCACCCAAATAACTTTACATAAACACAGTCTCCATGTTTCTCTATGGTATGACTCTGACTAGTTTAATTTATATTGAGATAGAAATTTATTTAGAAGTTTCAGTATATGAAGAAACACATTGCCACAGTCAACACATTTTTCCCTCTTAATTTATATTTCCAGGAGGTATCTTGATGTAATGATAGCTTCTAATACTTAAAATTTCAGGCTGCCAAATGTCAGAAGCCAAGTGGACTCTGTTGCAAGTAAATGCTCATTACAGCTTCCTTTTGTGACCTGCCTGGGTACTGTTCTTTCTCTGTAAGCCATTTCATTACACTAGAGGTAAAAAATAATTTTAGAATAGGAGAAATTGTCCTTGCTGTTTCAAGGTGTGTGATGACAGACCATGTACTTCAAGGAGTATTTGGCTCTTGTCATTATTTTATTTGGAAAATTAACAGAAATTAATGCCTGTGATAGATATTTTCACCACAAACAGTAAGACTGGAAATAGCTGTATCATTTCTTTTTTTCTTCTTCTTCTTCCTTGTCCCTCCTATGCTCCTACTCCTTGTATTTAAAGTTTTGCTACTGCCAGATATACTGCATTTCCATGGACTTAGTAAATGGTGCTGGGTAGCATTATTTGCTCTAGAATTACTGACTACTTGTTAACACTTTCAGCTAAGAAATGACCTGTCACAGGGCTGATGTAAGTAGTTATTGCTCCATGTTGTCATTCTAAGGCATATACCATTTAGGTGCATCCTTTTGGTGTGTCTGACCATTCCTTGACAAATAACGACAAGAACTGTGATCTAATACAGTGGCAATAGTCTTCATGGGATAGTCAGTAACAATCCTCAGTGCATGACAGGCTTTGGTTGCCATAGTGATAGCTGCCTCATTTGTCTCTAAAAGGTGACAGGTTTTTTTTCCCCCAAGCTCTTTAAAGGTTTGATTGAAAGACTCTGATGCAACTATTTGATATTGATCAGTGAGTGACTGAATGCCTATTGCCAGCAACAGCATTGCATCCTTCACCACAATGGGCTTTAATGAATGGATTCAGGCACTTTCATTTTTCCCAACTTCCTTTTCTGTTTTACTCTTTTTTCCCCCCTCTTTTTGTTTTTTGTTCTTTTTAATAATAAATAAGGATAGCTTTAGTAACTCAGCAGAACAATGGTGATACAGTTTTTTAGTTTTGAGAGAACTGATGTGGGTTGGCCAATGGGGTCATCCTGTGATGGCTGAAATAATCCTTCAAGTTGATGAAAATATTTTTTTGTGGTTCATCATGTAATGCACTGGTTCCCCTCTACCCCATGTCTCTTGTTCCAGGGTACCAGCACCAGCTGTTAACATTCTTGGAAAGGGTTTTTAACTTTTGCTGGAGTCTTTTTGCACTATCCTCTTCAAGGTAATATTTCACTCCCACTCAGATTTTTCTCCCACTAATGTGTCTTTTTTCCAGTGCCTAGCAGGACAATGATTAATTGTCAAGAAATGCTCCATTGAGGTTCCAGCAAGTGAGAGAGTCAGCATCTGTTGTGTACCTTTCCTCAGGAGTGTACAAGGATTGTCGTTCTGATGGACTGAAATTCTACCTTCTCTGAAATATGTCCATTTCTTCCTATATGATCCTTCAGCAGTTCTTTCTGAGGTTGGTGATACCAGTCAGCCATATGATGCCAGGTTTTCTCACTGGATGGGATTTCCTTCTTCTCAAGCATTTCAAAGCAAACACATTATTTTTTTTTTCTCAAGGTTTTGTTCCAGTGGAGTGTGTTTGATGGGGTCTGCCACCTACTTCATTTGTGAGTAGTTTAGTGGAGATGAATAGTTCATGTAAAATGGTAGTTAATATCCCAAAACAGAGAAAGGAAGCTCATCTAGCTAAGAAGAAATATTATCTCAACACTCAATTCTTTGAGGTGATAAACAGGGCTGATACTTAGGGGGAAAAAAATCACAGTTTTCTTTTCTTTGACCCCAACAATTCCTGTTCTTTCACTGATGAGACACTTTCCACCCCAGCATGCACCCACCCCACCTTTTATTCCTACATGGCTGAAATTGTGGGGTTGATGTATGTTAGGAGGTGGGGTATTGTCCTTTTTTTGATCTGGAGCTCACTCCTGGCTTGCTGCAGGAAATGTTATGGGGTTTTCCATCAGTGTTTATAACTGCAACATCAGTGGAACTAGTTCTAGGTGACTTTTATTCACTGCTTCTTAAGTGTGTCCTGAAGTCTCCAAAAGCAGTTTTTCAGGGTCTGTTCCTCATAATAAAACATGAGGAATAATAGAGGCACTGGGCAGCTCTAGGTGTGCAGTGAGTGGCTTTTGCTTGCACTGAGTCTGTGGCACCTTGAGTTGGTGCAAGCTTTGTCAGCTGTTGTCACAGGAAAAGAAGAGAGCTACACACAGCAATAATTAATGCATTGCAAAATATGATAATGCCTTTACAGAGAACTGCTACAGAACTCTATTTTAAATAGTAACAGGGATTCTGCATCACAGTGCTCTTGTGCTGCTGCTGCTGCGTTATTTTGTTGGGTTTTTTCCCCTTAGCCTTTGCAAACCCAAGACACTGCATGTGGTTATTTTCTTGAGTCTTTTAGATGGATTTTTTGCTTTTCAGAAAGTTTATTATTTATAATATGTGACACAGAGGAGTTTGTGCTGTTTTCTGGCCTTGAAGTACTACTGAATAATACAGTTTAATAAAAGAGGTTGTCTAGACTCTGTCCTTGGTCAAATCTATCTCACAAGTGTTCACTATTCCTCTTTCATTATAGTTTGGATTCTGCATCACATGGGCACTACATGAGTAGAATAAGCTTGGTCATCTCACTCAAAGTTGTAAAGAGCTGTCAGGGAGCTATGAATAGTCTTATATTTACTGCTTTTAATAAGTCTTTGGCTACTCTCTTGTCCCTTTTTATTTTTTTTTTTTTTTCACATTCTCAAATTAGAAGAAAATAATTGACTTTGAACCTTGTGTTGGTATAAGCTTTTTAAATTTGCCTGTCTGGAGACTTAGGTATTTGCAATGTCATTTGTCTAGTCAGGGAATGTAAGACATCTTGAAGTGATTTCATGGTTTGTACATTTTAAAAATAATTGATCCCAATTCAATAATGAGTAATATTAAGTGAGCAGATTTCAAGATGGTCTGCCTTTAAAACTTCAGAAAATGTAAACTCAAAGTACAAAAGTTTGATTTTTTTTTTT
>VXAC01005884.1:149402-231992 GCA_013399225.1 Rhipidura dahli | reverse complement strand
TTTTTTTTGGTCAGGTACAGGGCAAAATGTTTCTTTAAAATTCACTTTTCTATCTAACCTGACTGTATGGTATTATTGTGTTTTTAAGGTGTCTTCTATAGCACCCTCATGGGGCTGGGACACATTACCATTTGTGCTGAAAAGGGGAGCATGAATCAGTCTGAAAAGATTACAGATTTCACTGTATTAGAATTACCAAGTGAACCAGGTAAGGGCACAGAAATGCAAGCACATAGTGACAGGCATGGTAGATTTAAAACATGATCATTTTATTCAGAAATAAACTAGATATAAATGGTTCTGACCTGATGTGTTTTGTTTTAGTTTTTTCTTTAAGATTTCTAGTTAAAGTCATTATCTCAGCAGTCAGAGAGGTGGTGGTAACTTTTCAACAAAAACTGAAAACTGAAATAAGAACTAAGAGGTACCTGGAGTGTAGTTGAACAAAAAGATGTCTTGGCACCACTCACATGGCATTCTTGTTTCAGATTTATCTTGCAAATAAGCATCACATTTTCTAAATGTCAAACTGAAAAGATCACAGAAGAAATAATGTAATTTATTTCACTTCTAATTTCCACACAGTGATTTCCAAAACTATAAAAACATTATCATGTGTACTCTATGGCCTTGCACTGAAGAATTAAATACAAACTCAGGAGAATAATGAGTTTAATATTCTTTTGTTTTAACTTCACTGTAAGATAAAATACTTAATTTCTGGGAGACTAAATGCCTGACTCGATCTACAGCTATTTTGTTATGTTTTTGTATTTATTCCAGAAATAAAATGTGCTTTGTAAGTGGTCTTTTATGGGTTTGTTGGGGGTCTTTTAATATGCTTTTGGTTTCATTGGA
Organism: Rhipidura dahli; assembly: GCA_013399225.1. Classification (NCBI taxonomy): domain Eukaryota; kingdom Metazoa; phylum Chordata; class Aves; order Passeriformes; family Rhipiduridae; genus Rhipidura; species Rhipidura dahli. The sequence continues at coordinate 231,134 of VXAC01005884.1, read as the reverse complement.
TTAATCTGAAAGTGCACATTTCTGTGAATAAGAATGACAAGAAGGTGTACAAGAAGGAATGAACTGCTTCATTCAGTAATGTGTTTAGTTGCTTCATTCATTTGCCCACTTGAGGCTTTTTTTTAGGAAATAAATCTTAGTGATATATTGCTTTTCTAATTTTAATCTTATTTATGCCTTAAGTGCATTCCTTCTTGGCTGAAATTAAAACCACCACCAACAAAAAAATGTGTCAGATATCACAATGGTTAATCACATTGGTAAGTATCTAATATTAAGAACAATAACTAACTCAATGAGAATGACAAAATATGTGGTAAATTCAGTTAAAACCACCTAACATAGCCTTTGCAAAATTTCATTAATGGTTGTATTATTAGCTAATAAAGATGTCATCTGATTTGTTTCCCTAGTGATCTAGGCTTTAAAACCTAATCTAATAAACAGTTTAGTATGTCTGTCTGTGACTCCTAAGTAATTTAATTAATCTGACCACATAATATTATTGCAGCTCAGAACTGTGATTTCTAGGAAATTAAAGCAACATGACACTGGTTCATTCCATCAGATGGCTGAAATATTTTCTAACACTTTGCTGTCTGGTAAGTATCCTCATAATTCTGGATTTAAAAAGAGGCCTTACAGTAAACATTCTCACAAGACAGAGGTAACTACTACAGTTTCTATTTTCAATTGAAGGTTGTAAAAATAACAAAGCACTAGAAGAGAATATTTAATTTCATGGCTAATCATAGGATGGCTATTTATCCCACCTTCCCCCTTATCTCTCTAAAAGGAACTCAATTTTTTTTGTGTCTATGTTATTTTTGTTGAACTCTTAAATTATTTGCACAATGATCATTGAGGAAATATGCAACATGGGCCATTTCTTCATTGAATCATCTTAGAATAGCTAAATGTGTCAGATAATCCTTTTTATTTGAAAAAAACAAAGCAAACAACTCTTCTTCTCCAGCACATCAGTGAAGATTCCACAGGTTCCAGTTAGTCTTTGAGTCACCACCTCATACCACTATTTTAACAGAAAAGATTAATGGAATTCAAATAGTCATCTTGTGTCCTGTATGCCCTGCCTGTGAATCTTCAGCCAGTGTGACTGCTAACAGGAAAACAGACCTGTTGATTTGGGAGCACTCTGCATTGCTTGGTGACACTGAAGAGCTTCGGGCTGCAAGGAGAGCAGTCTGTCAGTCCTTCCCGTTCTGGAAATCAGTGGTTTGGCAAATGATCCAAAACCTTAAGTGGAAGAAAACTCATGGGGAGCGCTGGATAACCTTCATGAGTTTAGGGTGAAAATCTAGTGGGGATTTACTGGGTAAATCTTTGTCGGCAGAGACAGGGGGAGTTGAGCTTGTGTGCAAACCTTGTATCCTACCTAATTCCAGAAATCACCAAGCTGTGGTTTCCGTCACTGGTCTGGCCTTCAAAGCCATGTTTCTATACAAATCTTGTTTTACATTTTTAAAGGACTAGCCTAATACTGGATTTTAAACTATCGATTCCCTACTTTGCAAAATGGCTGAAATGATGAGTGGATTTGGAGCCTTACAGGAAAAATGGCTTTGTCAAACAAGAGGCTGATAAAGGGCAGACAAATAGGGATTTGTTTCACAGCACTTCAACCCCTGTTAATAAGTAATTAGCACAATGTACACAAATTTGCATCAGTAAATGCAGCTGTTGTGACCGAATGCTCATACTTACTTTGCTAAAATTATACATTTAAAAGTCTTTTACAGATCACCCAGAAATAAATGTTTACTCTGGATGATATTAAATGACTCATTTCCAGATTGGCATGAGAGTTATGGAAATCAATATATGTGTATATATTTTATTTTACATGGGCTGAACTAGGAACAAAATCCCCTGGTTTTCCCAGCAAAATGGGAAACCAAAATATTTCATAGATACAAGATCTTAGGTTTTATTTGGAGATTGTAATTCTAGTTCTCTTAATGTTGGTTTCCTTTTTATAGTACTTTAATGATCACAATTTGTTTTGAAAATATTGGATTGTAGGCTTTTGATATCTCATAATTTTGATCAGAAAATACTCCTCACTGGATGAAGGAAAGAATGAGGAGTCTCTAACAAAATTTCACTTTTTCCCCAGTAAGTAGGTTTAGTCTGTTATTTGAAAGAACATTTATGCATATTTTCTTCATCCCAGTTTACTGTCAACAGAAGGTGATTATGAAAATACCAAGGTTTAACCATTAATGCTTTTCTGGGGATGTCCAGCACCTCCAGTCTTTCTGTATTCCCATTACTGGTAGACGGTTCTTCCTTTCTTGAACGTGTAAGATTTTACACAGCTTTTATGTAGGTGATAAAACCCAGGAAACTTTTAATCTACCTTGTTTTGATAGCATCTTTCTTCACTTAAGTTTCTTATTTTGTTTCTCAATCTTTCTTGATTAAAGTCAACTGCTTGTTCCTCCCAGGAATGATCTATTTTGGACTGTCTTTTTCTTACTAGAAAGTGGAAGATTATTCAGTATTACCTTGGCTTCTACATGTCAGTGTTATCAATTCTTTGAGGTGATAAACACTCTGACAGTGTTTATGGATGATCATATCTGCATGAGAAGATATCTGCTTCTCAGACTTTCTTTGCCTTCTGAGCCTTTTCTTACAAGACAAAAGGCAGCTGTAAACCTAAACTTGATATAAAGATGTTTTTATTATAGACTTATCAGAAGTTTACAAACCTGATTCCTACATTGAAACAGGGTAATTGAACATGTGCTGAGGTAACTTGTCTAGCTATTCAAGTCCTATCACTTAATTTTGCTCAGAATAAGGCATAGAGAACACCAAGCTTTAGCTGTAATGGGAAGGGAGGAGTCACTCCTCCGATTTCAAACTGATTTTTGTATGGCATTTCTATGAGTTGTTTTTCATCTTGTTTTGCAAGATTGCAATTGGATTTGGTTTTTAAGTAGTGTGTTACATTACATTGGTACTGAGAATACATTATTGAGCCTTTGAAGTGAAATATCTTAATTATCTAGAACTTGAATAGCTGAATTCAAACATCCCCAGGGATCTGCTGCTCTGCCGGCCCCACTCCAGCTGAAATAAATCTGAACTCTTACAAGATTCACAAACTGGGTGTTCTCTTCTCCATGACTGCTCCCCAAAGGATTTGTGGCACAGAGTCCCTGCATGTGAACATTTCATTAAAGATTTGTACTGCCTGAAAGGCTGTCTGTGAAGATCCATTGGTGTGTATGAATGCTGCAGAAATGGTTGTTTAAAACAAGCTTTCAGCTTAATGAACTAAACAAATTTCATGTTGAGATGAACACACGTGGGAGAAATAAAAACAGAAATAATGAGAAACAGGGTTTTAGTAAATGCTCCTTGTGTTGACTGGCAACATTCTCTTATTTTCACCCTCCAAACTACAAGTTTTCTTTTTAAGTACACTTTTCACATAAGGTTACATAAATACCACAATTTGGCAAAAACCAGCGGTCTTGGGCAGTCTGTTCCTTTGGTTTACATTAGGAGCCTGACCCAACAACTCTGATTTCTTTATGTATTGGACTGGATTAAGGTTGCTCAAGTTCTTTCTCTCCAATATGTAGACTGCTTCTTCTGGGTATTGCTAGGATACCACTCAGGATTACCAGGTTTTGGATGGGATTTCTTTGTGCTGTGGTTTCTTTACCATGACTAGTGCCTCACTGTTGGAAGCTTTGCTCACCTGTGGAGAAAGAACAGCTGAATGTATGAAGTGTAATGGAAGCTCTTGATGTGACTGCCAACACCTGATGCCAAGAGCTTGAAAATTTTAAAACACTTTGTCCACTAAAGATTCCTGATAATGAAGGAAATTCAAACAATAAGTGGTTGTCTTCTGGGAAATTAGAGTTTTGGAACAAAGGCAGCCTGAGAACGAGTGCTTCATAGGTTTGTGCATGTAGATTGTTTGTTACATTACTTGCTTATTTTTTCCTTTCTTTTGCCGTCTCTGTGTTTCCTACTACTTTTGATTATTCCACTTTGGTTGATAATTGATAACGAAGTCAAAGCAAAGTGATGAAACAAGCCTTGCTGGCATGTAAAAAAATTGATACAAGAGAAATCATCATTTCACAGAATCCCAGAGTAGGTCAGGTTGGAAGGGACCACAGAGGGTCAACAGGTCCCACCTCCCTGCTCAAGCAGGGTCATCCCAGAGCACATGGCACAGGGCTGCATCTGTCTGAATATCTCCAGTGAGGGAGACTCCACACCCTCTCTGGATAATCTGTTCCAGTGCTTAGTCACTCCACAGTGAAGAAGTTCTCCCTCATATTCAGGGGGAACTTCCTGTGCATCAGTTTTTTCCCGTTGCCTCTTGTCCTCTTGTTTGGCACCACTGAGCAAGCCTGGACATTTCTTGGCACACTTCTTGTTCAGCACCTGAACAGCAGCCAGACTGTGCTGGGTGGTCTGAGCAGCCTGTGGCTCTGCTCTGGGCAATGCCACGTTTAGCACTTGCTCCTTGCCCAAGCTGCAGTGGAGCATTCCTGCAGAACGCTGCTCCCAGTGAGCACCAACACAGCTCCCAAACTTGCGCTGTGGCTAAGCAAGAATAACCATGGAGTTTTCACATGCCAGAGACCAGGTAAGGAATAACAGTGGCTTTTCTAGCTCATAAAACTTTTCTGCCAGTGCTTAGAGGACACAGAGCTCACTGGGACTGTGGTTAATCTCCTTGCCTAACTTTTTACAGGGTTTTAGAATTGCTTGCATCAGAAACCAATGAACATAGTGGTGTATACAAGGATGTAGTCAGAATATCTGTATCTGTTCCTTTGTGACATTACTACTATTTTTATTTTCCTTTTACCCACTTGGGGGACTTAGATCACTGTGAGTGAGTCTGAAGACAGACTTCCTTCCAGCTGAAATGTTGCATACGTGTTTAGATCTGCCTTGTCACAAGGTTGTGCTAAAGTATGGATAGGTGTGTGTCCCCCACAAAAGTGCAAGTATGCAACAGTTCTGATTTATGTAAAAGAATACTTGTCTCTAAGTTAATAAGATCTATTAAGTGCTGCTCATAGCAAACTTATATTAGGGACAATTTTATCTCAGTTTCAGATACTAGCTGTACCCAAACCTTCAGTATTTCTTTACAAGACACTGTGTACTCAGCACTCAGCTGCATGGGCAAGTAAGTTCATCATGGACAAACCCCTGACAACTGCAGTGAATTGTAAAACAAGCATTTTCAGGTTCACATACTGGCTGTTTTTCATGTGCAGTTGTTTTGCAAAGATGGTTGATGAGAAGCACTTGCAGTTTGCTCCTACTGTATCACATTCTGTAATGATAAATGTGTTTTGAACAAAACAATATTGGGTCCATAAAAAAGAAATTATTCATGTATAAATAGTAGTGGAAGTACTGCCAAGGGAATAATGAGACTCTAGGAGTGTGCTTATTGGTATTCAAAGAAGGGAAAAAGCTGAAGGCAATGGTGTCAGCCTAATTTCCTTTTCTGGTCAAACCTTAAATAGTGGTGTAGTTTTTGTAGCTTGCAGAGTACGTGCACAGATTAATTCCATAGGAGTTCCTTGTATATGTCCAGTTCTGGGCTCCTCACTAGAAGAGAGACATGAGGATCCTGAAGCGATTCTAGTGGAGGACTAGGAACATGATTAACAGGCTGGAGCAATTCACTCAAAAGGAGTGGTTGAGCCTCAAGAAAAGGTGACTGAGAGGAGATTTAATGTCTGCAAGTATCTGAAGGGAGATGTCAAGAGGCTGGAGCCAGGCTCTGCTCAGTGGTGCCCAGCAACAGGAGAAAGAGAAGCAATGGGTAAAAACGAGAACACAGAATATTACACCTGAAAATGAGGAAGAACTTTATTCTGAGGGTGACAGAGCACTGGAGCAGATTATCCAGAGAGGGTGTGGAGCATCCTCCTCTGAAGATATTCAAAAGACATTTGAACACAAGTCTAAGTAGCAAACTCTAGAACGCCCTGCTTGAGCAGGGCTCACTTTCCACCTTAAAAATTCTGTGGTTCATTCTGTGATTTTTGCTTCAGGGAAATATATTTCTTGAGTAAATTGGATTCCTGGACTGTAAGACTCATCACTAGTTATATTTTAGTTTGGTATATTCATGCAGCAGATGAATTGCTGAGATGATCAATAAGAAAACTTTGTATGGGTAATAAACTTGAGGGAAATCTGTGGACAAACTGCTTTTGTGAGCCTAGGAGGAAAAATATACAGGCAGATGAGGAAATAAGTCTCATCTTTATACCAGTGCTTTGGGTTTTTCTTATGGAGTCCAGTCCTTCATGTCTATCTTCTCTGCCTTGCCAAATTTCTTGATCAAGTTGTCAGTTAGAGGATTTAATTTTTAATGTAGGGGAAAGTGGAAAGAAACTCACAGCTGTTTTTATGCATGTCCAGTGATATGTACAGCATTTTGTACATTAATGTGATCACAAAACCATCCCGGTATCAAATACCTTTTGCAGAATAAATTGCTTATTGGCCAGTTACCTCATTATTCTAAGCAAATCGTTGTCTCCGTGTGCAAGAAGATTTTGTCGAGGTGGGGAATTGGTTTGTAGGGATTTGCTTGAGGAGGTGCATTTTGCATTTATTGGAGGGTGGTACTTCCCACAGCAGGAGATACCTTCCTCCTCTCAGTATTTTACAGAAGGATTGTATTTCAGATCTATTGCCTCTTTTCTTTTTCTGGTTTTCTTCACTTAGTCAGCTATGAACTCATAAAGATGGCTTAACATCTTATCACCTTCAAGACTTCACGTGAAATAAATTTTTTCTTAAACACCCATAGCCCAGACAAATATAATATACTGGTGTGTTATTTATAAATAGGAATTTTATCGCTGTATATAGCAATCACTTTGTTTGCTGTATGTTTTGGAGGTTGCTTGTTTGTTTGTGGGGTTTTTTTGTGTTTTGTTAGGTATTTGTTTGTTGGTGGTTTTTTTTTAAGTTTAGTCCTTTTGATTGAGGAGGATAGCTAAAGCACAAATCTATTCCAAATGCCCAAAACTCTTTTTGATCTCTTGGTTAGTTTCCTGACAAATGATATTGCAGTCTGGATCGAATCTCCAAAGAAAAAACCCATCAAATATAATGGCAAGGCTCAATTGTGCCTTACGCTGGCTGCCATGGAAACTTTCATGGGATAAGATGTCAGATGTCAGAGAATCAAGGTGGAGAAAACATCTTGACTAAGCCAGAAGCAAAAACCCAGGCTCAGGTGGCGAGTGCTGAGAAGAGCTGAGTGCTTAGTCAAGAATTTAAGTTGCTGGTTTCAGATTAGCAAACCAAGAATTAAGTGTGATAACTGAAGACATAAAATTAGTGTCCTGAATCTGTGGCTGTAGAGTTGTCACTTTGTGACTCAGAACCATTTCAGATTAATCTGTGGGTGGCATGCAGCACAATTCCTCCCATAAGGAGGAATTAACAGCAGTTAATCAAACCATTTCTCAGAGTTTGGTTTTGCCAGAAAACAGATTTTCCAGAATTGGTCTGTGGAGAATTGGTATGCTTGTGAAAATTTAACAGTGGATCATGGAGGACAGTTTTTTATTTTATAATGATCTTCATTCTTTTTTCACCTTTATTCTATAAAATTGAAATTATACTAATGTGATTTTTAGCTGTTTTGATCATATTAGGAATAATATAATTAACTTGAGTTAATGTTCATTGAAAGAAGTTTTTAAAAGAAGGGTTAGAAGAGCACTCCAGTAGACTTTGATATGAACACTGTGATTGTATTTTTTCTCTGATAATCTGGTAACCCCTTCCTTTATCTAGTGAAATTATTAGTTGGGAAATGGGTCCTAATATCAGAATAGTCCTGGGAGAGGAAGATTACAAAAGTACATTGCATGTCTCATCTTTTGTAGTTCACTCTCTGTTTCTTGGACTCTGTGTTGACTTCTTTGCAATTGGCATCTGCACTGGTTTTAGTACTTTACCACAGTAGTACCTAAAATTTTGTTTTGTTACAAAAATCATAAACTAGAACAACTTTTTAAACACTTTAAAGATTATTGACACACTGAAAGAATTAGGAAAAAATAGTATAAGGGTAAGGTGAAGACACATAAAAATATGCTTTATTCTCAAAAAATGAAATCAGCTTCTACTTGTATGATGTTGTCTCTCTCTCATCTTTAATAAAATTACTTATTTTTCCCTGCCTTGCCAAAACAAATCTAGCAGATTAGATGACAATCTAATTTGCCAGAACATTACCTATGTCTTCCATCCCAATTTACTTCATCCCATATTGAAGTAACAAGGATAGACTTCACAATGTGTATTTATGTATTCTAGTCCTTTGTTTATTGTCTTTTTGCCCTTTCCAAATCCCATGCCAAGGTGAAAACTTTTGTGTTGCCAACACTGTACATTCATATCTTAACAGAAAGGTGTTGTGTTGTGTTGTAGCTAGAGTAAATTTTGAAAATAATGGAAACTTATCATCCCAGCTGTAAGATCTGGCCAGAAATGATTAAGGAACCACATTTTTTTGGCACTTAGATATTCAAAGCACATAAGCAGTTGAACACAGTGTGCTGAAATCTTCCAAGGATTAGCCAAATTACTCATTCCCTTCCATGATAAAGAGCTCTTACCCTATAAATGGATCATCAAGCCTCAAACCATCAACATACCACCTTTAATTTCATCTCTTTATCCACTGGTGCTGCTTTTCTTCCATTTTAATGAAACTGGTTGCCTGGCAGTATAAAATAACAGGTGCATGTCTATCATTATTGTAATAATTTTTTTATAATTATTTTTTTCTTGCAGTGCTGCTGGCAGGTCATTTAGGTTGCAAAATTAGTACTTCTGTGAGAATATTGCAATTAAAATGCACACTGCTATCAAATGATTTCCTTTGAAACTCTTGAATGTAGTAGCTGTATTCTTAAGAGTTTGCACTCATAAATGAAAGGTAATTCCCCACAGCTGCATTATCTCCTTTTTAGATGTACTGTTATGTTTCAGAAACACTAACCTGAACCAATTTGTATCAAATGTTTTTTTATGGCATAAAAGAAACATTAAAAGTGTGGTATAAATCAGAGGTAAACTTAGTTTTGCATGAAGCCTGCTTGCCTTCATGTGTTCTTTTATAATGACTTTGTGGGGGAGGGGGAGATGAGATAGACTTCCACAGTAGAAGCTGCTCAGCTCACTAATGTGATTTGAACTGTGTATCAACACATTAATGTTAAGGTCACAAAGTTAATGATGTTTAAAACTGTATTGTAAAATTTGCCTCAGCAACCTCATAAAAAGCAGGAGCTAATGAAGTACCTTTGATTTGTGGTAACACTAACTTTCTTTCTTCAGCATCAAAGCACAAGGTTCAGAATTGTTGCTGGAATGCTGCTTTGATTTTTGTTCTCTTGACCATATTTCTCACACCTATTTTAATGGGCGAAATCAAACTCCTCCACAGAGAAACAGCATCTATCCTCCCAAAAGTTTCAGTGCTGTAGGCATCCCTCAGACCTTTCACTGGAACTCTGCACACAGAGCACCTTAAAGTTGATAATACCCTTGCAGATTGCACTATCTAAGAAACAAATCTAAGTTTTTCTAACTATCAAATTACTATTTTTAATTTTTAGAAATCTAGTTACCCTGAACTGAGATATTCAAAACAGGAAATGTGGGTAGAGTTTAAGATTTTACTGGTAGTCCAATGAACTGTAATAACCCCTACAGTCCAAACTGAATAACGAATATGCAAAAGCCTCACCAATTATATGTTAAAAAACATCATATAAAAAAGTCATACCTAGTACCTCCCCCTTGATTGTTATGTTCTTATCACTCTTTTAATGTTTCCCTACTCTTTAATGGTGGTAGGTATTGCAGTCCTCCTTGGGCAAAATCAGGGAGAGTAAGTTAAAATGATTTCTCCATTTGGCGTATTGATATTTTCATTAGGATGACAAAGATGATTCTCAAGGTAACAATGGCATGAGAAACAATGATGTTGATGCTTTCTTCCTCCTGAACTTTGTGTCTCCTTAGATTTATTATTGCTTCTTTGCATCCCTGCCTTCTTCCTGCTTCCAGGGAAGGTGTGAAAGATGCCCCACAATCCCCTAGTGTTGCCCAGGGACTGCTTGGGACTGCCAGCTCCTTCTCCAGCAGCATTCCCAGAGCTGAGCTCAGACAGGCTGGGCAGAGGCCAACTCAGGCATGGGGCACCTGGAGAGCCCAGCTGAGCCCTGCTCAGGGCAAGGGGTAAAGCCTAAGGAGGTCTTGGTATGAATACTTTGTATGCTATTTTTTTATATGTCTACACATATGTATTTTTGGTGGTATGTAAATAACTAGGTGGGCAATTGAAGTGAACACTGAATGTATATTCTGTCTTATAACAGAATAAGATATGACTGTCCAAGGGGGAATCACTGTGAGGTTTGGGAGCCCTTCTACCTTTAAGAAAATGAAGCATTTCACCTAGTAAATACTTCCTCATATTCCTCCTGCTAGGGTTTATCCACTCCTGTTCAAGGCCTCTGAGTTTTCTCCTACTTGGATTAATTCTTGCTCTAGGAATCAGAAATATCTCAATTCAGAGAAACTCAGAAACTAGAAAAATATAAGCAAAACTTCCCTTTAAAAAAAAGAAAACCCTTTCCAGAAAATAGCAGTATTTATAGGGACTTGGGTGAAATCCCATCATTTTTCTCTATTATAGCTTCATTTGAAATTAATGAATTACTGGATGAATAAGCATTAAACCGTCTGGAAACAAAAATAATAGCTATTTATAAACAGATTTTAATTTTCTTTTAGATTTATATCAGCTACATTCCATCATGCTTTACTCATGGATCTGCTAATGTAGATAAGAACTTCATAAGGAGTTATGTCCATAATAAAAAGTATATTAATATATTGTGTGTAATCAGTAAGCTGCCTTAATTTTTTCTTTCCTCTTTTTTCTACTGCTGTACCAATTCCACTTAAATGGTGGCAAAGCTAAGCCCAAGAGTATAATTAAATTCTTTTTGAAGCATAATTAGTTCAGTTGTGATGCCTTTGATTTCTGGAAATAGTTAGAGAATATGGTAAATATGTCTGTATAAGAAAAGCATTTAAGACATGCCAAAACATAGAGAAACGGGCTACAGACAATATAACCAAAGACAGGTTATTCTGAGTAATTTGTTGTGCTGGTTTTGACTGGGTAGAGTTCATTTTCTTCACAGTAGTTTGCCTGGGAAACTGCCAATGTTTTCCAGGGATGTTGTGATTGCCAGGCAGTGCTTGCAGATAAGCAGCCTCTCGGACTGCCCCAGCAGGGAGTGGGCTGGGGGTGCACAAGGACGTGGTAGGAGACACAGCCAGGAGTGGCCAAAGGGATATTCCAAACATTGTCATCGTGCTCAGCATATAAAGCTGGGGGAAGAAGGAGGGGAGTATTTGGAGTGATGGTGTTTGTCTTCCCAAGTCACTGGTATGTGTGATGGAGCCCTGCTCTCCTGGGCATGGCCTAACACCTGCCTGCCCATGGGAAGTGGTGAATTGAATCCTTGTTTTGCTTTGTTGCTGTGCATGGCTTTTGCTTTCCCCATTAAACTGTCTTTGTGTCAACCCACGAGTTTTCTCACTTTTATCCCTCTGATTCCTAACACAGGGGGAGCAATAGAGTGCCTGTGTGGGGTTTAATTGCTAGCTGCAGTTAAAGAATACTTTGCATTTCCCAGCAGCAGTGTTTGTGGCTAATTATTGTCCTTCTCATGCTATCCTTAAATCCGAGGGAAAGTGTCTGTTGCACTTGGTTTCAGCAAGCAGCTCAAGCAGGGTGGGGATAGTTTCAGAGGCAGAAGAGAACAAGATCATCTCTAGCAATGTGTCTGTATCTACACTTGATTTCAGGCTACAACCAGTAATTCTGCCTGCAAACTGGAACAGGACTATCACTGCCCTTTAATACCATTACTGATGGACTACGTTGCTTACAAGGATTTTATTTTTAATAACCTCTTTTTGTTTGGAACCTCAGCTACCTATCCATGTAGGGGCAAGTTTCAGGCAATAGTTGGTGCCAAAATTTCCTAGTTGCTTTCTGTCTGAGGGCTGAACTCTGAAAACAAAAGGTAGTGAAATAATTGCTTACAGGATGCAGAGGAAAGTTCTCTCCAGAGGTGCTATTGACAGACATCTCTCCCGTATGACTGGAGAGCACTCTGCAGTGCTTTGCTCTTAGTAGTCCAAAAATAGAGCAGTTCCATTTAGAAAGAATTAGAAACATTCAGTTGTGCTCAAGGTAAGAGTACTGAAATTGGTTAGTAAAGCTAATGAGGAAGAATAAAGAAATTTTTTGTCTGGCTGCACCAATTCACATAGGTGCAAAAGTGAATAAATTTTGCAGCTGTGGTGTGGGTTAATGCTTCAAATTCCTGTACATTTTTCAGCAGGCACCACGTCAATGCTCTGTAGAAACCTGAAAAGTAGCTACATCAATCAGTGCAATTAATTCTGTTTCAAAACCTGCCACCCTTATCCAAGGCTGTGTGTTTTATTTATATTTATATTTTAATTTTGCCTCCTTTTCTCACTCATCTTCTCTCATTTGTCTGCCAAGGGACATTCAGATCATGAGACCAGACTCTGATTAGCCTGAAGGGTTGCCCCTGGATTTCAGCTGTTTGATATTTGGATCCCCAGCATCAGATGTGTAGCTATATCCATCTGGCCAAATAAGTCTATGTTTTATGCATAATTGTAGGGTATTGACTTAATCTTTTGGGTTTTTTGAGGGTGTTTTTTTAACTGTTTATTGGCATTCTGTGTCCTCTAGCTTCCAGTGTCTTGTAGAAGTCTTCAAAAACTTGCCTCTGCTTCCCCAGGTTGTATGGAGATGATTCGTGGTGACTTACTTTAGCCACAATTACTAAATCAATATTTTTCTCTGATACAGCCAAAGCTGCTCCCTTTCTTTCTGTGTTACTTTTCTAACTGTAGAGTGACAATTTACTAGGGGATGAAGGAGAGCAAAATTCAAAAAGGGAAGACTCAGCCACTTTTCATAGCACCTCTACAGAGATTGCTGGTTTGCTCTCAAGTAAATGAGGTTAGAATTTCTTGTCAGTTCTAAAACTCTCAGATTAGGTTGAGATTCCCAGAAAAGATGATACAGAACCATAATCTCATTCTGGGAAAAAGAGGAAATATTGTGCATATGTTTTTGGAGCTAAAAAGTCATTGTTAGTTCAGTGAATGATTTAGCAATATAAAGCTGGAATTAATTTCTGATTTTTTTTTTCTATTTTTCTGATACAAGCTTCATGAATTATACAAATTTATCTGGACATAAAAATATAAAGGACTTCCTGTCTCTTATCCATCCCTGTGTTCCACCTCGCAGTGTTTCCCCTAGTCTTAGAGTCATCAGTTCCTGTATTTATCAATCAAAAATTATGTATTCTATTAAGCATTTCCAAGAATAACCAGCAAAGGGTTTTTTTTGTTTGTTTTTTTATTTGTTTGTTTGTTTTTTCTTTATGGAAGGATTAGTGTGAATAAAGAAAACAGGAATTGGTCCTGATTTTGATGCTTAGATTTACTTTTTCTTTCATGCACTTGTGGAGGGTTTTGAGTGAATTTGAGACAAGTGTTCCATTTTAATTAAAAACCTCTTAAGGAGACATGCCAATAAAAAAAATATTGCTGAATTAGTGGAATGAAGAATTCGGATAAAACTGAACAAAAATGCTGTCAGAAGCTATCACAAATATTGAAGGAAAAATGTGATTGATTCTATGGAATGAAGAGGATCTGAATATAAACTCTTTGGAATCATAGAAAAACTTATCTAAGCACACAGATTGTATACCTGCATCTTATTTTTTAAGTGACAACTTTTTATACTTTTCAATTTTTGGTTGATCTAAGCTGCTGAGGGATCTTAAATATGTAAGAGAACAAACATTTTTAGCTTCATCCTGACTATGCCCTTTCAGAATAAACTGTAGCACTGTTATTGTGGGCCATATTCTGCTAGACCAGATTCTACCTTGGTGTAGACCAGCTAAGTGGAGAGCTTGCAACTTCTACCCCTTTCCAAGTAAAGAAATTTGACAAGAACACCACAGCTCCTGTCATTACACTATACAATGAACAGTGTGCTGCATAATTTCATCGTACTGTTATTAATATCAACATTGTGCAGTCTTAAGAAATCTTTTTTATCAGAAAAATCTCAGCTCTTGACTTCAACATTTGCATCATTTAAGTTGATACTCGTAATAAGGAAGATGGAAAAAAAATTTTGCAATATGCCAACTGTCAGTGAAAGGCAGAAGATAATAAACCATCCTGGTCTAAATGTAGCAATAGATCAGAAAAACTATCTAACCATAACAGCTGCTGAAGATTTTAAAATGTCTTTTTTATTTAAATATAGCCCAAGGTTTGCTGTAAATGTACATATGAATACATCTAAAAAAAATGTCTCTATGAAATGGCATTCATTTTGACCTCAACAATCCATAATGCAGAACTTCTCCTTGTTGCATTCAGGAACTCCATGACATTTCAGTAAGAGTTTTGGATGACTGATAAACTCTTTGCCTTAAGACTTCATATGACTTCACTTTGTGAAGTCTCAAATAACAGCTTTATTTTTTTCTTCATTTTGCTTAGAGTTTTGCATTTAAAGGAGTGAGGACTAAAGAATATAGGAAAGAGATTTCTTAATTTGTGTGCTGTATGGGCTTGTATGTAGTTGTTGATAGCTCTAGGAGCTGTTTTTACACAGAGCTGACTAAGCAATCATTGCAAGACACTTTGTATTTGCTGTAGCTGCAGCACATGAACTACACTCAGCAGGCAATGTGAGCAGGCAGCTCCTGCAGTAAAATATATGTACTGGGATATATGTAAGTCTGGGAACTGCATGGCTGAGCCTATGGCTGATAAACCCAGGCAGAAGGGAGGCTCTAAAGAACAAATGGGTTTTTCTGCCCATCTGTGCTCACAGAGGAAAATAATATTGAGGAATACCACATTGCACAAGTAGTGAGGTGGAGAGCTGGCTTTATGGGGCTGTTCTGGAGCTGGGCAAGCTCATGGCTTCACGAGGCACAAGGGTTTCCTCTGGCATGGGCTTCTGAGAGGATTTGATTTCAAAGGCAAAACTGGTGTGCAGGAGCAAGGGTTTGATATTGACATACTTGAAAGAATATACACTTTGGGGGATACTACATTTGATGATGAGTGGGAACACGGTGAGATAGTTGATTAGATTGCAAGGTCAAATCTTGGTGGCCAAAAGAACTAGTCTTCATGAAACAGAAAATAATTGTCACCTTGTTCAAGTACTAAAACCATGGTGATCACCTTCTTTTAATACCTAAGTGGCAGGAGTATGTCTTTCTTGGCTATTCCTTGCTACATACTCCTTCACCATTTTCAATGTATTGCATATTAGAAGTATAGTTTGGTCCATTTTTGTTTCTGAATATTTTGTCTGTGAAATAAGCTGATAATCTCATTATTTTTTTTCCTTCTCACTTTTTTAATATCCTGTATGCAAGGAATTGTACCATTAAAAAAATGGTTGGCATAGTCTCATTGAGAACATGAAGATCTGAAATTAATCCTGATATTGAAATTTCATTCAGAAGTTACTGTCATATTTCTCATGAGGATGACTTTCAGCATTTTTTTTTTCAGAGATAAAATGTGAGTATGAATGTATGTATTTGGATAAATCAGATACTTAAAATGAGGTACTTGTGGTGAACTAAGACATTTCCTTTGGAAATGTGAACTTTCACATTTTGCATTTATCTTATTGGAGAAATTGTATTGAAAATAACTGCAAAAATACATTTTCACTTCTTTTGAATTTATAATTAAAACCTTATGTCTGAATTTTTTCTTGTAAACTTCTGAGTGTACTACATTTATTTGAAATCTGTTTTTCATCTCAATATGACTTTTTTGATGATTGAATTAAATTATGAAATTCTCTGTGAGAACAGAGGTGATTGATGGCACAGTTTCTTAGTATTTTGGACAAAACCCAAGACTCTTAAAAGAGGACAAAATTAGTTTCTTCTAATGCAGGAATGAAATATGGGAATACATATGTGGTATATACCTGAATCATAGCATTTATGGCACGTTATAAAAATACAGACACAAGCACAAAAATGGTTGAAGTAATGAACATCAAGAAAAAAATTTAAAATATTCCACAACTCCAAAAACCCACCAACTTCAACAACAGCCACAACAAAGGCCATCATTCAATGGAAAAGTGATTGCAATTAATTTAGCATTCTTAGAAAAAGAACTTATAGGTCCTATGTGTTTAAAATTGTCATTAATGATTTTCTTACCTCACTGAAGTTTTTTGAAGTTGGTTTCCTCAGAGTTATGATGGAACTTTTGTGGACCTGTGGGGCTTTTTTCTGTGTTGTTTTGGTTTTTTTACTTCCCCATTTGTTTGTTTATTCTTTAACTCATACAGCCACTGAATCTTATATGTAACTCTGTTTGTCACTACAAGGATAATAAATATGTGGGCTACTGTAAGAGCCTAACTGGTATTTTCTGACACTTGCTTTCTAAATTTTGGAACTCTGCTAATAGAGCTCTTAGCCATGTCTTCAGCCAAGTAAAGTATAAGGCAGGGTGGTTTTTCAGAACTGTTGAAATACAATTCTTGTTCTGCTTTATTGGAACTTGATTGGAACGAGCTTTATTTTATGGAAGGTTTTATTGAATTTTTGTTTTAATAGAAAGCCTAATAACATCAAGAAACAAAATTCATTATTTAAACAATATAATTAAAAGCACTTTGGAATAGTCTATTATGATAACAGAATAGAAAAATAAAAAAATAAAAAAAAGAGTAAAAGAGAACAAGGATAAGGAAGAAGACCAAAAAAGTTGAAATTCCATTGCAATTATCAGGGTCATATGTCATATTTCAGAATGTTTTCAAGAACTGTAGGGTATCACTCTGCAAATTACATTAAAAATTATGACTTTCTCTACAAGAAGAAAAAGTTTCTACAAAAGTCTCTGGTTCAGTACGGAAGAAAAGTCCTTGAACGTGCCTATTAATGGGTATGTGGGGACTATGACTTTTCAGCAGTTGGGTTATCCAGCTCATAGCAATTCAAAGATATCCACTATTTCCAAGAGATTCCATTCCATTTCTTGAGTCTGGGTCTGCTGAGCTGATGTTTTCTGACATTAAAAAATGGTTTAACAATCACTTTTTTTAAAGTGATAGGATAAAATCAATAAAAATTGCTATCACATCTGTTAAAGGCTTTCACATATTTTTTCTCCTCCTTTCCCATCATTAATCAATCAAGATGTGAACAGTTATGAAAGCACATGCACTGTGCAGCAGTTGTGTTTCAGATCTCTCAATACTGGTAAGAGTGTCCTAGGCCTGCAGGTGCAGTGTGGAATCAGTGCCACAGGATGTGGAAAACAAAGGGTCCATCTGAGCTTTGCACACATTCTGCTATACAAGAAACTTCTCCTGCGTGAGAGATTCCCTTCTCTAAAGTGGTGTGCATGGGTCTCTGGTGCCATGTCTCACAGGAAGTTATCCATCTTCCCGAGGCTGCAGCTGAAAAGCAGCATTCCTGGGCACAGCACGTTCCCAGTCTCACTTGTCCTCTGAACCCAGGGGAAATTAACTGTAAACTAAGAACTGTGGAAAAGGATAACAAATACATCCATAAGATACAGTAGGCAGAGTTACAAGTCGTGAGAGGTCTGGGTTTTTCACCTGAGGCATGTGGAGCTACAGTATTCCTATGGATGCAGAAAGCACTTCAATTTGTGTTTCTTTTTTTTTCTGGCAGACTTTGGCTAGAAGCACTTTCACCCTTGGGGATGCGTCATGCAATAAGAAGACACTGCTGTTGATTCTGGTACTTTTTACATTGCAGAACCCTTTGATGTGTTTAATTTTACAACAGTGAAAGGCTTTTGTCCCCAAATGAGTTGTAAAATAATGCCATTCATGTCAGCCTGATATCTTTCCAAATTTGTGTGTGCCTGCCTGCAGCAGCTGACTCAAACACTAAACTCAAGTCCACATCATTTTTCTGCACAACTCAGTTTTTTCTCTAGTGCAGGAATAGTTAAATAACTATCAGTGTATTTAACCTTAGCTGTGGCTTTTGCAAAATTTTCATTAAATATCAAGGTTAGGTTAATTCTATAAAAGAATGTTCAGACATGCTGGATAGAAGGAACAGGGCTGTTTGATGAAATATCTGGCTAGAATGTGCTCTACTTTTTTTTTTTTTTTTTTTGGCTTGGAAATAGCAACATGAAAGCACAGTGTTAAATATATTTGCTACTTTGCAATCAATTCATGAAAATTATTCATTTTCCTCTGAGTCTGGGGTAAAAGCATGTGCATGAGATATGAAAGTGAAATTTGAGTTAGCTTTCCTCAATTCAGTGTAAGTCTGCAACACACTAATTTTACTCATAAAGGACTGAAGTTTAATTTCCCTTTGCAGCTCTAAGATGTAAAGGGCATTAGATTTTAATTGAGGAAAGTCTGTAATGAATTAATTATTCCAACATTAGGTTGCTACATACAATTATTTGCAAGTGTCTTTTCAGTTGAGTGTATTTTTTGAGTGGCTTGATTTTGTATATCTCTGTCCTTTATCTTTTTCATGATATAAAAATTGCATTTGCCCCCATTTGCCCCTTTTGATCCTTTTTTAAAATTTTTTTTTAGAATATTCTCTGTGGCCCAGTTGAATTCTCAGCCTCCTCTTTCTTCAGAAGAATATGCCAGCTCTCAAGTGTCCAGTAGTTCTTTTTATCTGATGTGGACTCTTTAAAACGCACAAGCATGTCCAGGATATCAGATTAGCTTTAAAACGCTGCCATTCATCTGCTCAGTCTAATGCATTCTCAGTTGGGAGTTGCTGTGCTGGCTAAAGGCTATGCCACACTGCAGCTGAGAAAATGAGAAAAGAAAGGCAGCCAAGCTCAGGCTAACTATACCATTAACTTTCCTTCAGCCTGCAATACATCAGCAGAGCATCAGACCTATTCATGTTGTTTGGGCTTTTTTTTTTTTTTTTTTTTTTTTTTTTTATTTTTTAATAGCTGCTCTACCACAGCAAATAACGATCAGACATGTTTATTCAGAAAGGAACACTGTTTAGTCCTCTGGAAATTTGCTGTTCTCTTAAATATGATATGCAGTGACTGCCCATTAATCTTATCAGGCATTTTTCTCTTTACTTTTTTTAAAAAATAAGCCATGCTTTGAATGCTTGAGGAAAGGGGAGAGGGGAAATCTTTACCTGTAAAAGGCAGGATAATGTACTTGACTAATCCCAGAAAATATCTAACATAAATGGTGTTATGTTGCTTTTCCTGCCAGTGGATATTGTAGAACCGTGTCTATTGATTAACTAGTGATGCAAGCCAGCTCTTTTCTGTGTCCTATTGACTGGATCTGTGTTGTACTTGCTGATACCTAATTGGGTCTCAGGGCAGTAAAGCTTGCATTTAATTTATAGACAGCTTGCTTTCATTTCATGTTGGAGGAATCAGGTTTTACATACCATGAGAGCACAAGATTCAAAGCTAATCACCTGAAAACCTTGAAAAAAAAACCCCAAACAGTTTGAGGCAGGATCTCTGCAAAATATTTAACTCCTAGAGGGAAGGAGGATGTATCAGTAATAGCAGAGAAACACGACTTCACTCAGGGATTTGTCTGTGTGTGACTTGTGAAAGACACTGGGTAAATTCAGTAAAAATGACAACAGCAAGCTGCAAATGAATTTCAGCCAGAACATGCATTTTAATGGATTTTCTGCTTAACCAAAGCATATACTATCTGCAAAATAGATATTAGCTGTCAGAGGTTGAAATTTTTATTTTAGTTTAGAATACTACTACTCAATTTATTTCAGGAAGTAGAAAACCAACTGACCTGTTTAGAGCAAAATTTAACGACTTTCCATTTTATTTAGTGAGAAAAAATGTGTGGATAACTATTGCTTATTATCATTTGTGTAAAACGGATCAAAAAGCAATATTTTTATTTCTTGCTTTTCAAATGTACACCTACAAATCATCTTTGTAGAGAAATACTTGAAAGATTGTATAAAATTTAGTTCATGGCCAGATGTGTTGTGTTTCACTATATTGCAGGTGTTAAATGACATCACTTAAGGCAGGCTCACTCACCTCCTGAGCAAAAATAAGACCAAAGAAGCAAAACCAAACATCCTGTGGCCACCAGCCTGCAGGAGAGTTGTTACCCAGGCAGTTCTCATGTTACTCTGTGTGTGCCAGGGGAGAGGGATGAAGGAATTCCCAGGAATGCAGGAAAGCCTGCTGAGCAACTGTATGAGAACATTAAGGACCAGTCAACCTCCAAGACCGTTGTATGAGTCTTGGAGCTAAAAAGGCATATCGAGGTGAAAAGGGATATTCTGGTGTTTTTTAAGGTCCTAGAGTTGTATTTTTACCCTCATTCCAGTAATTACACCTCAGTCCTCTGTTCCTTAATATGATCAGAAAATTTTTATATTTTTTAAGGGTTTCCTGTTGGTTGTCCCAGTGTGCAGGTCCCTCCTGTGATGTGTGTCTGCCATCCCCATCATGCAGTCATTGCTTTCAGTACGAGAAGTACGTACAGACCTGCGGCTTGTTTTCTCCTAGCCAAGGTACTCTCAAGCGTGGCTAGTGAAAAATGACACACTGCTGGCAGAAAAACATTTACCCTGGCCCCATTCTCCATAAATGTTTAGTGACATGCTGACACTGCAGACTTTCCTCCCCTCTTGCATCTTGACTTCTTTTGATTTTGGTTCCAGTGAGGCACAGTCTGTGAGCATGCCTGGGCTCTACTACACTGGCTCTCTACAAATAATTTTGTGATAACAGCTTCTGACCAGGTACATCTGTTGACACCTTTTGATTTTTCCCTTCACACCTTTTTTTCTATTCTGATAAAACAAGCTCGATGAGACCTTATATCTTCCCACTGCTCATTAGCTAGAAAAAGTTTGCCTTCATTTCTGTAGCATAAACTTGGTAGCATTTCTTATCCTTCCATTTTTGTGCTGCTAGTGTGTGTTGTAAGGAAATTGGTGAGGAGCTGAGAAGGGTCAAATGTCAAATGTTTAAAAGATGATGATGTGAGAAAGCTTACTTCAAAAATTGAGTAGAGTGTTGGAGTGGCAGTGAATGTCTAGAATGTTGGCATAAAATTTATGGTGGCAGCTCATGAAACAGATCTTAGTCCCGTTTTTGTTCTTCCTCACAGTAAGAAACAAGTCATGATTCAAGCAGAAGGCCTTCAAGGAGCTGTACAGCCAAATTCCTTCACTTTTTCCTTGATGTGTCCTCAGAACTGGGGGCCATGCAATTATGGGTGCAAAATAGTTTCCAACTGAAAAAACAGCTGCAAAAATCTTATCATGCTTCATTTGAACTGTTTGCCTCTGCCCTGCCCAATCCCCAAGAATGCTCCTATCTAAGATGATTTATGAAAGATCTAATAACACTTGTAAGCTATTCCCAAAGACAGGTAGGAAATGAGACTGGGATGGGGGAATATGGACAGTGTTATGTCTGTCAGTAGTGAAGTGCAGGTATCTACTGTGTGCTTTTCTTGTGATAGCCACTGTCCTGGGGATATTTTTTATCTCTCTGCTGAGTAACTGCTCATCTTGTTCTTACCTGGAGGCTCTCAGTGCTCCTTGAATGGGAATAATAAATACCTGCTGTTCTGTGTACTCCCACCCAGCTGTTTCTGTGAGGTTGTTCATGGTGGCCAAAGCCACTGCTGCATGTTTGGGGATTTGGCCTTTAATCACCAGCCTCAATCTGCCCACCGTGTGGCTGGAGCACGTGCTGAACTGAAGGCAGCTTTTGCTGGAGGCCCAAGAAACAAAATTAGGCAAAAAAATGAGAAACAAAACCATGTCTGTTGCATGCATTGAATAAAGTCTGTTTCCCAAAGCTCTGAAATGCTTTTTGTTTTCAAAAAAATTCTTCTTCCAAACTGAGCTCTTTCTTACTTCATTGCATTCTCTCCTAAAGTTAAGAAAACTTACATATGTAAGAAGAAAAATCTATATATGAAGGTAGAGCTCTCTAGGTTTTTAAACAGTTAGCTCTTTATTTTACTAAGCTCTGCTTAAAGGAAAAAATGTTTTATTCATGTGGATCACTTATGTATTACGAGACATCTCAAATAAATATTGAATATTTAATATATCCCCAGTATAGTATGTAATTCGTGCTGGAAGCCTTTTCCTGACAGCAATTAGGCAGTTATTAGAGATCTTAAAAAAGAAAACAAAGTATCAAGTTGATAGTTTATCTTTAATGGCTTGCTCAAAGTAGTATTTTGCTAAGCTTAACAAACAAAAAAAAAACATTGTTGCATCTTTATTTCCTCCATACAGCCTCTAGTAAAAATGTGTTTTAAAACGTTAGCTGAGATGATCTTGAGATAATAATTTTTGTACTTTACATAGATGTAAATATATCTTTTAGCACATGTAGGAATGGACAGCTCGGAAGAAATCTCACTTCATTCACACAAATGAGTAGATACACCATTACTCTGTGGTTCATGACTTGTCAGAATAACCTTGTGGCTTGTTCACATTGAGAGGTTTTGTTGTAGAAGAGGTTCCTGAAGGATTGCAATGGCATGCACTGTTATCTTCTAATGGAACTGGAGTCAGGACTGATATGCAGAGTATCTGATCAGCCAGGCTAGCAGGGAATAACAAGGTATTGATTTGAAGAAATGCTTGAGGGAGGGACATTGGCCATACAATGACATATGTTTAATGAGAAGCCTCATGACTTGCCAATAAAAAGCTTAACCATATCCCTATGTTATTTGGGCATTATTGTTCAAAATAATTTAAGGGATTTTTTTTTCTACCTTTAAGTGCCTTTGAAGAAAATTGTGCTCAGGTACAATTATAGTCAATATGCTTAACAAGTGTTTCTCATTGATAAAGATCTTGCTTCTCCTTTAGTAGCTTAATGCAGTATTAAAGATCCCACAGAAGTCTGATTGTCCCAAATCTGGGAGTTTTCACCCTGGGTTCCTTCTCATCTACATCTGTCTTGCCATAGTTAACAGGGACAAAAATCTAAAATTTCAAAGGGAGAAAATGTACTTGTAAATCCACTCTACAAGACAATTTAGGAGTTTAGTGATCCTGAGAGAGACAGGTTTGCTAACTTCACAGTCCTTAAACATGGTCATTACACCTGAAATAGTGAGCAAATTTAGAAAGTGCTGAGAAATTAGATTGTAAGAGGTATAATTCCCACTCCTCAGCCATGTCAGCTTGGGAGCCCTGCCTTATGTTGCATATAGCCAAATCACTGCTGGAAATGAAGTGAACATAAGAATTCTTGGAATCAGCACAGATAAAAGCACATGCCTCTTTACCTGGCACATGTGCTGCTCATGAAAACACATTCAAACCCTCTCTGTAATTTAAATTCCATGTGGAAATTTCCTTAAAGATGGTTAAATTTTCTTTTGGGGAATCTGTGCTGTGAAAACCTCATGTAGCACTGAAGTTCCTATCCTGTCTTCAGTTTTCTGTGTTTTATAAGGGCAGGAATATGGGAGAGGGGAACTGTATCTATTTGGGTGCTTCATTCCATTCCTCTGGGAAGCCTTGATCATTTCAGGCTCTGCTCTCAAACCAAAAATTCCCAGAAATTTATGAGATGGGTTCTTCTGATTAATGCTGAGTAGACCAACAGTTCTGTTATTGCAGTGAACTTTGTACAAAGAAATAACTCGCTAAATTCACAAAACTGAAAAAAAAACCCAAAATGTGTTTTATTTCAGTAGGTGTATTGTTCAAGACAAATTCCTTTTTAGCCACTTTTGAAGGCTCCTAATGCTACCAACCTGTTAACTGCAGGGCCACAATACATTTTTCATTTGGTAAATATTTTCCCAAGTCAAGGGAACTATAAATTATGAATAAGCCTTTAATGAAAACACATGAATAGGTAATACCAGCCACAATCTCCAATTATTAGCAGCACGAGATATTGCCTAATGTTATATTTAAATTATGCAGATTAGAATAATTTGGTATATATCAAGGGATAAATTATATTGTTCTGTGCTACCTTAATTATATCTTTTGACATGAAAGAAGCTATCTGAGTGCTTTGCTAATTAATCTTGTCACTCTTGACCCAGAAACATACTCTGTGTGGGTTGTTTCAAATTGCTGCAGTTAAAAATGCTAAATATATAATTTAATTAATATTGATATTAGAAGGAGTTCAAATCCATCCTGCTGTCAAGGTAAGTTTGAAAGCTGGTTGTTTCTACACCATCATGCAAGTGAGAGATGTGCAGAATTTCTTTATTTCATTTATTTCATAGGTAAGGGTTTTTACTCTATTGCACTTACTGCCTTTTCTTGCACTGAGTGGTCATTCCTTTTCTCCTATCAGTTTTGCAGGCAGTTTTGCCTTTTCAAGCTTTTTTTTTAATGCCAATATCTCATACCTCTAAAGAAAATCTAATTTTCCATATCAATTTCTTTAAAAATACATATTGTATAGGTAGGATCTCCTTAAAGATACTTTTGCAAATGAGGAAGCTAAAAGATATGCATTTGAGACATAGAACAAAAGCTGTATTTTTTCTCAAGCTCAGTAGATAAAATAAATGGGAAAACATCTTCAACTTTAGGCCCTCATTATGCTACCAATAGATCTAAAATTTTAACACTTTAGTTGTATGAAATAAACAGATTGCTACTCAATGGGTTATGTATTCAAGGCTCCCTTACCTACAAGTTACCCCCCAGAACCCCTGGGTATAAAGCAGACCCTTGTTTCTTTTCTGTCCTTAATACAGAGACTATGTTTATTTTTTCACTGGGGTCACAATCTCTTCCAGTAATAACAGGATTCATTTATTCTTTCTTGCAATATATAAATGGATTTTTAAATGTAAATGCCCTCTTAGAAATTACTTCCTTGACAGACTAAGGGAGTTTAAGACACCTCAGACAAGTTCTAGGGAAGATGATGATTCAGGACATTTAGGTGTGTTTCTCCTTGGTACACAGTAACACCTGTCTGTGTTACACTTCAAAGCAGTAAGCCCCCAAAATATGCAGTATATGAAAGCACAATATTTTTCTGGTGAAAATCTTTGTTCTTCTCTACTTTCAAAGTTCAGAACTGTGATTTTTTTTCACTTTTCATATGCTACCAGGATTATTTATCTTAAAATTAACTTGCTTTTGAAATAAGTTGAAAAGAAATTTTAATATGTCTGTAAAAATACTCAAAACTTTTTATGGCAGTCTAAGAACTTGAAGTAGAAAATCAAAAGAATCAGTGGACTGTGTGCAATTATATCTACCCCTTTATAGCTGGTTATAAAACCTAGTAAACAGCTGGCATTGTTTTAGTACTTTTGCTCTTTCTCCCCTTACCAACCTGCAAATGCTTGAGTGAGAAACACTTTCAGATGCCAGGACAATGAAATTTTTCCAGGTGTCCATGAGACTGCTGTTGTGGTGGCATCCCTTTGGCCATTAGCAGACTAGGTCACCTAAAATCGGTGCTATAGAGGCCTTCTCATGCTCTTATTTATGCATCAGTATTTTTGTTTTTTTCTGAGAAACGTCCTCTGGGACTGAAGGAAAAAATCCTGCCAGACTCAGGGACGTTATAGGAAACACCTATGACTGGGAGGCTCCTTGACAACTTGGAAGGAATTTGAAGCAGCACAAATGCAGGCTGCACTGCTTAGAGGAATTTTCCCAGTCTGCTAGTTGTCTTGAGCGGGAATTAATATCAGATAAATGCCCAGATCTGAAAGATTAGTGTATCACAACAATGAACTCTCAGAAGAAGATCCAGAGTTTTCAGTACAAAGGCTTTTACCAGCTCTAACATTAAAGCAGTGACAATCAACTGGCCTCAGCCCATCAGAAATTTGTCAGGTGCTCTCCCAGCTGTGAGATGCCTCTGCCTTGGCCACCAGAGCACACAGGCACGGGATTTGTGTAAAGAAAAGCAACAATCACCCAGGCACGAGAGAGACAAAACAAAAAGGGAATTTGGGTCATATCAGTCATTAATGCTCCTGCTCGAGTCTGACCTTGCATTCCTACAGACAACTGTGTTAATAATCCATGCCTTGGCTAGAAAAAGGTGTGAACAGCTGATATGGAAAATCTGGATTCTAGCATGGGTTCTGATGCTTTCCATCAATTTCTTTGCCAAAGGCAGCCAAAAGAAACAGTATAGTAAAGTCAGGAAATGGCTAGTAAACTTGTGCTCTAATTTAATTTATTTCTTCATATTTATGTTAAAACTGCATAATATTATATAAATTCCAGCCAAACAGATCCCAATATTGTATTCAAAAACCTTTTAGCTAAACCAGGTTCTCACTGCAGATAAAAGCCTATGTAGCCCAGCTATACAAATTTTATTTATTGGAATAGACTCAATAATAATATTGTTTACACTTCTACATTTAGTTAAATTCATGACAAGATAAAATTGTCTTACAAAGAAATCTTTAAAAACATCATCATTGAGGTGCAATATTAAATTTTTCATAATAAATAAATAATGATTCCCTGTATTTAAGTGGTCACAAAAACATTATGTTAGCTATAGTCAGAGTTTATTTCAAATCAATAATAAAATACCCATTTTTAGCATACAGCAGTTTCATACAATGCCTTCTAGTTTTTACAGGGAATATTGTATAATACTGAAAATTCTATAGTACTGAAAATGCACTGGTAAAATCAAAATGCTATATATAATGAAATTGAATGGGGCTCAATCAGGAGATTTTGACAAGGAAAATCCTTAATGGGTGAGGCCAATGGCTTCAAAAATAGTGATTTGCAAATGAGAAATATTTATTCAGTTTACTATTTCTTGGGCTATTATTTAATTTCACTTAAAGGTAACATATAGATTTATTTTTTATTAGTTAATAATTTTGAAGAAATTAACTGTGTTTATAAGGTTTTACCAGCCTGCTAAGTATTGATTCTTTCCTGTTGCTCCAAATTTAAGTTACTCCAATATACAGTTTCTACTGGGTTTTGTTGGACATGCTCCATCACAAAGCAGGATATGCATTGCTTTTTTTTTACTTAAATACTGCAGCTGATCCATTTCAGCATTCCATTTTACATATATTTAGTTCATGAATGAGGAAACATTTATCTAAATAAGGGAATATCTCTATGCACATTTTTTAGTCATTTCTCTTGAAATCAAGAACAATTACCCTGCGGTATTTATATCTTTAATTACCCTTAAAAAAAAAAAAAAAACAAACCAAAAACATGCAAGGGAATGCAACAAACACATTTTCATTAGTACCAAAAGGATGGAATTGGAGAGATTCTTTAAATGTCCAAATATAATGTCCTTGTCATAGAAATTGTTAAGCAGAAGACATATTATATTTCTTCCTAGAACAAGTTAAAATAAATTCCACATCAAGCAAAAAAATAAAAGTCCTCTTCACTGAAGTGTCAATGTTAAGCTGACATTAGAGTCAAGAGGTGCTAAGGATGTTGTGGGAACTAGAAGAGAGGTCAGAACTGAGTCAGCCTTTGCCTTCCTCCTTGCTCCTGAGAATATGTGGGGGAATGGAAAATCTAATGCTTAAAATAAAACTAAGAGATAAGATATTGCCCTGAAGGCTTCCTTCAGGAACTGTCAACTGTATTAAGGGCACATTGATAGCCTGTCCTGGAAACCAGGTCATCCACATTCCTCATAGGCAAAAATTCCTTAATTATTCTGCCTTAACATATTTATTAGGAACTGTAAGCACCCTCATAATTAAGTGCTTTGCTGTTTTAAGTGTGCAATGGCATCTTGTTACTACAGTTCTCCCTACCAATTTAGGTTTTATTGACTAAAAAAATACGATAGTTCAGTTACCAATTAGAATAGAGCAGCCAGATAAAATATACCTCGGTGTAAGTTGTGCCTAAACTAATTTACTGGAATTAGAATGCTCAAAATATATGCTTTGTATATTGGTTCAAGGTCCTCAATGTTTTTACCACTTAAACTAAAAAAAAAATCCCTTTCTAAGTCTTCAATTAAAAAAAAAATACTCGTAACCAAGGCAAAACCTCATTTTGTTTTAAGGACATGATCTGGCCTTTTCTTCATTCCTTAAAAAAATGTTCTTTTAACAAAAGTTTCTTTTTCTGTAGCATTGTTTGTTTAATTAATGTTGAGATGGATGCTGTCCAAAGGGTTATATTAGGGTTAAATTTGATAAATTTTTTGCAGCATGATGTAGTATTTCAGTGCCCAAAGTGTCATTTTATTTTCCATCAACATCATGGTCAGATTCTTTCTTAGGGTATAAACTCAATAGGAAGGAAGTGCATCATATAGAGCTGTTATTTATCTCAAATGTTTATTACCTTTTATCTGTCACTCCCAGTTTCTCCAGCACAGTTTTCTCCCTCAATCACATAAATGCTCTTTATTCTCCATATAATTTCTATATCATTTTTTCCCCTCCATATTTTCTCCAAAATAGATGGCAGTAAACTTTCAAAGTCAGGACATCAGACCCAGTTCTCATAACTCTGGCTGGGACATAAATCAAACATAAATCTAGATCCATGGTATCTGATTTTTCAGTAGGTGAGTCAGTATCATCCATCCCTGTTTTGTGGCCATATTATTTTAAAATACTTATGTCAAAACTTCTTAAAAGTTATGAAGTATCAGCTCTGTCTTTCTTTGTTATACATCACATTCTCACAAATCAGGATGGGGGTTGAAAGGACTTTCTCCAAGACATGAGGTAAAGTCTGAAGTAGAATTCAGAATTTTGGAAGGGTTTTTTCCTTAACTAAAGCAGAAGGTTACCTGGTGTGCTTAGTGATAGTAAGCAATGATTATGTTATTTTGGGCTTTTCTTATGCTGTATTATTAAAAATAAATCAAACTGATAAACCCAGGACTTGTTAAACAGAATGTTCATCTCATGATAAAAACTTTCAAATTTTCCGTGAATGAAGACAGTTGCATTTTCAGAACTAAAAAAAGGAAAACAACTCATGTGTAATATCAATGCAAACATCAAAACAATCAAATTAATTTCCCTATCATACTTACATTATTAAGAAAGTGAATTGTTGCAAAAAATAAGTTGGTTTAACATATGTTCCATGGATGATGTAGTAGATGTGCTGACATTATTCTTAGTTGATTTCAATGAAAAATGTGTTTCCCAGGACAAAATTTCTTGCTCAAGTATTTCCAGTAGTTCAAGTTTTACTGACTTGTTTTATTTTAAAACAAGTTCTGGTTCTAGATATATCTGGGGGGAAATGGCCTAATTCTTCACAGATATTTTTAAACATGGTAATTTCAAATTATTTTTTAGGACGAGGGTGTGGGCACAAGGAGCAGAGACAACAACATACATGACACGGGACTGGAACTTAAGATGGTATTCTGGATATCACGTGCTGCTTTTTCATTTCTGTAATCTTTAATTATCAACATGATCCATATTGATTCTGATAAAGTGGTATAAGTGTCCTCTAACTGGACATTTCTATTAACTTTAAAATACTTTAAAATCATTTAGAATGTTACAATTTCTTCTAAAATGTCATGAAATTCCAATAACTCAGAATTCTATAATTACATGGAAATATCCAAGAGATTCATAGCATTAAGGACCACATTCATCAATAGGACAGAATTACTTTGAGAGAAATACACATTTTTATTTGAGGTTTCTTTATACATTTTCTGCAGCTTGATCAGCCTTTCAAGAAATAGATAACCTAATAAAATAATGCATTTAACAATTTCTTCTCCTTTTATACATCCTTAAAATTTCCATTACAAACATGTGTAACATTTTAATCTACTTTCATTCCAATAGACTTTAAGTGCAAGTTTCACTTTTTAATCTGAAAAAGCTAATTCACATTAATAGCATGTTAATCTATATGTTTAACATTTGTCTTTGGTAATAATTGCTGTTTAGTTTTATAAAACACTCATTAAATGTCTTGCTAAATTACATAAAGCTCATAATAGGCATTTAATGGATGCTTTTAAAACTGAAGTAGAAATCACTTTAGATTATAAGTAACTATAGGTTTATAAAGCCATCATTATATGTCTATTAAGACCATTTAACTTAAGTGTTCCATAATTAGGGAAGAGCCAGAATTTTAATTGCACATTTGCAAACTGCTAGCTAGGACTTCTGAAAATAGCTCTCCTTTTATGCTAAACGAGAGTTTGCACTCTCTGCAGGTTTTATTTAAAAAAACTTTTTAAAAAATTTGTAAGTAATATCCTTTTAGACAATAGTCAACATTATGGGACAGAAATAAGTCATCTGATACATTAATAGTTCTTTAATAGTTGTCTCTAATATCTGAAAAAAATCATCAGATTAAGTTTAGTTTACAACATGTCAAGATTAAATCTCTCTATGAACTGTTTCAGCCAAAGTATTGACAAGGGGAAGCAGAGTACTTTTACCTCTGGATGACTGACTGAAAACAGGCAAGAACAATAACTGACCAAATTGAGTTCTTCTGGCATAAATCTCTCTCTTACATAGCTGTCCAAATCATAAAAAATATACTTGGTTCTTCTGAATTGAAAATGAAAATGTCCTTGGTTCTTCTGAATTCGGTATCCCTGGACATTCCAAAAAGCTCTTAATTTAATCATGGAGAAAATAAAGTGTGTTGAGCTTTCAGACACACCCCAGTGTAGAAACAGTGTTCCTCAGGACACCAACTTTGCCCAAGTCCTTTCTGTTCCACTCCTAATTCAGTTGTCAGATCTCCCTTTCCTAACAGCTGACACTCAGCATTTTAAACATTTTTCTGTAGTTGAATAAAGAGATTTTTCACCTAAAATCTTTATTTTTTAAAAAAAAGTACAAGAAAAAAGAAATTATCTTGGACTCTTCCTTTACGTCCATGTAAAGACAAAACAGGCCTCCCAAAGCCAAGGAAATATGTAAAAAGACCACTGGTTTCTCATTTCTTTCAAAACACAGTTTAATGAACTTAGTGATACATCAGTTGGTATTTCCCAAGATGGGCATGTGGATTCAGAAAGAGAACATCTTGGAGTGAGATGGTCTCCCATTTGAAATACTACATGACCTGATTCTGTTTGAGTTATTTTGAACTTCCCACTGGTTTTGGTGTTCATATTTTCTCTTCAGTGTGAGCTCAAAGCAAAAGCAAAAGCACAGTATTTGTTTTTGAGTAGTAGAGCGTTAGAAATGGAAAAGTGGCAGGAATGGTTAAACTTCATCTCACACCCATCACTGCTCCCCATTTCATTGAATCTGTTTCCTTTCTATTACCCTCAGCTCAAGGCTGACAAAATTGCTTTTTTTCTGTTTAGTTTTGTTATGCTTTCTTCATAAGTCTTGCATCAAGTACATTGCATTAGTGTCTATGGGCCCCCCAGAGAGAATTAAATGATGTGACAAACAGTCTTGAAGGCAATTTCCTATTAAAATCCAGTTCTTGTTTTCTTCTGTAATTCTTCCTGGTTGAATTTAAAGGTTTTTCCCTCAGATACATTTAGCCTGAGAGCAATTTTATAGAGCATACATTGTACTTGGGTAACTGTATGCTTTTCTAGTCTGAAGTTCATCTAATATTCCATGGCTGGGAGAAACCAGAGAGTTCCTTCTTCTTTAAAAAACTTAGTCTTTGAGATGAATTAATAAATTTTGTAAGAAATATAACTACCCTGGAAATCAGTTACATTTCCTTCACTTCTGAGCTGTTTTTCTTTAAATATGAGCGCTGGTCAAGCAATTCTCCAGGTTTGCTCCAGAGGGCCAGTGCCTTCTTTCAGTTCAGTCATAGACACACAGCAGAAAACAAGTCCCAAATAATATTCTTCTGATGTAGTTTAGCACACCTACTTTTAAAAATAATTCTGCTATTCGTTCATTTATTTATCCTGTTTTTTTAAGAGAGGTGTTAAGTAGGATAAGAAACTAGAAAATGAGAGTGATTTGTATGAAGACAAGATGGCCTGATAGTTAACTTCTAAGGATACAAATGGGAAAAAAAGTAATAGGAGAGGAATAAATATATGCAAAATCACCTGTTACTAGGACAAGAGGAAGTTAAAAGCAGAAGATGGAACAATGAAGAGAAAATAGGAAATTAAAAAGAGAGTAATTAATGAAGTCCACTTAAAGAAGAAAAAACAAGAGTTGAAGAGCACAGCTGAAGATGTAGTCAGCTACTGAAACACATTTAGCAGCAGGCCTGGCAAAACAGGCAAACAGATTATACTAAATCCACCAAAGTGAAATAAAATTATCAGTTAACATTTGTACTTTGGGCCAGGCACACTTTGCCCTGAGAAGTACAAGGGAGTTGCTGTGTTCTAGTAGAGGTGCTAGCATTATACTCTCATGTGGGGTCACGTATTGCTATGGAAAAGCAGCTCTAAAGACTTTATTTTTTTCCTTAACAGATTAGAAAGTCTCTGCCTGCTGGAGATGGAATTCAAAAGGGAAATGCTTACAGGTGCTGCCTTGGATCTGCCTTGCAAAGAGAAAGGCCTGATTTGCTTTTTCCTTAGTACTCACTTCTTTACTTCAAGCCTGTTCCTTCAGTATCCAAGTTTCTGGGCTTGATTTGAGTAACAACCCTAGGAAAAAAAAAAAAACAAACCCTTTGTTTTCTGGATTCTCTAATTAGTTCCTGATTGCTTGATATTTTAAGCATATAAATATTTATGCTACTGTAATATCTCAGTGGCACTGGAGTGTTCCAACTTCATTAATCAGTAAAATACTGAGACAGGACCCTGCTTCTTGTGTGACTGTACCAAAGCTTTAAGGTATATTAGTGACTGTGGTCTTTACCTCCTAAAATCACCAATAATACCCTGGTTGTGCAAATTGCAAGTAAAGAATTTAGTGCTGGACAAAGTAACAAAGCAACTGGCAGCCCCAAGTGAACAGCTACAGAAATCAAGAGGGGCAGACAGTCTCAAAATCGTGAAATCAAAAATTGTTGTTATGGAAACTAAATTTCCCAGGACATCTGTGGATCTTAAAATATTTCATCTTAGCTCGTAGGTAGAAGTTTGCAGCTGCTTTCTACTTGCAGTATAAGAACTTACTAACAGCTTTTCAGCCATCTGTGGGTCAGAAATTGTTTTCCTCTGAGAGTCCAGAAGTATTTTCCCAAAAGTTCAGCTTTGCTACCTTCTTCAAGCCATTGTTGCTGAATAGGAGCATCAGTATTGAACAGAATTTTGACATGCAGCAAGGAAGTGCTGACTTGCTGCTTCCATAATAAACCCTGCTGTCTAAGAAAATTTCTTTTAACACTGCAAGTCATCAGTTGTGACATGTTCCTAAAGCTCCATAATTTTCATTTGCATGAGATGGATACTTTACTCCATTAAACCATTTGGATTAATTTAGCTCTTCATTTGTCAACTGGATGAATTTTTATTCTCTCTCAAATGGAAAACTTAGGAAATGACAGAGACAGCAGCAGACTAGATGCAGTGATTTCTTTTCCTGGAAAGGATTTGACAGTCAATATTTGTTCCCTTTAATTTCAATGCCTCAATTCAGCTGGGTTTTTTGGTTTGGTTTAGTTTGGGGTTTTGTTTTTTTTTTCTATATATCACAATTCCTCTAGAAATAAAATCTGCATTCAAGGTTTTATTCAAGCCTAAAATGGATGGTAATATCTGGTCATGGAATACATGATTATTCATTAGTCTGCAAGCATTAGCTGATCTTTATGTGATGTGTTAGAGTCAAAACATAATAAATAGTATATGAGAAAAAACACCCTGAGGTGAAAACTTGGCTTCATTGCAAATCAATGGCAAAACTCCTATTTCCCATCAGTGAGACAAAGACATTTCTGCCCATGTGAGAAGTGAAAGAGAATTTAATTTCTCCACTTGTGA
Source organism: Rhipidura dahli (assembly GCA_013399225.1). Lineage (NCBI taxonomy): Eukaryota > Metazoa > Chordata > Aves > Passeriformes > Rhipiduridae > Rhipidura > Rhipidura dahli. The sequence continues at coordinate 197,072 of VXAC01005884.1, read as the reverse complement.
GAACTTGTATTATGTGATTATTTTATTTGGGTTTAATTCTCAGTTATTTCTTCAGGCAAAGCTCCAATTGAAATCTCTTGTCTCTTGTAATCAGTGGGAATTTTTCCTAAGGAGAACATTTTGCCAGTGCCATGCAATTTGTTCTTTTTCAATGTTTATCTTTTGTCCATTTCATTATTTATCTTATGGAAGAATAAGGGAAATAAGCAGCCTTTTGGAACTGAGTAAAGTGAAAAAGAAAAACAGACCACAGAAGAGAAGCAATGATTAAATGGGGTTGATCAAGGTTAAATTCATATTGTGAATATGGATACAGGGCTGCCTGACTTGCATTAAGGTTCTCTTACTTCTTTATCATTTTTTTAGAGTCTGATAAGACAGTGTAGAAAAAGGGTTGAAGGAGCTGGCCCTAGAGCCTGTGTGCTGCTTGGGACCCTGTGCTGTGGAACTTTCTGGAAGGCATCTAGTCCTGCTTTGAATACTTCACACACAAAGAGTCTATTCCTTGGTACCCAGTGGAATAATGGAACTGCCCTTGTTATTACTGTATCTACTTTCTAGTATCATTTTGCTTTTACCTGCTTGAGGAAAAATCCACCCACTCAGGATTTTTTAATGTATAAATACTTTCAGACTGGTGTATTTTACAAAAAATTTTACGAAGCAAGGTGTTATTTTACATACAGATTGATCTAAGCTTTGTAACTACAGACAGGTTTTAAAAATCTGAGTTACTCTTATACAACTGCTTTTAAATTCTGAGCACTCCATTGAGTGTTTTATATTATTTCCATCAGAAAAAGTTGTTGTATTTTAGTAATAGCCTCAGTATGATTTGGAGAATAAACCCCTTTCATTGAGGATTCTTCCATTTTAAGGCTTCTGATAATTTTATCTACATCCTCACAAAGAAAGGTACAGTTGTGTTATTGAAAAATTGCTTAGAAACTCAACAAAATGTGCTTGCTAATGTCATGGTGCAGACTGGGTACTTGTGAAAGCCACAGACAAAAACTGCAATAGAATTTAGCCCCATACTATTATTACATTGAAATGTGTTGTCTTTTTTCCTTCATCTCAGAAAGGAGCTCATATCTGTGCTATTGATTTAATAAATATAACTAAACTGCATACCTAACAAAATACTCAAGAGTTTCTATGTCATTTAGCAATGTAGATCCTCTAAAAATGATATTTTTTCCATGTCTTTAGTATTTTTTTTCGTATTTTCCTATGGTTCACCTTTTGGCCACCTTTGCAGCCCACATGAGAGCAATAAATCATGTAGACTTTGAACTGCAAATATTTTATAGCTGCTGCAAAATAAGGGGAAGAAGTTTTTATCTTTGGATTTCCTAAATGTTTCAGTCATTTAAAGGTTTCAATACTCTACTTTTTAAAGATTAATTTAAAGTCTAACTGGTGTCACTTCTCCTCCCATGTAAAAATTTAAAATGCTGATATTAATTTTAAAAAACAAATCCCCCCCTTTTTTGAAAGATTAATTCAGGCAAGATGCTGAAGACAGGGAAAGTGGAGAGAAAAATACCTTTAGTTCTATCTTGCATAGTAGTTTCTTCCACTATTTATTTGATTCTGGTGTGGAGAGCTGCATCTGGAATGGTGCCATGTGTCCTGAGGGTTAGCTGCAGGTACTAAAAGAAATGGTAAAAGCTGTTTCACTCTGTACACTGTTAGAAAGAACAGGGAGGGGGAAAAGCAGCCTCCAAAAGTGAAGAGAAAGAAAAAAGTTCTCTGTAGTCTCCATATATTTTTCAAAATTATATAACTCTTCAATTCTTTTTTTAGCTTTTGTTTTTATGAATGAAATTTGAGAAGGCTCTTGAAAAGAATCTTTGCCTGAAAAACACCCAAATATCCTATTATTTACTATAAAGTGAAGGCAGCTTAAAACAAAATTTATAACTGAAACATGACAATACTTCCAAACTACATGTTAGTAGAAAGATATAAACAGTATAAATAAAATTAAAATGTGATATGCATACAGCTGTATAATACAACATATATAGCCATATAGGATAAAGCCATTCTCATAGGATAAAGATCCAGGTTCTCAGCCCTAATCCATTTCCCATCCATGATCTTGGGTTATGTGGTGATTTTCTGTTAAGCTTTTTTCACTGTTGATGGTAAGACTTCAATACTTCCTGGTGGAACCTCCAATACCAGCTGTAAAATCTGTTAGCTACAGCCATTAACTGCCCATAAAATGAAATTTAGAAAATAGGACAAGAAATATCATCTGGAGAGAGCTGTAGAAAACAAATTATCTATAATAATTTTCTATTATTCCATATAAAATGTGTTCTTTGTTTGTGTGAATAAAAGATACTTAGTAGGTTTTATTGGATATGTTGAACAAAAGCCCAAATAATTATCTGTGACAATAAATACATGACAATATTATTGCATTTTATATAACAACAATTTTTTTTTCTATTAATAAGATCAGTACTACTCTGAAATAGTTGTAAAATCAGGAATTAGCCTCTCATCACAAGTGTTTTAAAGCTAATTTTAATACTGGAGGCACAGTACAGATTAAAAGCTTTGGATTTTGGCTACTATACACTAAAACATCAATGGAAAATATTTACAAACTTTTTTTTCAATATAATGGCTGAATTCCATGCCAAAAATGGCTAATGATGGGAAAAGGGAATAGGACAAGCTAAATAAATGATATGGCTGGTGCTTGCTTACAAAAACAAGTATTTAGTGACTCAGGTTCAAGTCTTTAAAGTCAGATTTGCTTATAACTATAATATTATGTAAATGACACAAAATACTTTAAGAAAATACAGTTATTTACCTGTTTAAAAATTTTATTGTATTAATAAATTATTTCTGGTTTTTACAGGGTTTCTAGAGACCTATTCTTCTATCAATTTCATTGTAAAAGCTGACATTTCATGTGGATGAAACCAAGTGTTTCCCATTCCTCTGGGTCTTCTATTCCCGTTCTTGACATCAGATGGCTTCGAAAAATCATTCTTTTTTTTTTTTTTAATAAAATGGTAAAACACTAAAAAAGGAAAATGAGCCATTCTTCATCTGATTCACTTTGAAAATGAGGGCCAAATTTTAACATGACAATAAATAAGTGGGGAATCCAGGTGCAAGCCAGACTGTTTGCAGAGTGCCTGGCTGTTGTACAGGAAAGAAGGACAGCAGAGAAAACAGATGTCCAGGTATGATTTCTAAGGCTTGTGAGGCAGGTGGAGGAAAACATTGGTCTCCAGTTAAATTAGCTTTGAAAATACATCAGTGTTTCAGTTTAGAAGGGCAATACTTCAGTAGTTTTATTAAGCCAGGCTGTTCATTAAATCATGATATCTAAGAAACTTAATCAGGTTGAAGAAACAGGCTAAGTACAAAGCCCAGAGTACCCTTTTTTCCACGAAGCTTCCCCACACATTTTAATTCCTTAACTAGTTCACAGACATCTGTTTCAGAATGGTACAAGAGTTTGCTAAAAATGCCTTTTACAGAGCTGAATTTAATAAGGACTTGAAGTGCATTTTGTAGACCAAGTGCTTGACCTTTGGTTGAATTTAGAGCTGTGTTAACTAAATTATTAAGCAGTAGTTTAGAACAAAAAAAAAAATAAAAAAAATACTATATCTAAAAAATATTTCTCTCTTTTGTCCAGGTTGAAAAAGACAGCTGATTTTTATTCTACTGGGAGTGCTCAGGACTTGATAAGAATTTTCATATCTCAGAGTCAGCCCAGTGGGAATAGGTTTGACACTTCTTTAGAAAAATTCTAAACCCTGTTCCTCACCCTCACTGACTCATAGGTGACCAGTGAAATGCATAAGCCATTTCTGGTGCCTCAGATATTGTTCCCAGGATCAAAAGGCCACTTGTGGCTGTGAAATTCTGGAGACTGAAATGTTGTTGTGTATTTCAGGACACAAGGTTATGCTTTACTAAAATTCCATCCTGGAAGTAAATATTCAGAACTTGAAAGAAAAACAAGTGTATATTGAGAAAAGTGACCTAAATTATTCTAAATCACTACTATTAGTATTTTTAATTCCTGCAGAAATGATTCCTCAGCCGTTCCTGTTTTCACTTCCCTGTTTTAGCATGACCATATTCATTTAATAAGCAGGTTACACTGCAAAACTGAAGTGCAGATAAACTGCCTGTTATGTTTTTCTCTCACTTTTAAAATGCATCTCTCACGTATTTTCAATGTGTTTACTCATTCAGCTCAAGAGAGGACTCATTGATGAAACTGAGGGCAGAGGTTGGCCTTGGGTACTGATTTCACAGAGGTGTCTTCACTGCTCTTAGCATTTGCATTTGGGATCAAAATGATGCCATATCCTCTCACTGGGACATTTTTCACAGTTGTTTTTCTTCCTGTCAGTCAGTTCTCAACCCCTAATCATCAGGGTATTTAAGCAAGGAGTGTTATTAGTAATGTTGTAGAAGAGCACTGCAATAAAACCTTTTCAAGACAAACTTAAAATAAAATAATCCTTTACTGTCAAGAAAGCACTTCTAAATGCAGGTATAATTATCTTGCATGATCACACTACAAATATCTTGTGTCAAGCTACAAAATCTGAAACATTCAGGATAGCCCAAAGTTGAGAATTTACATTAAAATTTGAGTTTCAAACTGTTCCTCCCCAACTGTTCCTCTCCTGCACAGGGGCCCTCACACTCCCCTGCTCACACATTCATGCACACTCACAATGCACAACTTTACAGTCAAAGGGCAAATCTTCTTGGGCAATGTACTTTACCTGAAATGCAGGTGGGATAGTAAAGCCATTCACATTTTTAAATTATTGAAGAATGGTAGTAAACCCATTTATGTTCTTTACTTTGTGGCCTCAGATGTTATTTTGTTAATGTTGCTGATTTTTCTTTTTTTTTTTAAGTTTTAATTTCTGAAGTTTGAGTTGTTCTTTGGGTTGTAAAAGCAGAGAATTCAAAACAGAATTCAGCCTCTGTCACATAATCAGGGTATGGCCCCCACTGTCATTGGCACCAGGTCTGTGTGACAGAGAATCTCCTACTTCCAAACAGCTGATCGGAATCAGACAAAGATGTGTAAGTCCATTTTGGTGATTAACCCTAAAAATTCCGAGAGCACTTCAGAGTTTATGCTATATTTCTGGGTGTGTTGGGTTTTCTTGGTGTGTTTTCTAGTTCCACACTTCTTGCAGGAGATCAGGTAAGTGTGGGAGGGGTTTTTAGTTTTGTTTTAGAAGGATTACACCAAACTACCACTGATATCTTTGAACTGCAAGATTATAGTACAGGAAGGAAATGCTCTGCCAGGTCTTTAAAGAAAGAGCCTTGGAGACAGATCTGTGGTCAAACTGCAGTCTAACCCTTCTGTGTCTATGAAACAAGTAAGGTAATTCCTGGTTTCAAGTCCATACTTCTGATTTGTTACCACAGACAGGGTTCTGAATCTTACCGAAGGACGTCATTGTGTCAGGTACTGAACAAACAATGAAAAAAGAAAACAAGATGGTGGTGTCTTTTAAGGTAGCACATTATATGGTTTTCTTCATTCTAAAGAAATCACCTGCCAGTCATTTGTTTCCTGGTCCATTAAGTGACTCATAGCTTTTAAATAACTCATTCATCTGACAATTCTCCCCGTGGGCCTCCTAAACAGAAAGATCCTGACCACCTTTTGTTATTTTTTCTATAGATGATGTCCCTGTTCCCCCATCTCTCTGCTTTTGTGTCATTCTCCCTGGATAACCGTTTCAGAAAACTCCAATCTAGATAAATTTTTGAAGCAATTAATATAGCAAATAATTTAAATACTTACACACTTAAATAGTTGAAATATGAAAGCAATTAAAAGTGATTACTTCTTTTCTGATAATCTCTTACTGTACAAACCTACCCAGACAGTTTTGATAAGTCTATTTCATGGCACTGGTGTCAGATTCACATAGAAACATGACTGTTAATAGCAAAATCCTAATTTCTCTGAATTGAAAAGAATAGGTTCTTTCATTTAACTACAGCAAAGAAATGAAAAATACATGCCTGTTCTTTGTGCATCAACAGAGATATCACATCATTTGCCCACAGAAGGTGAACACAATCTGATTATAAATGCCATAATGTAAAACCAAGCCTTTGGGAAATACACAGGTAAGGCCAGGAGGATTAGAACTCAATGGCCAGAAATATTAGGAATTCAGGTTTTCTGCCCAGTAAACGCAATAATTTCTGAAACTTGAATTTTCTTTGCTTCACAAATATATAGGATTGCTATTCTCTTTCTTTCTTGATTAAATCTTTGCTGTAACTCAAGCACTTGTTAAGTATTCATTCAACTTGTGGCTGGATAGACATGTGAGCAGAATCAAACAAAAGGCTTCCTTTCAGAACTCTTAGAACAGCAGAGAAGGGTACCACTTCAGGCTGTTCTGACTGTTCCCACAGTAAATGGAAAATATTGTTAGGTAGAATAAGGGTCACAAATTGAAGGAGAAAGGATAACTTAAATTTTTAGATGCAAAATTGGTATTAGAACTTCCTGTTCGTATAAAGGAAAACAAATATAGAGGAAAAAATTAGAAAAGAACCTTGTTTTATAAAAAACAAGGCTTAATATTAATTCAAAGGCTTTCTCCCATGTCAGGCACATGGACTGTGTGAATCTTCACAGCTTCAGCTGGATTAATGGAGTGGTGCTTGCTTACCCCAAACAAAAAACTTTGGTCCAAGAAGCCAAGCAAACATAATTATTCCTTGAAGAATTAAGCATTTTACAAAGCCATGGAAACCTCTGACTTAATGACATGAGGCAGAGGAGTCCATGCTTGGTAAGACAGGTCTCAGAAGGGGAGGCTCAGGATGCAGGGGTGCAGGGGTGCAGGTGCCACCCCAGGCACATGGTGGTTGGGAACCAGGACTGGCACTGGAGGACACATGGCTCCCACACAAACAAGGAATTCCATCCAACAAGGAATGACCAGAGAAGCAAATACAGAGCTGGAGCTGAGAAAAGCTCTTCAGGGAATGAAGAGAACAAAAATAAAGTGCTTAACATAAGTAGAAACACTCCATATTGGATGGATTGGATGTAATGTAAGATTGGATGTTACAAGGAGTTGCAGATCACAGAAGATCATGGTGATACCAAGCCAAAAAAAAGAAGTAAAAAAACAAACAAACAAACAAAAAAAGACCCCTTCTTCCTCACTCTGGGATATGACAGCATTAACTTCAACATCATATTCCTCCCAGGGAGAGACTCCAGATGCTGCCATCTCACCATACCCTTCCACAGACTGAATCCAGTACTTTGGGACCCAGGGGGCAGAGTAAGTGTAAAGAAGGGGCAGGTGCCAGGAAGCTTTTGTGCAGTACTTTTAAATACATTATTGTGGTATTTTTTTTCTCGTTTTATGTGCAATAATAAGTATGCAGAAAATGTGAAGTAATTCTGTGATTAGATTATGAAGATAGCAATAATGCAGCAAATTCTCAGCTTTCTGCTTCAGATGTCTCATTTTTGCCTAAAACAAGGCTTTCAGCATAAGAGATTGTATGTTATCAGTTTCCCAAACACCAATTAATGAAAATAGTCACATTGGAAACGAATTTCCACATCCTCATTGTTTTTCAGGTCACAATAACACACCTTTTCAGAAGACAGTTTTATCAAAACAATGTATAGATTAATTAGAATAAGATAATAGAATAAGTTGTTTGATTCACTACAGAGGTCATTCCAGAAAATGGAAAATAATTCAAAACCTAATAAACAGGATATCCATAGACTGTATTCTAGTAAGTAGAATTCTATAAAATCATTAATAAACTTAATAAAAAATAAATTAGATGGAAATAAATTATTTTCCACAATATTTTTCTCTGGATTTCCCTGGTGTAGAGGTAAATGTGGGTAAAGGAGAAGCACAGGTAAGCTCATGTTTTTCTGAAAAAAATTATTATTCATTGCATTTTCATCATTTTACTATATTCAATAATAATCTTGATCAAAAAGGTTTTGCTGAGGCTTTTTGTGTGGTTTTTTCCTTCAGAGAAATCTTTTCAGGCTACACCTTGATGTTTAGAAAACAGATGGTATTTAATAAGTAGACTCTAATTGCAATCAAGAGTGAATGATGAACAAATTTAAAATTAGATTAAGTTTGCTGAAGTACCCTGATATGCTGTTTTGCAAAAAATTATATTTCTTTTTAAAATCCTAACACTAATCAATGATGTTTGGAAGTGTATGCTATTAAGGTTTACATCACTCTTGAATTCTCCTCAGCTGAAAACAGCATAATAATTGAGGAAAAAAGGTTAATCTAAAAATTGTGAATCTCCTTTAAGTGCAGCTTTCATGTGGCTATAAAACTGCATATGGAATTTAAAGGCATTGTCCTGAGTTACTGCCATGATAGTAGCAGTTGATACAGGCTCCTCTCTTCCCAGTCTAATAAAAGAGAGAGGAGAGAATCTGAGTTAACACATTCAGTCTAAAAAGGAGCTGCTGACAATATTGATAGGGATGATGTCCAAGCTAGTTGTGACACAGAATCAAATTTACTGTTTGTGGGAAAACTTTGTAGGTCATACTTTTTTCTTTTTTTGCCAGCTACAATGGGTTTCTCAGTTTCCAGAAAATGTCACAAAAATGTCAATTGAACTAGAGAATCTTTTGCTCTGTTACCTAGGCTGTCTTCTGACCAGAGCTGTTTCATTTCATTATTTCTAAATCATCTGTGATGGATGTTCATACCCAGTCTGCATAACCTCTGAATATTTATAGCAGTGGCAATTCTGTGATTTCCTGCTAGAATCTAATTATTTGACTGTCTATTTTGAAAGTTTATTGGCTGTTTCATTCTGCTAAATTGAATCCCGTTTTCTTCAGCTGCAATTTTTATTATTATTCTTAACTCCATTCAAAGCAGCACAGGAAAATGATCTGTAACTGTAAAGATCAGCAAAGGGAAAGACAAAATTGAGCAAATGCTTCTTGTTTCTTATGATATATAAAGGGGGGGTTGAAGACCAGAAAAGTTTTTAAGAAATTTAATGACTTTAAATTTAATTTAAGAAATGAAGTGAGACAGAAAATGGAGGCAAAACATATTTTAAATGTTGATGAACAGATAGACCTCAGGTAGGATTACACATTAGAAACTCTGATCAAATGAAATCGGAGTAAATGTGAATGGAGAGGTTTAGACTGTTAAAATGTATGTTTTGGTATCCCTTTTTGATGTAATACCTTGCTATATGTATGAAGTCCTTAATCACTGCAAGAAAAGAATTCTCTTATCAAATGGAATGTGTTTGAATTATATGTCTGAGGAATTATTCCAGTTTTAAAGAGTGGGATGCAGAGCTGAGTGGGAACACACATTAATTAAGCCGCCTCACATGGAAATTCCCTGCTGCAGGAATTCCTTGCTGGGGAACCTGGATTGCCTCCTGCCCCCCTCCCCTTGGGGTTCTCAGGGTTTAAATTTATATTTGGCCTGTTTCACTCTACCCCTGAGAAGGGGCAGTACCACCAAGGCTTCTGGTGAGCTGACCTGAGAAGCGATGCAAAGCATCAAGCCTCCAGGTAGCAGCATCACTACTAGATGTCAAATGGTAAGTTTACATGTTTAATTAAATTTTCATAAAGGAAATGGTGGAATTAACTACATGAGCAGCTTAACTAAATACAGCAGAAATTAGGAGAAATACCTCTGAGATTAACTTTGTCCTGCTGTGTATTCCAACTCCAGAGTTGAGGAAGGAAGCTCCTTTATGAGTATTGGAAACATGAGACATACTAGATAGTAATAAAGTAGAAATAATAATGAAACAGGGTTATTCACTAGTATTTACTGTTGTTATGAAAAGAATAATTATTTTTGAAAATCCTCATGTCATAAACCACCTTCAGTTTTAAAGCTGATTTTTCTTTGTGAAGTTTTCATCCATGTTTTTAAAATTGGCACCTTAAAAAGAACTCTCATTTAGAAACATCTAAAAGACCCTAGTTACTTTAAAGTAAGGAGCAAGGGACTCAGCCATCTGTTTTGATAGTTAGAGGCTCCTTTATTTTGCCATTGCAGATGCAGGAGTGACTTTGAAGGCAGCTGGCACTGCGGCTGGAATGAAGACAGAGAAATAAGTTTTTCCCGTGATACCCATTGACCATTGCTTCTCTCTGATTTGAGGTCAGGTAGGGACTTTTCTGCAGTCAAAGTACCTGTCAAGAAGATCTACACTTCACGCAGTACGTGGGAAGGGCTGGCCAGCATACTGATGTAAATCTATTGTACAGCTCACTTCATGTGGCTGTGAAATAGAAATCCTCCTTTGTTCTGGTAGTGACATTTTCCAAGTGTTTTGCAACACTTTTGGGAGGGACAGAATTTATGAGCTCTACTAACTTCCAGAATTGTTTGGAAATGTCTATACTAAAGGCAAGAGAGGGCTACTCTTCCTAAAAGACAAGACTATTCAAAGAATTTGTAAGAAGTCCATCTCCAGCCTTCTTGTCAGCCTCCTTCAGGTTTTGGAAGGTGCTCTAAGATCTCCCTGGAGCCTCCTCTTCTCCAGGCTGAGCAACCACAACTCTCCCAGCCTGTCTTCATAGGATTAACAATTTACTTTAAATTGTTAATGGAACACTCCAATCTAGATTGAGAACTTTGTGAATAGAATACAAAAAATAACGTGGCACTAGAACAAAGGAACGGGGAGGTACATTGACAGTCACATCTGGGAGATGCTGGCAGTTTAGAGGAACAAAAATTGGCATGATGCCAGCACTTCAATCAACAAATGCCAAAATATTTGCTTTTGATAAGAAATATAATGGGATTTTATTATAACTCTTGGTGCTTTAGTTTCTGCCCTGATACATGGCAGAAGCAAATGTGAGAACAAGAGGCATTCCCAGAGAAGGTGATTCCCAGTCCAGGCTGTACAGGCACAGCAGTTCTTCAAACTGTTACAGCTAGGATTTTCCTAAGTGATTCCTGCTCTGTTAGGATTCTCAGTATGAATTAAACAAACTCAGTCTTTTACAGGAAATAAATGTGCATACCTAAAGAACTCTCCCCTGTGAGTCAGCTGTTGGTAAGAATTAGCTTTGGAAAAGCTTGTACTAAAACATTTTTTAAAAAATTCCAAAGATGACAACCAAAATTCTGTATTAGGTTGAAACTCATCCTCAGAGTATTAAGAAACACTGCAGAAGGAATTTTCAGTAAACTACATATTGCAGTAAAAAGCATGCATCCTGCTGAGAAAATCTTGTAACAAGTTCCATTACATAGATCTATTTATTATTTTTGCCTTTGGAAACCACTCTTCTAGAGAAGGTCACTCACATCTGGCTGTATTAATGCCTGCACCTCAATTGCCATTAGCCACAATGATGATGCACAGCTTCATCTTTCTTTGATTTTCCTGGAAAACTATATTTAGAATTAAGGCCTCAGTTTCCATTGCAGTTGTTCCAGAATAATGATCAGAATGCAAGACAAGAGCAATATAAAAAGCACTGAAACCAGTAGTTTCTCGTGTTTGAGCTGCTCTGAAACACACTTGGTCCCATGTTTCATTCTGTAGCCTCCAGATGTTGGTTCCATGGGTACTCAAATGGAGCCTTAAGCTCAGGTTTCTGCACATCACTAGCGATGTGACTGCAACACAAGTTTTTCTGGGCATTCTCAATTACCAGTGATTGGCTAAAGAATTGTATCTGTCCTACTAAAGATGACTATACAGGGTTGTCTTGAGAGCAAACTCAACTCCATCTAACTGGAGCCCTTGCTGCCAACTGGCCTAGTTCCCACTTGGGGAATTCTGTCCTCCTCTGAGGGTTTGGAGACTTATTCTTGTGACTTCTTCCAGACATTCAAAGGTTTTGTTTCGTTTTGTATGAGGCTTGGGGGTAAGGGACTTTGGTTAGACATTGCTCAGAAAGGTTGTGTAAGAAAGAGACCCTGTTAAGACTGATGGTGCAAAGCATGCGTGCTCTGTGAGTCTAAAATTTTCACAATATAAGTGTACTGTCAGGCAAGGACAAAACTCAGCCTTGATATTCATAAATATTTTATAGCTTTGGCACCAGGAAATGAGAATAACAACCTATGCAAACGAAGCAAACTCATGCAAAGTTAGTTGGTTTAGAAGTTCACTGATATCTTTATGCGCAGATGCAGAGTCTTGATTAGGCTGCAGAGAGAGGTGCTCAGATATGTTCAGCATTTTCTGGTTCAGAATTACATCTTAAAAGTAGATATCTTGTGAGGGGAAAAGGAGGAGCCAGCACCGATCTTTTCTCTGTGGTGACCAGTGACAGGACCCAAGGGAATGGTCCGAAGTTGTGTCAGGGGAGGTTTAGTTTGGATATTGGAAAGAAGTACTTCACCCAGAGGATGGTCAGGCACTGGAACAGGCTCCCCAGAGCAGTGGTCAGAGCACATGACAGGTCTCTAGAAGCATATGGACAATGCTCTCAGGGACATGGTGGGATTCTTGGGGTGTCCTGTGCAGGGTCAGGACTTGGACTCAACCCTTGTGGGTCCCTTCCAACTCAGGATATTCTGTGAGTCTATAAATGTATGCCTATATGCAACTCTAAATCCCCATTCAGCCCACAGTAACCTTTCTACTTGAGTCATGGCGTATTGCACTGTGTATTTCACTGGATGAATTTCAATAGACCAGGGATTACTCGTGTTAACTAGCTCTGAAGTGTGAATCAGAGTCCTGGAACATTTATGAGGCAGCAGAAAATTTTAAAGTACAGGATAATAAAATAAGTCTGTTTGCTGGGATATCTTTCTATTATTTTATTCGGATATAATGCTAGTCTACTTCTGCAGAATATTCCCAATAGCATAGAGCTGAAGTTAGAGCCAATTCTTGAAATCTTATTTTTCTCCCTGAAATAGTAACAAACTAAATAGTAACTAGCCAAAACTAAGCCATCTTCAACTGGAATTAAATTGCATAGAGAAAAAAGATAACTTTTCAACATTTTTTCCATATTACAAGTTAAAGCTAGGATAACTGAAGTATATTTTCTTTTTTATTCTTTGTACAGTAACAGCAACTAATAATGTTTTTCTAAGTACATGTGCATAAGTTCTCCCTCAAAACTTACAAGCAAATTTTCTAAAACTGTTCACTTCTACATAATTCAGGGATGATTTCCTCCACTGACAAAGTTACTGGCAGAAACTTCAGATTCAGCGCTACACGGGAGACTTAGCCTGTGATCGTGACAATCCATTTCAGCCTGACTCTCCAGCTTGTCTGGCACTGATATGCCATCATTGCACTGTGTGTGCCTCAGCATCTTTGGGCTGCCTGACACCGTAACACCAGCTCAGAAACTAGCACTGCACACATTTAGGGAATTATGCTGTAAAGACTTTAGCTGCTGGTGGATTTCTGTAAAATGCTGATAGAGTCAACATTGATACCGTCTTACACTGTTAGAAGGGCTGAGACGGCACATTTAAATCCAAAGATACAACTCAGCTGGAGTCTAGGAGCATTCTTTTTATTGAAGCACAGTTTTATGTTTCATTCCACTCTTTTTCCTTTTCTTTTTTAAGTCTATGAGACTTGGTTGGTTTATCCTCAGAACCCAGCTCTTGCTCCTTGGTATTCTAGACCAGATTAAATTTTGAGTTACTGGTACAATTTCCTTATGGGAAAGAACAATTGTAAGTCATATACCAGAGCATCTAATTAGAATAATTTGAGGAGTGTTAAAGCCAGCCAACTATTTCAGCTCTATTGAGTCATAGAAAGATTCATTTTCCTAGATCTATTATTAAATAGGTATAATGGTTTCATGTGCTGTTCAAGCTCAGTCACTTGACAGGCTTAACAGTCTGCTGGAAGCAGCTGGGTGTCATTCCAAGTCCCTGCCCATCAGATAAATAAATATATCTATGTAAGGCCTCTTCAAAAAACTGGATAATAATAAAGAAACAGGAAGAGGGAATGTTGGCTGTTGGGTCACCTAATACCTTTCTGTAAAAGAATATTTCATTCCAGTTGAGAAAGCAATTTATATTCAGAAATCATGTTTGGGTGTTACTTGGTATGTTTTCAAGATGATTTAGGTGTACTCTTTCCATAAGAGTTGGAAGCTCTATATTCATGGCAACAGCAGCTGCAGATTGCCTTGCTTTGCAGATTTCTTTACTTATTTTCCCTTCTGCTTGCTATCATTTCACATCTCTTTTACTCAGTCTTCTCAGATAAGCTATCAGCAGGTAGCAGGGCCATGTAGGAAACACGACCTGCTTACAAATTACATCTCATCCCGTGTAGATGCATTCTCCCGACATCACGTAGTACACAGAACAAGACCTTTCTATTTACCTCGGGGACCAGCAGCTTCTGCTGAGAGAACAAGTGTAAGGGAATGAAAGGATTCAAATACTTTGTAGGAATGCCTGACACCCAGTTTGAAGGCAGGAAATCTTTGATGTTTTAGGCATGGCAAATCTCTCCGGCCATCGCAGCGCTCTCTCAGTGCACATCTAATCTTGGGTGATGCGACCCAGGCTAAAGGAATTCTCTCCCTTCAAAATTGCTAACCCAGATCCTGAGCAGACATGGGTGAGGGCATGAGGCCTGTCTTGCAGGGTGAAGGCTGTCAAGGAGGAAGGATCCCATCCAAATCCCATCCTGCTGAGGGATGTGGAAACAAGATCCAGGACCACGAGGCTGTTACAGCATGGGACAGAGTCAAGGCTGTGGTGGTGCCACAGAGCTGGTAGCAGCTCCAAGAAGTCCTCTCCCTGCCTGCCCATCCCCTGCAAACACCCTTTCAAAAGCTCCTCTAGCCTGGGACCTGTTTGCTGCAGGGTGCCCATGGCACTCTGGACCTAAACTGCTGCCCAAAAGGAGACAGGGAGGCTGAAGCACACTCAAAACAGCTCAGTCATTTTTGCCCAGGTAAGGGATTGAAACCAAAGCCTTAAATTTTCCAAATAATTAGTCCACATCTGAGCTATTTTTTGCATATAATGGGACTGCTGTCTGTCTCATATTCTCTGAGTGTGTGGTATCAGTCACTTAATTTTTTTGCACCTGTTTTCTTGGAAAGTGTTTCAGTTCCCTAGCAAACCTTTTCTAAGTATGTTGTTTTCTTGACAAGTTATCTGTTTTCTGATAGAGACTTCTGCCTCTTTTTTTGCATTCATGGAATCAACAAAGAATTGGAAATATTCATGAGACTTCATTTCTTTGACAAGCATTTCTTCTCTTCAGATGAAGAATGGCTCACTGTCCTGTATCCAAAAGACGTTTCATTTCTCTGACAAAAACTAGGTCTTCAAATAAACCTGAAATTTATACTGTAATCTACAGTACTAGTAATTCTTGTGGTCATGTGCAAGAATTATTTAATGAAAGCTTTGGGGATTTTTCCCTCAAGACATTATAATCCCTATGACATTGGTCTTTGCAAGCAGCAATGTTAAAGGAAGAGAATTCAGTCCAAATCCATTTATTTTCTCAGAAGAGATGACTCATGATGGCAGCGCATCTTTTATTAGACTTCAAGAAAAAACAAAACAACTAAATTTGAAAGTGATTATTTTTTGCATCCATGACTACAGATTTGGAGAAAATTTTCGTATATAATCTGTGTCAGTTTTTTTCCTTCTCCAAAACTGCTGTGTTCACACACAGCTAAAACCTCTGTAAATTATTCCATATTCTCTAAATATAATGAGCATGATTGTTTCTTCAGACTTCCATAAAACTACTGTAATGCCTTTGATATCAGTGAAAATACTATTGATTTATAAAGGTTAGTGTATATTGGAAACAATTTTGTCAGTAATGTGTAAGTTTTTTTAATTCCAGGGTGCATTCTGAAATTTCTTTTTTTTTCAGAAAAAATTCCCTTTAAAAGTCTCACTTTAAGAAATGTTGGAATTTGATGAAGCATATAAAAGTGATTTCCCATGGTATATAGATTACTAGAATTTATTATAATATTGTAACAGTACTGACACCAGAATGTTGTAATGCATATTTTCTTTTTTTCCTCAAACATTGAAAGGTTTTTTTTTTATTATTTTTGTGTTTCCAGCAAGTGCATCACCCTATCATAGCAGTAAGGAAATTTAGAACAGATTGTGAAATTTCACATAGCTATATAAATATGGAACAAACCTACTGAGATGATGGGACTGCCTGACATTAACAGAAATTTAAATGTTGATTTGCTCTAGATTTACAGCAGTGAAGTTGAGATTGCTCTAATTTTAACAAATGGGGAATTTACATTAGTCAGGTGTGTGATACATTTTGATGAATCACACTAGAGCAGTCAATTTGGTGACTGATCTTGTTATGCACACAATATCTATTCAAAAACTCCACATGGACCTAGCACAATTTTAAATTCCCTTTCTGGGCTAAGAGTACCATTGATTAAGAATTTTTAAGAAAGCATTTGCATAAACTTCTGCTAGTTGTACACTTGAATACTCACTCGTTCCATGATCCTGGCTATGGCACAAAGCTGAAGCGAATAAACCCAAGTGCTTGTGTGGGTTTAGTAGCATAAGAACTCCAATATAATGAACTAATCACATCCACAAAACATCAGCCATGTCAAACACTGGGCAGAATGATCAATTCATCTGTTTGAAGCATGGCAAACAGAGCCTGGATCCAGGAAAACTTAAATCCTTTTGCTATAGATTTTGAGCATTTAAAACACCTGCATAGAGCCCCGTGGCAACTTTACTTTTTGATTTTCATCATCACATATTTCAGAATGTTACACAGCAAAGTAAGGGTTTTGTTTTCCTTTGGTTTGTTTTTTTTTTTGTTGTTGTTTTTGTTTTTGTTTTTTTTACAAGTGAAGCTGATTTTATTGTGATTTATAAGTACAAAATCCAAGGGAGTTACCTTATGCTCTTTCTCAGTGACCTGTGAGTTGTGTGGAATCATGCTGATGAGTTCCAGAGACATCTACTGAGAAAACTCAACAAACAAAGGTATATTTTTGGAGATCTCCCTACTGGTTGAGAATTATCTGCACTCCAAAAGAGATACAAAAAGCCCTGGAAAATTCATGTTATGCTTTTGCAATGAGTGTTCCCTGACCTTTCTACTTTAGATGTGGCTGACTGCTTGCATTGAATATGTAATATGTTTTACCTTGATACCTCACCTATTATCTTTAGAGTATTACAGAGCACTTCATAAAGCTGAAAGTTAAATAAAAATAGTTCACTGAATGTGTAAGTAAAGGTATCAGCAGTTATGCATTCAGCTGTAGCTTATGCTCACCTATGCACTTTAGAATTCTTTCTATTAAGAGGAATGCTGGCAGGGATTCCTAAGCCCTGCCCTAACCTTTGGAGGCGTGTTCCATACTACAATGCAAATAGATCAGACTTTAGAGACAGACAGAAGCTATCTCAGCCCAGAACTACCCTTAAATGTAAACTATGGCTCTCTGTGTGTCTTTGTGACTGAGATGTACATCCAGCTGTCACTCAGACTGGATGGAAAAGTGAAATTTCATTCCTGCTGTTGACACAGATGGGAAAAAGAAAGAAGCTTGCACTTCCATTGTTTCAGTCTACTCTAAAGCTGCAAGTGCATCCTCCCCCCCTCCTATCCATTTAAATAATAGAGTTTAAGCATTTTTGAAGAGAATAGATCTAGAACGTAGAACTCAGATAGAGACTTTACTTATATAGCTTGTATCATTCCACCCTTAAAGTCAAAAATAAGCAAAACTAACGAATCCAAAATTTCTTATCAGCTGAATTGCTCTCTGGATTTTTTTTTTTTTTCCCCCATAAAGAAGAGAGTGAAACCAGAAAAATTAGTTCCTAACTTAACGCTTTAACTTAATTCGGGTTAGATCAGTACTTGAGATAATGATTGACTAGATTGCTGCTTTAATCTGACCTACCTCCATTATCTTCTAACCTCAACAACCCTTCCTTTGTAAGTTTATCCTCAGGGATAGCAGTGGGCATCCCCTTCTAATGTATGACTCAATTTAGAGCAGCCCCTGGAATCTCTAAAGGTTCCTGATGAATGTTTTGTTTACAGCCACTGTGACCCAGTCTCATCCTCTCTTGCACCTCATACTATTGTGGTGCTGCAAAAGCCATTGCACTCTAGAGAGATCTATAGTGGATGGTCTCTGTGGCTTGTTGGGTGGTTCTTATCAACTTCTGTCTACATTGTGACTCTTATCACCCTATCAGACAAGCTTGGGAAACTCAGATCCCTCATCTCCTGGACCTCCTTTGGCAGTCAAAAGGATCGAGGTGCATCCCAGTCCAGCGTGGTCCCTGGTCTCTGCAGTAGCAAGGTGAGCACCTATTTCAGACAGGGACTCTGCTAAAAGCCATGTACAACATAGAGTTATACACTGATGGCCACACCAGTACAACACACAGGGCGTCCCCAGGAAGAGTGGCAGCACGAGTTGTCTCCTCTCTGATGCATCAGGATGGGTTTGTACCAGTAAAAGCAAATATACACGTGCACCTATGCGGGAGGGGGAGCTCTCCAGCAGCAGGGCTCACACTGCCCTGTCTCTGGCCCTGGAATCAATCCAGTCTGTCCCATTCCTGGCACTTGGACATACAAACCCCTGCAGCCACAGCCCTACTCCCACCCTCCTCACACCCCCAGGACTCCATATCCGACTGCTTGTGTTCTTGTCTCCAGAGACACAAACGTGATATCACAGCTCAGAGATGTCTCTTGGAGATCCTTTTATCTCCTCAGCTCCCAGACAACTACACCTGCTTGTCAGCTCATCTGGTTTATCTTGGCTACCCATCACACACTGGCTTGCACACCCACCCTGATTCCAGTTACTGCAGCACAGACACGTAAAGCAAACAAAAAACCCAACACTTGCATGAAGATCTTTATATATGCGATATATGTTTTTAAAATATCAAAATTGTCAAGAAAAAGTAATGCAAAGGATAACATCCTGTGTGATGCTATTTCTTCATACCTTTCATAACTGAATTTTTCATTCTGGTGTCATACACAGTCTCATAAATGCACCTGAAGGTCTCTGAATGTCAGATAATGCCACATATCAGCCACTGAAAATTAACTAGGGGACCGTACTTCAGGTAACACAGTCACCTCTTCATGAAAACTTCTTTGATTTTATCCCCTTGTCATGACTACAGGCAGTTTTCCGTTTACCTTTACATAAAAAAGTAAGTATTCCTTAAGAGGTTTTTTGAATGTGCATGACAGTTGAACAATGTGGGGTTTATACATATTTAATTTAAAAGCAGCACTGCTCTCAAATAATGATGAAGTTGTTATCTTGTAACTTGCTTTAGATTTCCCAGCTTTATTAAAAAAAAAGCCACATCAAAATTCTCCCTAACTCTTCTCTACCTATCTCCCACTAGCAAAAAGTAGTAAGTTTTCTCAAGACTCAGTTCACAGTTGGACCTCCAAATGATGCTGCGGCAGTGGAAATAATTGGGAGCCTTTGTTCCATTCCTTTTTTGTCTGGAGGGCCAAGATATGATAATTCATGCTGTGTCTGATTATTTTCCAGTGCACACATAAGCAACCAAGGCAGCAAAAAAAAAAAAAATCAAATTAAAAATATCTTTTTTCTTACAAAACAGGATATGAACTCAGTCTTGTCTGACTGATTATACTCATATGTACGTTAGACATATTCACTCCTCACACTTACAAATTTATATAATTCTGAGCTGGTTTAGCTCAGAATTATATAAATTTTAGCTAACATATGGTTCTGGGCTGAATTTACTAAACATGGCCTAGTTAGGAGATTGATTTTTCCATCTAGCACTTACCACAGTAATTATTAACGGCAGATAAAGTAATTGGAAAACATCTCATGAGACACTTTATGAAGACTCAAGGATCTGTTCTGCCCTATTTATTCTTATCCTTACAAGATACTGCATTCTTTAAGCTATGTCTTCTATACACAGACATGTGGTTTATGTGTACGAGACATACAGCTGTGTCTTAGGTGTAGAGATTCACATGAAAGTTTAAACAAACTTGGAAATTAGATAATTTTATAGCAAATACAGAGCAATTAATGAACACCTGATTTTATCTATTTCCCTACAGTCCTCCCTGGTTAATCTTTCTTTCACTTACACAAGAAAATTATTCAATTCCCCAGTAATTTTCAAGTGGAAGTATACTTTGCAGAGTAAAATGGCATTTAATAAAAATGTAAGCAAGCAGTTTGAACAGCCCCATAGCTGAGAGCAATGGACTTTGTGCTGTAGAGGAGTAGCTCTGCTGGCCATCCAGCTGGGAGCAGATCACCTGCACTGGGTCCCATTCTTCCTTCTTTCCCTGCCAGGAAAAGAGCTATGGCTGTAGTTTGACCTCTGGTTTGGGTTGTACAAGACCTGTCACCTGAAGGGGTAGAGCACACTCGTCATCATGTCACAGACTCAATTTTTGAAGCCAAGGCTTTAACAAGGTTCTAAAAGAAACTGGAAATTTATGTGGGTATTCAGGCAATCATTTCACTTCAAGATTTAAGATGGAAATTAATCCATATTTCCCACAGGAGTCGTATACAGACTTGTGCAGCACTTGAGCTACCCTCAGCATCATACACAGACTAGAGGGTTCAATGAACCCTGGCTTTGATGTGGTACAGCACTTCCATATTCCTAACTCTTCCCTAAGGAGCCAAGGTGGCTCACTGTGACCCCTGCAGTGAGCCAGACTCACTAGTTGATTACAGGATTATTATAGGATGGTCTGAAGGCATCCTATATCATTAATGAGAATACTGCAGAGTAATAATTAAGCATCTTTGCATGTTCAGATTACAGAAACATGACAGAATGTGCTCTAAGGGAAGGTAACTCTAAACATTACACTAGTCAGAGTTTGTTTCACAGCCACAGAACTGTCTGGGAGAAGAAGAAAAAGTAGAAAATTTATTCTTTAACTATAATAAATTACTACTTCCAGACCTGAAAATTGCATTTAAAAAAATGTTAGTACATGATCAAACACTTTTCTTCCATTAAAATCACAGTTAGTCCTGTATCTAGAGCTGCATATTTGAAATTTGACAGCACTTTATCCTTAAAAAAGAAGAATTTAGAACAGGTGCAGCATTGTGGTCTTTGGAATGTTATTATGGAAACATGAATAATGCCATTCAGAAGGTTAGCCATCTGTTTTTGGAATATCTGCTACTGCTGCTGCTGCAGCAATGTGAAAGTGGCACACGGGGTTATTTCTGCAGTGGATTTAACAGAAAGCTTGTGCATTTTATGGAGAAAAGTATGTTCTATTTTCAGGTTGGTTTTAGTAAACATCAGTAGAGTATGTGTTTTGTAAATATTGTAAAGATGACTATAATGTGATGCACTTCACTTGAGCAGTTTGCATCCTCTTTTACTGAGATTTAGCAGAACATTTTATGCAAGGTGAAAGCTAAAAGTCAGCATTTCTGTGATGTAGAACAGTTTTACTGAAATGGGATTATTTACAAAAAATAAACCAATAGAAAGGGAGTAGTTAGATCTCAAATGCCAACTACAGAGAGCATGCTTCAAGAACATCAGCTGTGACATGAGTACTAAATTAGCACCTGAGACTCAGGGCAAGTGTCATCTGACAAGAATGCAAACGTGAGAGGGTAAGCTAACTTCAAAAAGCAGCAGAATCTGTGAGCTGGAGTCAGCATTTACAGGGGCGCCGTTATACCAGATTTATTAACAAGCTTTTGAAAACGACAGAAATACCACCTTTTAATGCTGTGAATAACAAGTAAATCTGTCTTTACAGGGACAAAACATTTTCATTATGGCACAGAGAATGAAACCTTCCCAGAAACTGACAGGAAACAAGGAAAACTAAATAACTGCTCAGAGACATGCAGGAGGAGAATAAATTTTAACAAGGTCAGGACAGAATTCATAGCATGCTGTAAACATCACAACAAAAACTGCAGATGCGCTGCTGGCTACCAGGGATCCAGCAATCACAGCTGCCCTAAACACATATTTACAGCACTAAAACTTCTAGAAGTATTTAGTGAGTGACAATGAGGTGACAATTTATATCAAAGGGATTCAAAACTTGTATCAAACATAACGGAGTTAAGCACTGGAGCAATGGTAGAGGAAACAAGCCCACTGCGAGTGCAGGAGATAGAAATCAGACACACAGAGCAATTTGCCTTGCTCAGCTGGAGTAGAAACACTTCAGGGGGGAAAATGGTGAAATTCTTTCTAGGTGGCTGCTGATGTGCTCTGCTACAATCTGACCAGAGATCTGCTCCCCACGAGGAGGGCTCTGTGTTGAACAGATGAGGCAATCAGGAGCAGGGGTCCATCACTTGCACTATCAGGGCCCCAATTACTATCATAAATATCAAGTGCACCTTCCACACAGCTCCCCCTGTGAGCTGTGAAGTCAGAAGGACAGATCTTTGCTCTGCTGTGGCCCCCCTGGTGTGTAAGAAGCCACTCACTGCACAGGCACAGGTTTATCTGTTGTCACAAGGGAATCAATCAAAGAGAGCTGACTGACCAGGACACAAAATGTGTGTCCTGGGGCTTCAGACTGTGTGACAGGAAAAAAACATAAATTCCAGCTACAGGCACAAAGTGGGTGATCTTCACTGTATAAAGCAATTCATGGACTAATTAACCAAAACATCATATTTTATGTGAACGAGGGAGCTCAATTAGTTTTGATAAAAATACAACAATCTGATTTTCCCTTGCTATGGAGTGTTTGGCTGATCAACTTTAATATTCCTTTAGAGCAGGGTTTTGGTTGTATAGTTTTGTTTGTTTGCAATTTTTATTTCTATGGCAAAAAAAAAACGCCCCGATCTTTAACTCACCACAGTACTGAGGAATGAGGAGGTCAGTCATTATTAAAATTAGGTATTGCACTAATAAATAATTGCTTACCAGATAGGAAAACTACTTATTAGCAGTTTGAAAGACTTAGGTAAGGAAAGGAATCTACGGTCACATGCATCTGAATTTCCCTGCACTCAGATGAGAAAAGGCTTCAACCAAGAATGCCTTAGAAGTGCTCATCAGCATTCCTCTTGTGTACAAAACAATGGATTAAAATTAAGGATTAGGAAGACATTATTTAATTAGGAATTAGAAGGTTGCAGATCCATTATTAAGATTCACAAATCCTATCCCTTAGCAGTATTTCCTTTCTGTAATTCCAGGGCTGGGAGGCAAGATTTTTTGAGGCTTAGGGTGAACAATGTATGTGTGAGGCTTCTAAACCATGGGAGATTAAACATCTACAGCAGAACTGTCACACTGGAGTGAAAACAATTCCATCCACATTAACTGGGAGAACATTTGGGCCAGCTTGGGCAGCATTACAAGTCCCATGTGTGAAAAGTGACTGAGCTGCTTCTAGGGCTTCACTGTAGAAGTCAAACCTCACACCATCTATAAAAAAGCTAATCAACAACCATCTGAATTCAACATCTTTTGGGTTTTTACAGATACTACTTAAGCAACTTCTGCCTTCTGGAAAATTCAGTCAGTTTAAAGTTTAGCTCATTTCTCAATTCATTTGCATGATACAAATTGGTCATGATTACCTTGCACAGTGATTATTCTCAGTTTTACTAGAAACATGCCCAGAACTGTCATGCTGTGTATAGAAATATAATGGGTGAAAACAGAAAAACAAATAGAATATTTAAATAAAATCTTAAATAAATCAAATCTAGAGTAGATAGGCATGAGAGATTTAACCTAGGATGGAATTCACCAGGGCAAACATCCACCTTGTGCTACCTGGATGGATTCCCTCTTCAGTCACTCTTCAATATTAACATTAATACTAATATTAATAAATACTAATACTTTAGTTTATTCTAACACAGATATTTAGAAGATGTGAAAAATATGTTAAAAGTGGATTTATACAAAATATGTAAGTAGCATTTTCTTATGTTTTGTTATTATCATTAGTAGTAGTATTAACTATCAGTATATCAGGTACCCAGTTTCTTGAAAGACAGGAAGTAGTGAACCTGGAAAAATTGTTTGAAATGAGAAGTAACTGTGGCCTCTGACTGTCTTTGGTCAGGGAAGCCATTTGAATGCAAATGCTTTAGTGATGATCAGATGAAGAACATGCTGATTTATCATGTAGAAGAAAGATAAGGAATTGAGGTTTATAAATGAAAGGCTAGAAGATTCAAAGGGAAGGAAGGCAAGTTGGAAAATCACAGGAAAAAAATTAAAACTTAGTGAAAGGGAGCAAAAAGTATAGGGGGAATGGTAAACCTTAAATCATATCCTTAAGGGACTTTTTAAGAAGTTAATTTAGTGAATTTTGCCAAAATTTGTTGTCCTGTCTCTCCACTGTGTTCAGGCAAAGGGCTGTTTGTAGTGACACCACTATCATTTTTATGTCCTGAATCTTAAATTGTGCCAAATGGTCATGGTCTATGACACTTTGTAGGCATCAAAACTCTGTCAGGGTTTGACCAATCCAGTAGAAATACACCCTTGTGTCCATGCAGGATCAATGTGTTCTGTTAGGACAGTAAATATACTGCTGTGAAAATGAACAGTCTTTTTAAAGTCTATTTGTACTGCAAAAGTAGAATTACAAAATTTGGGAACACCTCATGACCATACCCCATGGTCAGTCCGACCATCATTAATAAAAATGATGTATCATAGATTTTACAAATATATTTATATATATGCATGAAAGACTTAGCACGTATTTGTCTGATAGATCATATTTCATAATTTCATTGTACATATTTTTTCAATTCCAGTTAAATGTCTGGAAATACAAACAAATGCAACTCTCTGAATGTGAGACAAATATCCATATTTATGATAAGATCTGTGGTTTTTGCTTTTCAGATCTTTTTCTTTCCACAGAAATTCTTAGTGGAGGCTGCATTGGGTTTATGTGGCAATGTTCTGGCTGCTGCAGCAGCTTCTGTGAGAAGGCACCAGAAGCTGCCCCCATTCCTGAAAAAAACAGGTTCACTTAGTCCCAAGTCAAACCTGCCACAGCCAAAGGTGAGGCCAGCAGCAGCAGTAGCACCACTGTGACAACAAATTGAAGAGAGGGTAAGGGATGCTGCTGGCAGGAGCTGTGGCCTATGGAGAAGCAGAGAAAGGGTTTCTGGCAGGAGCTGTGCCATGTGGGGGTCCCACGCTGCAGCAGCCGCTGCTCAAGGACGGCTCTGTGGAAAGGACCCGCCCTGGAGCTGCTCTGGGAGAACTGCAGCCTGTGGGAAGGACTCATGCTGGACAAGTTCATAAATGATGTTTTCCTGGGACACCCCATGCTGGAGGAGGAGAGTGTGAGGAGGAAAGAGCAGCAGAGATGAAGCACCACAGGCTGACTGGGGCACTCAATTCCCCATGGCCCTGCACCGCTCAGGAATTAAGGGTCTAGCTGAACCTGGGAAGAAGGAAGGGAGGGCAGAAGGTGTTTTGTTCTCTCATCCTAATCTCTTACAGATGGTTGGCAATACATTAAATTATTTTCCCCGAGTCGAGTTCACTGGCCCGTGGTAGTAAAATGTAAGTAATCTCCTGTCCTTATCTCAAGCCAAGAGCTTTTCATTGCAGATTGTCCCTGTGTCTACTTGAGGGGAGGGAGTGATAGAAGGTCTCAGTAAACACCTGGTGTCAAGCCAAGCTCAACCCACCACAGAGGCTTTAAAGTATTATTCTGCACAGTAACACTGAAAAGTTTATTTTTGTCTTGGGTGTTCCAGAGTAATTGGCTATCACTTTAAAGTGGTTATCCAAATTTCTGTCATAAATGGGTTTTCAATCTCAAAACAATAGTCTTTTTTTTTCCTTTCTACAAGAAAAATTCAAACACAGAAAATTAATTATTCTTAAATAAAAATTTAAAGAAATCACAGCCTAGTTTTTTCCATTCCATAAGAAAATACCACTATCTACAATTTCTTGCAAAGCAAAACATTTTGGCTGTTTGTTTATTAGCATTTCCATGGGTGTTACTTCTATGTCCCTTAAAAGATGCTGAGAGCTAAAAGCCCAGTCCTGTGTTTCTAAAATACTTTAAGTTATGGGCAGGGTCTGTCTTGTTGATAATGCTTGAATATATTGTTCTGAGGCTTTTCACTTTCTAGCTTTCCCCTTCTGGTGAAATACAAACCCCCTTCAGCTGAATCAGCACAGCTCTCTCTGTAGCACCTTTTGCACGGGAACTTGTCACTTACTCATTTTACAGGGTATTATCTAGTGTGTGATAAACTCACTGCGAAAAAAAACCAAGGTCTGGAAAAAAAAGGTGCTCAGAAATCTTTTAAATGAGGTTCCCCACCAGGGAAACTGTGACATGCAATTCCACCTTGGGATCTCTGGCTCACCCTCAGTTACCACCCACCACGAGGGCAATTGGCTCCCGGCTTTACTGATGAGTAGAGCGTGTGTCAAAGCAAAGGGACAGAAATCTGCTGTGCAGTTCTTTATTAAGTGACCCCAAAAGACACACATTTCAAAGCTGCTGTCAAGTTTCTGTCAAATGCAGCTGCATATTTACTTACAGTTACCTATATCTAAATGTAATTTGCTTTATGAATCCCTCTACATAGAGAACTAGATAGTTAAAGGGCAGTGTAGGAAAACAACGGTGCTAGGAAAGAAAAACATATACCTTGTTGCATACCCATGCTTGTTTTAAAATTAGTCAATTTTTTGTGCTTCATTACACATACTTTGCTTATCAGATAATTATTCAGCTGCCTGAATGTAGTCATTCTTGTTATTAACACAGTTTAAATTGGAATTAACCTTGTTACAGACTATAGTTTTTTATAAAGAATGATCTTCATGTCTGTAGACTAATTGCGCTGAGAAAGTTCACTACAAAGACATAATTAATAGTCTATAATGTTTGGGAAGGTGACATTTCCTACTTTATTTGAACTCTCAGTCTGGTATTTGAAAGCCAGAATAAGGTACTGAATCCAGGATATTTAATCTCGAGTGGTGTCTAGTCGATAGTTAACTGAAACTGCTTCCTTTCCCCTAACAGCAATAAGCCAGAAAGGACTAATTACCCCTTTTTATAGGTGCAATTTGAACTTAAAACTCTAGAGAGAGCACAAGTAGTAAACCACTGTTATAGCTGATTTCACCATCTGCACCTTAAAACTGGGACTGTGGAACCAGCAAAATCATTTAGCACTGAGACTCCCTAAATGAATTTGGGGTGTTTTGTAGGGAAAATTTTCAAAGACAGTGATAATTGAGGAATATTTTCTGAATCCCTTTAAAATCACTTTATTTAAATGAATGCATATTCCATTTAATCCATCATTAGTACTTCACTGAAGTTCACCCATCTAAAGATGATGCATCAATATTTTTGTGAGTTCAATGAACCCCCCTCTATTAACACATTTTTTGCTTAAGCCTATCTGACGAAGGAGGTCTTGGGTTATTCCTCTAGCAAGAATGGCAACCATTGCTTTTCTAAACCTAGAACTTATTCCAATACATTTATTTTCTTCTGGTGTTCAATTTTTTTTTTTTTCCCATGAACAGGCAGGATCTGGTACCATCAATATAATTCCTGAAGCTTAATATTTTTTTATTCCTTCTGTTTTACTGCTAAGTTGCAAAGTTCTATGTTTCATTATCTTGGTAGTTGTTTACATAAATGAGAAATTAATAAATTTGAGATTGATTACTTAAACATGTAATTTTGGTAGGCTGGAGTTTTCAGAAAAAAAGCAAGTTTTCAGATTGACAGAGGAAGGGCTGTCCACTTTCACATTACCACTCTTTCTAACCCTTTGTTGCAGATTTTTGAGTCTTCAGTGCTGCATTCATTATTTTCAAAATTTTTAACACTCACTGACAGATTTTGCTGTGCTTTTCATTGTTAATGTCATGGAGCCATCTCACAGAAATTTCATGAACTGGTGCACTCTTCCACACAGCACACAGCATGATTGTGGCACTTTGATTGTATAAACAGCCACTTGAATTGTCTTAGTGCCTAGAACTTTCTGTCTTGGCTCTGAACTGCTTAAAAAACAGAAAAAAAAATTCTAAAATATTTTTCCCAGGTTGGTTTGTTTTTCAGTTATTTTCTCTTCTTCCATGCTTCTCTGAAAAAAAAAAAAAATAGACAATGCAGAATTATATCAAAAGAGAGAAGTCAGAGTTTGTCACCATTTTCCTTGACATAACCTTGAGCATTTGGAAAAGAGACTTGTTTTCCTTTCCTTTGGGTGTGGTTTTGGGGTTTCATTTAACAAAGAATCATTGAAGTTTCAAGGAAAAAAGTATCAGCAGTAGCTATAATATTTCAGAGGATAAAAAAATCCACATCCAAGGAACTCAGCTCTCCTTACTCTGAAAGTATGTGGATGACATTATTTTATTCTATTCACTGACATAATATCAAGTCTGAGAAATGCTGGACTTTGTGTTTTTCTTAGGTATGATTTGAAATTAAAGTAGGTTTCAAAGGGGTTTTAGCTTCATTTGATAGTAGCCTGGAAATTGAAAGAAGGACTCTTGATTTTTGAGACACAAGCAAAGGTTCAAAGCAGTTTTGGCAAAGAGGCAAAGAATAACATATATTTATGGCTAGTGCAGGGTAAACTTTGGAAGAGACAAAGTGCAACTTGATTTTGAGCCAATTCTGCAAAGCATTTGGGAAAGAGACAACTCATTAGTACTTCAGGAAGTCATACATTTGCATGTGTATATGTTCCTGTCCATTAAGTTAGCTCAGCTATGAATATCCCTAATTCCACCAAAAAAAAGTTTATATAATAATGTATGAGGTAGTCTTAGGTGATTTAAAAACAATACTTGACAAATTCCAATTTACTCAAATTCCTCTGATATATAAGAATTTATTTCCTATTTTTGAAAAGAGATCTCACTGTTTTGCCTCAGATGATCTTCTAAACCTGAGTATACATATAGAGCTTGAAGTCTATTTTGCATTTGTTTAAATCACTAGACCAGTCAGGTTAACTACCTGTCAGTGTCTTACAACACTGTGTGGTAACCAGAATGTACAAACACATATGAATGATCTCTGAAAAATGAAAGAGAAAGAAAATCTTTCATAAATTTGCAAGGTGCTTGGAGAAGCTTATTTCAAATACTATATTGTTAGAACAATACCTTTAGATTTCTTTCTTTCACTCACTATAATTGCTTAGTTAGATATAAAAGACAAAAGTAGAAAATATGCCATTTTGTCTACAAAAGAAGAAAGTGTTGATCCATCAATCTATTGTTTGTGACTTTGCAGTGATTATTAAGTTCTGACAACTTCTGATTGGGACTGCTATCTCAAAATTTGTAAGAGAACAAGTTAGAGAAAAATAAGATAGATTTGTGAGTATTAAAAGAAGGTGATAACAGGAAATCTTCACAAAGCTGTATGAATTAATAGAGATTGAATTGTGGAGAAATCACTTTAGTTAATGAGAGAAAGACCATTCTTTTAAAGTTCATTTGAAAGAAATCAGAACGGGAGACCTAGAATCAACCTCATTTTTTTTATCTGTAGAGTATATGAAAAATTGTCAGAAATCTTTTTATATAGTGGACTTTTAAAAGACACCACAGAGCTCCCCAAACCAGAAGACAAAATCTTTGTAAAACCAGAAAGAAAATAAACAACTCAGGAAAATGTAACAAATTAGTATTTTTCACCAGATTTCGACAGAGCTGGGGGCAATAAATAACAAACAGAAATCGTGGCACGAGACCTAACATATTGAAGATGATAGATTTTTCCAGGCCCAGCAATGTTCTTTCCTCTTTTCTGCTGCATCCCCAGACTTTCCAGTTTATTCTTAATATCTGCCCTGGGACAAAGCTGTTTCTGTAGATTCACATTGCCTGCGAGCTCTCTGCTTGCCAGTACTGTTGGCTGATGCTGTCCACTCTGAGCTGTAGCTGTAATGTGAGGAGAGCTGTAATGTGTGTCAAGAGACAGGAAAAGAAAATTGAGAAGTTGGACAAAGAAAGGTCAGATTGGTCAGAAATTTTGCCCTGAACTGTGTTTTTCTCCTCCCACACATGCATAATTTGTATACAGAGAGATTCTCTTATGCATAACTTTCATGACAGCGCAGAGGGAGGTTTAGAAGCCTAACAATATAATATAATACACCACTTTTCTGAATATTTATCTTGAGGGTTTGGATGTGCAAGAGCAAGTGTGGATTGAAATTGCAGCCATCTCAGCTGGAGACTGGATTTGTTGTGTGTGAGAACATAAGATTCCCCTCTAGCCAAACACACAGGCGCAATGGCATAGCCCCAAGTTGCATAATCTTCTCTGTGGTGCCTCTCATTTGGCCACCCACCACTGAGCTGGCTCAGCGGGAAGGCTTTGCCTCTGCAAATTCATCTCCAGTGGCCAGGGACAGGGGGAATGCAATGATCCTTTATAAAAGCTATTTTTGAGAACCATCTGGTTTGGCCTGACAGAGGTCAAACAGGTACCTGGTGTATCTCAGATGTCTGTTGTGGTGGCAGAGCAGGGTCCTGGGCCTTCTGTCACAGAGAACACTCTCACAATTTCTCAACTGACACAGGAATGGGCCAAATTATCTGGAGATGAAGAGATCAGCTGACAGAGCAGAAAATAAAAAAGGTACTTTGAATTTTTTGCTGCCTAAAGAGAGAGGGGATTGTCTCGCTCTACTTTGTGGTGGTGTGGCCTCACCTCAAGTCTTGTGTGCAGTTTTGGGCACCACCATTAAAGAAAGATACAAAGATGTTGGAGACTGTCCAAAGGAGAGCCAAGAGGCTGGTGAAGAGCCTGGAGGGGAAGCCATATGAGGGTGCTTGGTCTGTTCAGCCTGGAGAAGATGAGACTGAGGGGAGACCTCACTGCAGTTTAAACTTCTTCCTGAGGGGAAGAGGAGGGCAGGTACCAATCTCTTTAATCCCTTGACCAATGACAGAACCCAAGTAAATGTCCTGAAGTTGTGTCAGGGGAAGTTTAGGTTGGATATCAGGATAAGGTTCTTCCCCCAGAGGGTGGTTGGGCACTGGAAGAAGCTCCGTAGGGAAGTGGTCACAGCACCAAACATAACAGAGTTCAAGAAGTGTTTGGATAAGAGTCTCAGACACATGGTGGGATTTTGTGGCTGTCCTGTGCAAAGCAAGGAGTTGGACTTTGATGGTCCTTGTGGTCCATTCCAACTCAGGATATTTTATGCTTTTATGATTCTAATAAGGTTGGAGCTGTAATTGTGCTTTTCCCACAGCTGTGGCAGGATGTCTAGTTCATAACAAGAGGAAAGCCAATGTTGTGGGATTTCTTGTGCCAGAAACTAAGACAGACCTGCTGCAGGGCACGTTGGAGCCCCTCAGCTGACAGCAGCACCTCAGGAACAGTCTGTGTGAGGAAGGGCAAAACCCCCCTGGCAGTGAAGGGTGAGGGGAACAGTGCGAGAGACAGGAGTCTGAGCAGGGATCCCCTGCAGCCCCTGGAAAGACCAGGGTGGAGGAGAAGAAATGAGTGAGAAGGAGCAGGACTGTCCACGACTCCATTCCTGCCATGAAGTGGCTTGGTGTAAGCCATGGGGATAACAAGGTGAGGAGAAACCTGCTTGGGGTGAGGCTCACCCAGGTGGTTTTCATCTTATTCCCCTCCCTGGCCTGTTGAGGTGGGGGAGGGAGTGGCTGGGTGGGCTTCTGGCCAGCACCCAAGGTCAACCCATCACAAGATAAAACACCACTCTCACTTCATCTGGGATGAAACCAGTGTTTCACAGAGGGGAGAATAACCTTTTTAGTCAGGAGTCATGTGCAGAGCCTATAAATGTTATTGTTATTATTAATTTCTGTAATAGAAATCTGTATTATATTTTTTCATCTGAAAATTTTCATTGTTACATCAGGCCATAAAAGAAAACAGTGTATCTAGTTTTTGTTTTAAAACTGAAAAAGTAAACCAGAACAAAGGTAATCTCTCCCCAAAACCAAACCAAAATAGATATATATATATATAAAAAGACATCCACACATAAGCTAAAACAAAAAGACCTAAAATCACACCAAAATATTGCAGGAATATAAACAAAAAAGTACAGATGGAGTATGTCCTGTGTTTTTCTTCAAGGAATTCTACATGTAGGTAATAAGTTCTTGGAACAATCTAGTGCCATCACAAAAGAAATTATTTGATTCTCTAATCATATTATTACATATTTATATTCAATTAAGGAATGTAATTCTGTGCACAGTATTTTTTGTTGTGATTGCACAGTAATTTACATCATGCTCAAAAACTTTCATACTGTACAAGAAAACCTTCGATAATCCATGTTGCAGGGCATTTGCTAGAAATTTCTTTAAGATTCTGAATAGTATGCTGAAAGATTTCTTTTCCATAATAATGCTCAAGCACATTGAGTTTAATGAAATAGTAGCCATATAATTTCTTATTTTTTTGTCTGGTAGTGGAAGCATTGCTGCAGGTTTAAAGGTGTGAGAATTTTCATATCCTAGAAACAGGACAACTGGGTTTTGGGAGGGATTCATTTGGTCAGTGACTGCCATTTGTATATAAACAAAGTAATTAGCAACCTTAACAGTAATCATCCAGAAATAAAATTAAGTCACACTAATATCTATCAAAATGGTTCCAAGAGGTTTCTTTCTATTTGATTCCACTGACAATCTCTGTTTGTACAGCATCATGATTGGGGCCCAATATTTGAAAATAATGCACTCATTACACACTCTTTTCAGCGTATCTGTATCTTCATATCTATACCCAGATGCCCAAAGGTTTTGCTCAGATTCAGTTTTCTCTGTCTTGACACAGCATTATCTGGTATTGCTTTTTGAAGTTACTATGTAATAGGCTGTAGTATTTTATACTCTTGAATAGTTATGTTTTGAAGAATCAGGTTTTTATGATGAAAGTGTAATCCCTTTACTTACGTTTTCCTTTTTACTTCTACTGCCTTCCCAGGATTGCTAGGATTATGTATATGGGAAGCAGTTTTGACTTCTAAGAGTTTAATAAATTGAGATTTTAATGTGTTAAGAAATACAGATGAAGGCAGAACTAAGCAGTCTAAGATTCCTCAAGTACGAATAAGGCTTTAAAGTCTCTCAAAGATTCTGATAAAAATATTGGTAAAAATAAAATAAATCTTCTTTTATAGTAAAGCTGTACTGAGAGACTTAAGGTGACACATATATTTTTGGATGGATAACTGAGGGCTATGTTTCAGAATTAGTGACTGCTGGTTTGCTTTGAGGCTGTCACAGCTGATCATAGTCTCAGTCACACCTTCCTTCTCTTCCTTCTGTAAGGAGGAGTGTAAAAGAGTGCAGATGGAACAGTTGCACTTGGTTTTCTTACAGAAACTTAAACTGTTTGCAGACCAGGATACCCTTTGTGTGCAAAGAAGACTGTGTGACACACAAGTTGAGCAGTGAGATGATGGTTTGAAGGCATCATTTCCCCCATCTTCTTTTCTTTTTAAATGTGTTACAGGAGAAAGTTTGCAGGGATGTGAAAAGGAGTGCCTGTCAGTGGAAAGAGGCTGTTAAAGGGAGGTAGAAATTAACACCTAGAGGGAAGACACAAACAGCAGCTTGTTTGCTGGTGTATTAACAGTGATATTGCAAACCCAGGACTAAAAGCTCTTCCTGAATGGCAACACTTCCCACTTCCCACAGTTGTGTAGCAGGCTCCTACCTGTGCAGAGTTCCTGGAATATGCACTGCATTTTTTGTCCCAGGACCCTCTAACACATGTAAACTCCTTAGTCAAGGATGTACTCTATGGCTATTCAAAGCAAAGGAAAGCATCAGGATAAGTCAAGAGCAGTGTCCAACATGCCAGATGACTGCTGAGTCAGGCAATCTGTTGGGTAGTGATAATAATCCCAAGAAGCAGGCCACCAAGTCTTCTATAAATAAATGCACAGGGAGAGGGGGAACCCAAATGAATCCCAAAAGTCTTTTCCAAACTAACATGAAGACCTATCCTATCCTGATCTTTAATGACCAGTTAAAATAGTAAAGGGGCAGGTTGAAAGAGCTCACATTTCCACACTGTGTAATTGATGTTAGAGAGGGGAAAGCTCCCTCTTCCTAGGGTTTTTGTTAGGGAGAAAAGCTCCTACTGATATAGCTGAGAGGACAGGGGTTATAGTTTGGGGTTTTTTTTTTATTTTTGTACACCAATTCTCAGCTGTAGCAGAATTGGCTTTTAGGTAGGGTCTCTGAAGCACAGAAATGAAGGGCACAAAACAGTCCTCCTCTCTATTGGTCTGCTGGTAGATATTTGCCATATTTCAGTGATGCTGGAGCCCAGTTCTGCACAGATATTTAACTTGTCCCTCCATTCTTCTACCTGGCAAACTTCCACAGCTGACAGTGAAAGGCAGATGGGAAATCTTGTCCATCGCTTCAATACTGATTGAATTCCTAAATAGAGGCAAGCCATTCCCTCCACCTGACCTCTGCCCCAGGGCTCTGATTCTTCAGTGAGGGCATTGCCAGTCTAAACAGGAGATTAATTAGCCTGGATTGTGCATTCATTTGGAATATATGCTTTGGTATTGCAGACCCCAGCAAAAACATCATCAGTTGAGCATCTCAGTACTCACTGCCTGTCTGCCCATGCTGTACTGGTTGACATTGTTCCCATTCAGGCACATACCTGAAGTCCCACTCAGGTAAATATGTGTTTAATGTATGCTGGGGAAAGTCACTGTAATGAGGACTCTCAAAGGTACTGCAGTAGCACTGGGTACAGTAGGAACTTCTGGATGTACAGTCCCTTTGCAGTTTCATTAGCATAATTGGAACTGGAACTTACTTTAGTGCTACTCAAATTTGGATTGATTGTATAATTGGATGATAATAGTAATGCTTAGCACTTTAACAGTACTTTACATGGTCAGAAAGCTGTGCAAACATTAACTAAATAATCTTCACAGTGCCCCTGTGAGGTAGTAATTAGAGATGGAAAAGGACCATTACTAGATCATAAAATCCCATTCTCTTGCCAGGGCAGCACACATTCACCCAGCAGAGGACACAGAAGATACTAAACTACTGCTATGTTCAATCTCTGCTTCCCTTGTGGCATTATTTCAATTTGGGACTTCCCTGAGACTGTAAAGGGACTTTACAAAGTTTTTAAATAGTGCAGGAACTGCAATGCTCCTTTTTGATGGAGGTAAAACAGGTTTTTACTGTCCTTCTCCTTGTCTGCTTTTCAATGTCAGCAGAGACCAGTGTATTCAGTTCTCCTCAATAGGAATAGAGAAAAGGATGAAACTGTTCAAAGATGGGGTCACAGTTTCTTGCTTAGAATAAACAGAGACAGGAAAGACTCCTGCCTCTCCAAAATAAACATCCCTAATACTAGCTATCAGCCAACAGTTCAACACTGATGGTATAAAAGTGAGACATTTCATCAGTAACTATATAAAATCTCTTTCTATTACCAGTTGCCTTGATAGAAGCACCACTCAATGTTTATATCCTGCATTTCATCAGGTTTCCAAGGCTGCAAAGCTCTTTGAATGTAAAATACCTGCTCAAAATACAGTAATCAGTGCAACAATAACCTTCACCACTATCAATCTTTGCCTTTTTAATGTTATTTTGACCAAATGTTTCCCTTGACTGTTCCTATACTTTGACTATAATCGTGACAAAACAATTACATCCTCAGAATAAAATTGTAGCCATTAAATAACTTTCAGAGTGTTCAAGGCCATTTTATTTCATTTGCATGAATATCCATGCATGTATGTCCATGGAAAGTGAAAGTCTCAGAGGCACACATGCTCTAGTTCTGATGCTTGTGGCATTAGCAATCAGTCTGTTCAGGGAGGTGAGCCAGGGAAAATAGAAGCAGGGGCTGTTGTTAGTCTGGAGTAGACCAGTTCCCTGACCAGAGTTTGTTTCCTTCACACCTGAGCAGAAGACAGACTTATTAAATATTTTGGTAATTTTTCTTAAATGAATGATAATTTCTTAATAATTTATTAATTTCTATTTAACATGAAGAGGTCTGGATGGTTTAAATTCATGTGTGTCCAACAGGGATTTCCTGATTTTTTTTTTTCCTCTTTACTCCTATAGAAAAGTTGGGTTTAAGTCTAAATAAGATAGATAGTACACAATAGACAAATTTCTCCTTGAGTTTGCTACTTTAAGAGTATTAGTTTTTAAACAATATTAGCAACTCTGAAACTCCAGGCAGGTAGATGTAGAACTTAGATAACTAAGGCTCTTGGTTCATAATTTTCCACAAAGACCTGACTGGAAGGTGAGACAAGTAGAAGCCAGAAAATTGCAGGCACTTACCTGAGATATTATTGTGCTGGTAAACATAAAAGCCTTAAGGTACTTCTTAGTTTCTTTGTCTTGTAATTTTCAAGTAATATTAATTATAGAACCAACAGAAATCATTATCTGTGAGTGCAATAGAACTCTTGTAAACAAAAGGCTTGGGTTTTTTCCAATTATCAGAGTTTTGCTGGGGTTTTGTCATCAGTCTGAAGTGTTACTTCCAATCTACTTTGCTGTACCGATGGAAAAACCTGAACCACGAAGAATCAGGGGGAAAAAGCTCTACTTGAGTCACACTTCCTGTAGTATTACCTTCTATGTTAGCATGAGGTTCCTTTTCCCAAACACATCTGAGACCAAGAGTTTATTTCTATCCATCAAATTTTATTGAACTAATAATAACTGCAACTATCCATTTTCAATGTTAACAGCTGTCTTGGTGCCCTAATTATTGCTAAGTAGCTTTGAATAGGATCCAGTCACACATCCATGGCATGATGGTGGTTATTTTTCATTTTTAGTATTAGTTAATGATTTTAGAGAAGATATATTATTAAAAAAAAAAAAAAAAAAGGAAATATAGGTGACTCAGTTGGTGAACTGAGTGCCTGCTTATGAACATTCCCATGCTTGTATAAACATTGTAAGGAT
The DNA here is from genome assembly GCA_013399225.1 of Rhipidura dahli. NCBI lineage: Eukaryota > Metazoa > Chordata > Aves > Passeriformes > Rhipiduridae > Rhipidura > Rhipidura dahli. The sequence continues at coordinate 160,053 of VXAC01005884.1, read as the reverse complement.
ACTAAAAAAAATGTCTATTTACTTTAAAGTAGGTCAATGGCAACAAAATATGGTTTTTATTTATTATGATACATCTATCTTTCATTCAGCTACAGATAAACCTAATTTGAGGTTGTGTTAGATTGAAAAGACCATTTATTTATTATTTTTGTATTTTCACCCTGATTTTAGGCAGAACATTTTCCAAGTACTAAACAAAATGTCTCAAAGCCTTGACTAAAGTTAGAATGCCACTGTGAAAAGTGCTAGTCAAACAGAGCAAGCTAAGTGGCAGGGTTTGAAAAGCTTAAAATTTCAGTATTTTAAATTTGAATGCTTAAAATACACTAGCAAAATAAAAGAATCATGAAGAAATTATGAAACATTTAAATTAATTTGAAGATCTTTTATCATCTGGACTTGCTTATTTTAGAAAGCAGGCTTTGGAACTCTTTTTTACACCTCAATCAAAATCTGTAAAATAACAAAACTGGAATTTGAGTCATGAGAACTTTAGATCAGATTCATGGCAACAGTGTGTGAGAGCTGGCAACTGAGTGAAGTAGCAAAATGAGGTGATGTCTTAAATCCCCAAGTACTTCACTGATAAACCCTCGAGTACAAGTCAGGCCAGCAAGCTGTTGCTCTGGTCCCACGTGCATCAGACTGCTGTGGCTGAGGTTAGAATTTTAGGATGGACCTTTGCCAATTTAGATGGCTCCTTTCTTCAGTGTATCAGAGGCACATGAGGATAGAAATCTCCAACTTTTCTAGGAGAGATTAAAAGTAGAGAGAAGATAGGAAGGGCCATGGCAATATTATTTATTGGAGAAGGAAATTGCATTTGTGTTGTTGTGAGTTTTGAGATAGCTAACTTGATAATAATAACTATATGCAGGACAAACTCGGCACAGCACTGTCAAGGGCAAAGTCTTCCTGTGGGAATGAATTTATACATCAGTGATGCAAGAAATTAAAAACTTGAATTTTTTTTTTATAGATTAGAATAAAATAAATGTTGTTGGAATTGGACCTTGATACAGTAGATGATAAGGGCTACTATGTCTTATAAAAGCACAAAATCGTGATGCCGTGGTCATACCTTCTTTTTCTGAACTTAAATTATCCTGTAAACTAGACTGATCTTATCCAAAACATTTTTTAAAATACTTATTTACATTTTTTTGATATTTTCAGTATATATAATAAGTTTATCATACCTGATGAATGAATTTAACTGAAGTTAAATTCTGTGCCACCTGCTATTAATTATATTTAATGTGAGATGCATCTGTGTAATCTGCAATAAAAGAAAGACTAAGAACCCTGGTTTCTGATTTCTGAAAAATTCAAATCCTGAAAAAATTTCCATTTATTGCCCTTTTGATGACTTTCATACTTCAGAGGTTTTCATTCCTTGAATTTTTCTGAATTTTTGTTTGAATGGGAACAGATACAAATTTGAATGGGTCTGTGCAGGCATTTTAGGCAAGTGTCACAACTACAAGACCTAATTTAAAGGATGGTTAGTTTCAAAGGATCCATGGAATCCACTCTAGTGGCAGATTTTTATCTAGGCATAAGAAAAAGATGAAAGCTGAGCATGCCACATCTGATAGACTGACTACTGCAAATGCTTTTAGTTTCACCTGTACTTGAGGACAACTGGGACACTGGGAGGCAAAATTTCTGCGTGCCAGTGTCAGGGTTGTAAAGTGTTGGTCTCAGAGGGCTGTACAGGAACTGAACATCCTACGAAGGATAAAGCTACTTCTATGTGTAAACCTTGACTGGGAAATCATGCTAGCTGTGCAGGACACCAGAAATCTGACACTCAAAACTGTTTCCTTCTCCCCTGAACATCAGTCTTTGACCTTGGTCCATTGTCTTAAACTTTGCTCCTCTCTGTACCACACAGTCTTGTGTTGCAGCACTGATGAAAATCAAACCAAGTTTGGGTCCATTAGTGAAAAGGGCTTCAGTTCTCTGAGAGCAGAAGCATCTTTAACAAAAAACTGGTCTGGATAAGGCTTGAGAAAGAGCAGTTTATTCTTGAAAGATTCAATTCTCTCCTGTAGGATTTAATTAATGAGGATCTGGCTTCAGCCTCATTAAAATTTCTCTTTGGATTGTGATTCGGACTTGAGAAGTAAATGAGGAAAATCAAGGAATGCTTGAAGACATTGTGACTTTCCAGCACCTTTATTGCAGCTAAGGAAAAGTTTTTATTGGCTTATCTGGACAACTTCCCTGTCTGCTGTTTGATCTTTTTTTGATTTATCCAAAAGATGTCTTTTCTTCCAAAGAACAATTCTGTAAGTGATATCCTCTAATGAGGTTTCTCTGCTTGCACGGAGTACAGGACTGAACCTGGTGTGATGCAGCCTGTGATGTAGTTTAACAGATAAAAAAAATACTGAGTGCATTAAAAGAAAAAAAAAAAAGGAAAGAAAAATAATGTTTCATACCTTTCATCAGTTAAATTGGAATGACAAGGGCGATGTTTATTTCTTACTGTAACCTCTGGTTTCCAAATCTTTAATCCTTCTCAGCTGAGTTCACTCTAGAAAATGCTGGTTTTAATTGAAAATTCCCACTGCCTCAGTCTCCTGGGTTATGCCAAAAGCATGAGAGCTGATAATGCTCCTGCATGGCAAATACACAGTAGCTGCATCTATGGTTCTGTCACAGCGTGTAGGACGTGGTGCTGCAGATAAAGTAGTTCAGTATAATGTTTTCTTCACTGTGTCTCAAAAGTTACACTTGAAATCACATCTGATAAATGATTCTACTTTAGAAAAGTAAACAGTAAAAAAGTCATGTAGAATAGGAAGTGACCTGAACTGAAATTGCATTGCAAAGAAGCCAGAATGCTGTAGCAGCTCAGTGATAAGTTATTTCCTGACACTATTTATGCATTCATCGTTTTACTTCTTAATAGAACTTCTAAAAGCTTTTTACTCTCTGACCTCCAGCTGTCAGTAGTAACCAGCAACAGTATTTCATTTTATCATTATTTTTTTTATTAGAGCAATAATTGTGCAAACATATGTAGATTAAATGAGGGATTGGTCATACTGAACAGCTTTTCTGAATTCCATTTTGGACAGCGCTTAAGATAAATTCCCTGAAAGCTCCACAGGGGTTTGAGCCTTTCCTGTGGCTTGCCAAATATATTTTCTGTTCACTCCTGACAACTAAATGCTTCAGCAAAATTCACACTTGGTTCTGTGGGGGTGGAGAAAATATTTTACATGAGTTTATGCAAGGGTGATTGGAACTAGCAGCGAAGTCACTGCTGATATCACACATGCACAGATGTTTTAAGAAAAAAAATACCTTCAAGCAAGCACATAATTTTAGCAATTGATGTGGTGGCAAACAGTGAATGTGAGATAATATTTTAAAGTGTGGTTTTATAAAACATTGCATTGACACATAATAAATCTGTGGTGGTGTGATTGTAAACAAGATTATTGCCCACACAATACACAAACATGCCTTTATGCATTTCCCAGCAGTCATCTGTTACTTGTTCGATTATTATCTTTTTTTTTTTTTAACCCTAATGATCCCCCAACCATTATCCTCTCTGAGTATCCCAAATTATAGGCAACAGATGAGCTCTGGGAATCATAGACTGTTCCCCATGCCCCTCTTGGTACATTTGTGCAACTCTGACCCTAACCCATAGATTTGAAGAGCTGAGTCTTTGGCACAAAATCCTGACTTTTCCCTTTTCAAGCTGGAAAGCGCTTGCAAAAAGTGGCCATCTGGCTTTGGCAAAACAGATTGAGACATTCCCTGCTCAACTAAAAGATGGTTGCCAGGTCTGACTCAGCTGTGCCACGTAATAAAAGGTCTCAGGAGTGAGCAAAAACTGTATTAGAAAATTTCAAAGCTGAGATTTGGCTTCTGTTGACTTAAATCCCTACCACAGGACTGTTTGGTTATGCTTGTGCTGTACGAGATGCAAAATAAGCTCAAATAAAATAAAGGCACCACCACTGACCAAACATCTAAGCCAAAAATAAAATTATTATCTAATGAATGTTTCTAAACCTTCTCTTGGGTCTCTGGGGCTTTGTCATATGCATATCAGGGATTTAATGGGAAGGTCAATATGGAAAAATGTGTCCTTGACTCTTTTTTCGGAACGAAGACTAATAATGATTTTGCTTTCCACAAATGCTGCAACAGCTTGAACAACAAACTTTTAAATTCAACCTACTTTTAAGTCTTCAGTTTGAGGGATAGGGTGAGGAAAATATTTCCAAGTACTAAGAAAAATGTACTTTTACTAACTTAATTCAGTATAAACTAAAGAAAGGTTGCAGATGGAACTTCCCCTGCCAATCTCTTCCTTATGTTCCCTATGAGAATGCCCTGATGATATAGGCACTGAAATAACGCTTCCTTTTGGCTCCTCTTTTTGCAGTGGCAAAAAGAAAAGGCATCCCATACTTTAAATATGTGATAGATGCCTGGAAATACAAAACTGATTGAGACCCAAAAGCTTTCCTTATTTTTGTCCAGCTAAATTCCAACCTTTCAGGTCAACAAAGGGGATTAACCTAATACTGACTACTCTGTGTGTTCTTATTGCAGTCTTGATAGACCTAATTTACCACTGACAGCACTAAAAGGATTCCCCATTTAGCTTGTTCTCCCATTCTCCTGATAACTCATTAGTGAGCCCTGGCTTTGCTTAATGCCTGCAACACAAAGACTAAACTGGTTTGCATAAATCATTGCTACCTTCAAGGGACAAAATATTTTGGCGTGCTCTGGGTTTATATTTCCTTGATTTTCTGTTCAATGTATTTAGTGAGGAATTCTACAGTTTCCCCACAGACACATACTGTGTCTAGTTTGGTGTAACAAACATGGAATTTATGTGAAAGGAAGACCATACCACTAAACAAAAGTGTTTAAATATAGTCTGTCATGAAATAGAACTGCACCCATGGGATTCAGCAGTAACTGGAGCAGCCTGCTCACTGATGAATGTAATAAACAGTAATGATGGCAACATCTCTAAATGGGATATCTTGCATTTCCTTATGGATATTATCAGCTACTTAGAAAATGTCTACATTCCCTTCTTCAATGTACAGCTCTTTCTAATTTATAAATTTAAATAAATATTGAATAGTAGAGGTTGATGCTATTACTCATTATGACAAAGGAGGTATACAAAGCTCAATTAAAATGCTGGGGAAATCTTGAATATAATTAATCAAAAGAAAAAGAAATTTCAAAATGTCTCACCATCCCTGAGGAAACAAGTTAGCTCAAGTTGAATCTGCAGACATATTTTGGTGCATGTTAAGTTCTTTACATAAAGAACTTTTTTAAAATAAAATTAAATTTGTCTTTTTTTTTTTCATTAATTTTTTTTTTTTTTTTGGTAAAATTTCACTAAGTGAAGTTGAAAGAAAAGTGAGTTTCTTTCTGTTTTACTCTAATTTTCCTTACTCTGCCTCATGCATTTATTTTGTTATCCCTCTCCCAAAAAGGTGGTGTCTCCTTTCCTCCTTTTCCTGTTTGTCTTTTTTTTTTAAAGAACAATTGCTAGTCATCCTTCTGGTGCATTTGGAGTAAGTTCTGCCTTTGAATAGTCCTTTAGGCTTAACTTGTCTTCTTTCTCACAACTTTTTTTTATTTTTAGTTTAGATGTCTCTGACATGTGACTATGCCTGTCTGTTGTGTGCCTTAAGAAGTCGCTCATGCACTTAGGTAAAATGTTTGCACAAAATCTACACACTAATATCTGTTATGCCATTTTAGTATGCTTAGATTTTAATTCAGTACAAAGGAATATAAATTGCAAACCTATTTATAACTTACAGGTGTTGCAGGCTTCCAAATTGTCTATGTCACCCAAATTACTTTCTGACAGCAAAATGCACATGGAAGGACTTTGTGTGGTGATACAGGATTTCCAGCTATATGATAGTTGCTGTGCAGTTCATCTTGACATCCCTCTGAGGTTTTTTGGTTGTGTCTGAAATGTGCAGGCACAGATACAGTCCTGAACGTGTGGAGCATGCCTGGAACCAATGGATTTATTATAAATGATCTCCACAGAGTGTGCTTGCATTTTTCTGTGCAAAATTTAAGGAAAACATAGCATCTGGCAGTTGAGTAGATTCTTTTCTGTCCTGTTGATGTAGGTTTTTTTCAGTTCTGAGTTCATGGCCCTCAACTCATCTCTATTCTATGATCCTATTATACTTCTGGTAAGGGTCCTGTGGTGTAGGGATCCTGTGAGGTCATAGAATAATTTGGGTTGGAAGGGATCTTAAAGATCATTTAGTTCCAACCTCCTGCCATGGGCAGGGACACCTTCCACCAGACCGGGTTGTTCAGAGCCCCATCCAACCTGGCCTTGGACACTTCCAGGGGTGGTGCTTCCACAATTTCTCTGGGAAACCTGTTCCAGTGCCTCACCACTCTCACAGGAATAGTATTCCTTCCTGACATCTGATCTAACCCCACTCTCTGTAAATTTGTAGCCCTTCTTCCTTGCTTTATCACAATGGTTTCTGATGAAAAGTCTCTCTCCAGCTTCTCTATGGGAGAGGATGTTGCCTAGCATATTTTGGATCAGTGAAAAATCTCATTCAGATATTTGCAATCATTTTATTTAAATGGTATCAGCACTTCATAAAAGCTCAAGAACTGAGGAAACAATCTTGAAAGAGAAGACCCTTGAGCGATGTGTTATAAAAGCTTGAGTATAAATGCCTCCTGTGATCAAATATACTGAGGTGCAGCACTACAATGACAGCACTGTTGCAGTAAATGAAAGTAGTAAAGCAGTCATAGGATCTCGTGGGGAAAAGAAATGAAAATGGACTATGCTTTCAGCAGGAAAACCCTTAGTCAGGAGCAGAGTCTAGAGAAATGCCACAGGCGAGTAAGTTATATGTCCTCCTGAGAAATATGACTGTTTGTCTGCTAGGGCTGGTAAATTCCTCCACTTTCAGCTTCACAATCTGAGTCAAATGCTGCAGATTTGAGGAGCTCTGCAGCCTTTGTGTTGCTGCTATGAATGTTAGTTTTGTTCCTGGGTATTTTGTTTCGAGGCTGAAGGGAATGGAAGTACATTAGCAGCTAGTACTCTGAAAGGTGAGTGGAGTTATTTCTATGAAAATAAATAAAGGAAAAAATATAAGCAACTCCAAGGTCAATAAAAATAAAGAATGAGCTATGCTGCCCCATTAGATGCCTTTTTTTTTGCTAGCTAAATATCAAGTTTGTGCTTTACTGTTTCTAGTTGGTTTTGCTTCCTCCCAGTCCATCAAGAAATCTGCTGACAAAAGGGAAGACATTTTTCTTTCTTCCCTCACATACGGTATAAGCCTTAAAGGGAGCATAAAGAAACTTCCAAATAATCTTTTAACAATACCTTGTACAACATTAAAAACCTTAATTTCCCTTATGACTAATGTGCAACCTTTGCCTGTCTGCTACCCCAAAAATTACCAGCTTGTTAGAAAGAGAACTTGAGATCTATGGCTCAAATGCCACTTACTTCATTCCCCTGGGCATCAGCCTGCACAAGGAAAGCTGTATTGATCACTACAGTGATTTACTCCTCTTTTTGAATAGACAGCTACTTGAAAATCAAGCAGACTAAGTCCTTTCAGCCATCAAAAAGAAACTTTTTAAATTGAAACTCTGCTTTGTAAAAGACTGTAAGTAGTCTGAATATCTGAAACGTGGAATATAAAGGAAAGTCCCTGCTTGGTAAGGGAAGTTAGGGAAGTGAAAGGGAGAACTGGATTATCTCCAAATAGAACCAAAAGTATTAAACTTTTCTTGCCTTTTTTTTCATTTGAGCCACACAACATATGTATAAAATGTCCTGAACTGAGCATATTCACAGAGATCTACCTGCAAGAAGAAATCAGTAAGTGCCCTTGGCACACAATGCACATGGTGTGAAAAGGACCTCACCCTGCAACAACTGAGTGGATGAATGACCTTCAGGCTTTAGATCATGACAATGTACCAGCTCAACTACTCAGAAGCTGAAACCATAAGACCCTGGTGTCCCCTAGAGCAGATTAGGTGAGAAATATTTACTCTTTAAAGATTTCCGTAACCATGTATTTTTATAGGCAACTTCTTACAGAACAGATTATTCTTATTTCAGAAAAAAAATCTTTGCCTGTCATATTTTTGTTGCAAGCAAACAGAAGAAGAAAGGCTAAAAGATTTGGGATTGTCCAGCCTGGAAAAGAGAAGGCTTTCAGGTGACCTAACTGTGGCCTTCCAGTACCTGAAGGGAGCCCACAAGAAAAATGGAGGAGATTATTTACAAGGGCCTGGAGTGACAGGACAAGGGGGAATGGCTTCAAACTGAAAGAGAGTAGGTTTAGATCAGATATTAGAATGAAATTCTTCCCGGTGAAGATGATAAGTCACTGGAACAGGTCTTCTTGAGAAGTTGTGGATGTCACATCCCTGGAAGTGTGCCAGGCTGGACTGGATGGGACTCTCAGCAACCTGCTCCCTGCCCAGGGCAGTGGGGTTGAAATGAGAGAATTTTTAAGGTCTCTCCCAGCCCAGGCCATTCTGTGATTCTAGGAAACCTGCTCTAGCTGATCTTACCCACTGCAGAACAGCTACTCCATGAAGTTGTAGGGGAGAGCTGCTCCAAAAAGGGGAGAGAGAAGTTAATAGGAGAAAGAGGCTTCTGCTGTTGGAGAAGTTGTTAGATGATGGGGAGGATCTTTCCTGTCTTCCAGGCTTTATGAGATATTTTGGAAGTGCAGAAGAGACTTGAATAAGCTTGTTTAAACTTCCCCTGAGATTTTGTTCACACACATCTATTTTACACCATGCAGAGCATCACAGGAATTCTTAAAATGCATGACCCAAAGTTCTCACAGGGAAATGGATACAAAGACATGGCATCTGTTTACCCTACAGGCTAGAACAGCTTTGGATGAAAGAGTTTCTACTGAGAAAGTTGAAAAACTTTTATATTATCTTTTGTTCCGTTATATATAAATCAGACTATATTCTAATAAAATTTTAAAATATAAAAAGAAAAAAAATTACTTCTCTCAAATTATTCAAAAAATTACTTCTCTGAAATGTTGTGCTGTCCCACTCTCACTGTTTCCTATATGTCAAAGGTAATGTACTTTTCTCAGACATTTCCCTTAATCAGCAAAAAGCTTGGAATAAAAGCTCTGTCTGATTATTAGCCTTAAATCTTAATCTCCTTAACATGTCAGGTCCCTGCCATTACTTTTGAATGTTTAAATATAGATTAATAGAGAGACGACATGTCTAGCTAGCCACTGCAATCATGTAGCTATTAGAAGAGCAAATATCTTAAGAGCTCAAACAGAAATGAACCCCAAGAGAGATAAGGTTTAAATTCAGAAAAATGCAGTGTTCAATTTAGGTGAAAACAAGGTGGATTATGAATTGTTTGTCACTACCACCTCAGTGTTTATTTTGCTGAAGATTTGTAGTGGTAATTAAATGATGACTTCCAAGTAGTGTTGAGTATCCATGGAAATAAATAGAGCCTGTCTTTGTAGACACAGAGATGAAATGAAGGTATTTGTGGAGGGAGAATTTGTGTTTATTTATTAATTTAGCTTGTAGTACTGTGGGAATATCTGTCTTAATTTAAAATATTTGTTTATTTGCAAGTCCTGTGTTTTCATTTTTGTTTCCATAGTGGGAATAAATCAGACTTTCAGGTTTTTAAAAGAACCCAAAAAACTTCAATAGATCTTTTGCATTGCACAGTGTCTTCATGAGATACTTTGGGCAGACTTCTGTCCTGAGATAAGTTTTAGACTGAAATTACCAAGGTATTTGTAAAATACAGACTCTGCTCTGCAAAATTATCTGTGACTCTAAAGTCCACTAGTTTTCAGTACATTATTCTCTTGTAATTGAAGAATAGCAACTTTTTCCTCTGTTGTTCCATTCTTTTCTACCCTCCAGTTCTCTTCCCCATGCTTTGACCATTGTAACAGGCACAGTCCTTGGATAGCTGCATGCTCAGTACAATGGTATAAAATAGGAATTTTCCTTTGACTGGATTATTGATGCTTACATTGATTTTTCCTTAAAATGTTGTTCCAGTCTTAACTGAATAAAGTTGGGTTTGCTCAGAAAACAGGGCAGATTTCCACTTTCTCCTAAAACCAAAACAAATAGAATTACAACAACAAAAGCCAAAAACCCTGGAAGAAGTGATAGTTTATGTTCAGACCTGAATTCTATGCCTACTTTGTGTCAGTGTTAGTGCCTCCAACTGTGTATGGAGTACTCCTGAGAGAAAATCCATTCTCTTCTTCAAATTAGAAAAGGAAGGAAAAATGAGCAGCTGGTTTATTTTCCTGGCTCCCATCTGAATGTGAAGCTTCCAGGGCTTGTATGATACCATTTAGATATGATTGTTGTCCTGCCCTCTTTCCATTTCTCATAATGAATATACATCAAGGAGTGCTTCCAGATTTCAGGATAATCTCCTGGTTCAGTAACTGATTTCTTTCTATCTTGTTTTAAGGCTACATTGACAGTGTTTTTCAAAGCATTTCCAGATGACTTTTCTCCTTACAGCCCTGTTGAGATTTAAAGTAACAAAGAACAAGAGTAGAAAATATTACTTTTTTTTTTTTTTTTTTTTTTT
>VXAC01005884.1:0-149381 GCA_013399225.1 Rhipidura dahli | reverse complement strand
TTTTTTTTTTTTTTGTGAAAAGAGGTTTCCCTTTTATCTTGTGTTCCTTCAATGAGTAGAAAAGCACAAAATGATTTGAAGTAAGCTAAATCCAAGAGGTGGATAAAGGAGAGTCTGACAAACTGGTGTGTTTGGAAACCAGTGCCAATACTGCCTATCGTATCTGTATGGATAATACAAACAATAGAATGACCTGTTTTTATTGCCTGACCTTTAAATCTTTTTCTATGGCCATAAATTACTTTGAACTACAAACAGTCATTGTTGGCAGTTATTTTCTAGGTTTAAATGCTTCAGAGGAGACTCTGGACTCTTTTTCACTCTGTATTATAGAGCAGTGGCTGTTGCTGGGTCTACCAGGTCACAGCTGAAAGGCCTTTGCTTTAGGTGTCCACAGTGCCCACACTTGGTTATTTTCATTTGCTGGTGAGGATTTGAGACTAGTCAAGCAATTAAACTAAATGTAAAAACAATTTTGATGGCTCAGTGGTTTTCTCCTGAAAGTGTTATCCTACTTGGCCAAACAGCTGAACAGACATTGTGCTGCTTATATTCAGTCTGTGTAATGGGCATTTCTGGGTGTTCCTAGAAATTCAGGAGACCAAGGCATGGACTGAAGCTTCTCACTTTGGTTCCAGAGCAGTGCAGTCATGGAGTTCCTTGGTACAAATGAATAACCCTTCTGAGATTTGGTTTGGTTACTGACAAGTTTTCACACAGCAAAAAAATAGGACAAGATTTTGTGAGTGAGAGTGAAGGCTATACAGCTTCAAAATTACTTCTGCTGGAAAAAAAAAAAAAAGATTTTTTAAGTGGTATTTAAATAAAATAGGCATTATAGTAAGTCCCTAATCATTCAGATGGCAATGAACTAATGGCAATTAAATTGGTTTGAATGCTCTGGGTGTGTGTTTCACTTTTTTTGTTTGTCTTTACATATCTAACTGCATGACATTCGCTGCCCTGAGGGACCTCCAGGTCTCCAGCAATTTTAAGAGCAGTCAGAGCAGTAGATCTTCCATATTTTAAAGTGGGAGTTTAAACTGGTATTTCTCTTCCACCATCAACCAGTAATGCAATTGTGGGAATATTTCCCTCATGCCTGTGTGTGTGACAATGACCCAGGAAATGACACCCATGATGGCAACAGAGGCACAAACAGAAGAGACCACTAGAATGATATGGACAGTAAAGATGGAATTGTTATGATATGCTCGTGGATGAACTTAAAATTTCACATTTCAGGCACAAGTATGTCTTCAAACTGCAGTCTTTATAAAAACCAAAAATGTAGAGGTAAGCAGTGTTCACTACGGATGAGAGTAAACAGCATTACATTTTCAGGGCAAGTGATTTAAACCCATCCTAACTCAAGCAGAACAAAAACATAGTAAAGGATGAAATGTCAATTGTTTTTCCATGTGGAAGGCCAAAGATCACAAATAAACAGAAATCTGCATTTCAGATGAGGGAAGTATTTCTTAGTTTTGGAGTTACAGATCAAAATATCAGTAATACTCACACTGTCTCCTGAAACCTGGACTGTGCTAGTTAGGAAAGCAGAAATGATCATTAACCAAGTAAGAAAAAAACTTGAAGATATACTTCTGCCTTCATTTCTGTGCAACAAAGAAGAATTTTCTAAAAATGTCTAGATTCACCGCCTTTTTCCAAAAAGGATTGTAAATGGCTGTAAAATCAATGAACAGTGCAGTGGGAAGAGTTTACTTTCAGTCTGCCTTCATTTTTGGGTGCCTAGCCCATGTTCTCCATAGGATGACTGTCATTAGGACATTTTGATCTTGTTTTCTGTCTTTTTCCAAGATACCTTATGCTCTGCTAATAGCTGTTTTTCACCCAAAGATGATAGTTGCTCACAGCTGCTATCCCCATCCTTTGTGGATGCTTGGCAGCCCCTCTTCTGTCATGCTGAGAACAAACACCTGGTCCTATAACTGAGAGGCTACTGGGCCCCTTGGAAGGATGACAACTAAGCACCAGCTGTTCTCACTAAAAGAGTTCATCCATTCCTCCCCTCATCATCTCCTGAAATGTTTGAAAGAACAAAAGGTGACCCAGGAGTAGGCTGAAAAAACTGCTGCCCAGAACAGGAGTACTTCAAATCCTAAAGACTTTGTACTGCATGTGATTAGAAAGACCAGGTGCAACTGCTTTCTTTTGTTCTTACACAGATCCTGTTCCTACAATGCTGGAAAATATTTGCTGCAGTTTAAACTTTCCCTAAAATAGACCACATTTTTAACTCCCATCCCAATCTCTCACTCATTTATAAGCATGCTGATCCTGTCAGAACTGATATGCAGGAAAAGGGACAAGGATGCTGTGTTAAGTCATAGTAAATGGCAGCTCAGGCCTCAACTAGAAACTTCAGGAAAATTTACACTTTTTGGGTTCACTGAACTGATTTTATCTGCTTGCTAATATCAACTAGTTGACTTTATTTTATCAAACACAGAAAAAGAAAATAATACCCCAAAGTAGAGAGATAAAATAACTATCATACCCTATGTAGCTGTAACTATTTCTCAGTTCCCTTCTCCAATGAGATTATGAGGCAGTTGCTACATCAGATGTTTGCTTTCTTTCTATCATGGAGCCTTCAACTCCTTCACAGTTTGATCTTCCCAAGGTGCTGCCAGGTACCAAGCCCTTATCTAAGCAGCAATTTATCATATGTTTGAGCTGTTTCTCCTCTGACACCTGTTCTTTACTTCCTGCACTTCTGTCATGTTTGGTTAGCTATTCCCTACTCCAACAGTTGTTCCTTGCTGCCCATTCCCTAATTGTTGCTTACTTAGTGGCCTCTCCTGTCTAATGCAGTTTTACCAGTAATTTCTGTTCAGCCCTTTCAATGCAAACACTGCTGGGGGCAGGCACAGCCTACACAACATCACTATTCCCACTTCCACTGCTTTCCTGGAAATTCTGAAGTAAAATATCCCACTTTTCTTTTTTTCCACAGCACTACAGAATTGCTGCTTAAGGTGAGCATTTACCTCAGAATTAGACCTGAGAGCTGGCCTGTATTTTCCTATATCCTTACAGCTCCAGACTTTTCTCTGGTTAGCTGTGAACCTCCTTTTCAGTAACTGCCAAACACAATAAAAAAGGACATGTTAAAAAAGGTCATGTTTCATCAGTTGCTTTCATTTATCTTCCTTTCTCTCTACCACAAATCCACAGAACCATCTATGGTCTCCAAAAATCTCCTGCAATTTTCTTTTAGGATTCAACCATCAGGTTTAATTGAGAATGCAGAATTTCTGCTCTGCAATTGTAGGACTATAGTAGTGTATGGAATAGGATGAAACCCTTTCTCTAATCCCAGGATTAATTTTAAGTGCAGAATTCTGCCTTTCTCTTAGAATTATTTGTGCTATTCAAAATTCAGAAGACATCTGACACAAAAGTAGGTTTCCATCCAGTAGCAGCTAGAAAAGGAGCATCAGAATAAACTACAAAGCAACAAGATCCAGGCCACACTGTCTGACTTTGTCATTAATCTCAGTTTTAATTAATAGGGGGAAAACCTACACTAAGAATAGAAGTAGAAACTGTTGCTCAAAGTATAGAAAAGTGAGCAAGAAAGGAAATCCACTTCAAATGGATGAAACAACAATGGAGGAAATATCTTGATTTTAGGAAGATTTAGCATGGTAATTCACAGCTGCATCTGACTTGTATAGCAAGCAGTGGACAACAAGCAAAGTTGGTCAGGTTAAGAGAAAGGGAGTTAACAGCATTTAACCACCACTTTGGTGTCCTAAGGTAGCATCAGGAAAAATTGGCCCAGCCATGTGGTATCACAAAGTGCTAGTTTGCCATCCCACTGACAGTCAGCACAGCTTGATCTGATTAGGAGTGGTGACATTGTTCACTGAGGAAACACTTTCATTTTTGGAAGTCATTAGACTTCTCCAAATCTGTGTGGCCTGGGATGTTCTGGACAAATTGTCTTCCTGGAAAAAAGAGTAAGTACTTACTTCTCATAAAATTCCATAAGGCTCTCAGTGACTCCATTTACTGCTGTGATGTATCACAGACCTATTTGGTGCTCCCTCTCAAAGAGTCTCAAACCTTTAATGGATTAAGATATTTACAGTTTATCACACAGAAATAAATTCCCTCTCTCTCTTCAAACTCAGATCTTACTGCAGGTTATCACACACCTGACTGTTTTCAAATGCCACCTTCCTTGTGCTGTTAGCTGCACGCACTATTTCATTCCTTTTTTTCTCAGTAAGAGATAATCTCCAGTTTCTGTGGATCTATTTTCTTTAAATGGCTCCGGACTGCACATGTGGTGAAGAACACACCTTCAAAGTGAGAGCAAGGTTTTTCTGAGCAAAGGTTGGCAAATACGAGCTCCATATTCACAGTAATGGTCAGTGATGTT
Source organism: Rhipidura dahli (assembly GCA_013399225.1). Lineage (NCBI taxonomy): Eukaryota > Metazoa > Chordata > Aves > Passeriformes > Rhipiduridae > Rhipidura > Rhipidura dahli. The sequence continues at coordinate 144,964 of VXAC01005884.1, read as the reverse complement.
CTCTACCTCAAGTAGTCCTCTTTTCCTGAGAAATCTCCTTATCATGCACATGCATTATATAAAGGCATTGACTGGATTCACTTTTTTCTTGGTGTCAGTTGTCTGTAATAGCTATGGGCTAGGGACTATAACCATGACAATAGTCGCTGCTTCTGTCTGTCTTGAGAAAGCACAAAAGCCCACTCCAGCCCTGACTGAGGGAGCAGCTCAGGGCATAAGCTTTGTGTGGAGGAAGACCTTTCAGATTAAAAAAAAACATATTCTGTGGACTGCTGTGTGCCATTTTTGTGCTATTGAAAAAATAATGACAAGAGTTTCATTACCTCTGAGGGTGCTGATGTTTAACAATGGATAAACCTGCTCAAGAAAAAATTTCACAATAGTTTATACCATCTTTCTAGCTGCTTTATTATGCTGAAGCTGCTGAGTCTTGCTCAGAATCTGGTATCTTGCAAGCCATGTATTGAAATGCACTTGAATACAGTATTTATAGAGCAGATACTGTTGAACAGAACATTCACAAATGGATGCAGCTACCATTTTTCCAGGGGTGCCTTGTAGCTTCTGCAGAGCAACAATCACATTCTCTGAAGATCCACTCCAGAACAAATTATTTCAGCCAGTTTCTTGTTGGCCTTTGCCCTAGTGAGTGCTATGCTCAGAATGAGAGTCTGACATTCAAGATATTTGGAATCATTTCTTCGAAGGACAAGTGTTGAATCTGATGGTCTGAAATGAGTGACAGTAGGCTGAGGCACTGAAGTAAATAGGGGTTTGGTCAACGTTCCTTGCAAGGAAATAATTTTTCTGGTACACCCATGTGGGTGCCTTGAGTGCTTTAGTAAAGATCTGTTTGAAGCAGGCAGCAATATGGAAGGAAGCATGCTGAAAATTTCTCAAGAGGTACAGAGAGAAACTGTCTCATGTGATGTCATTAATGGCTTGTGAAATGGAGTTTGGCGTTTAAGTAAAGCAATTCTGGCTGAGCTATATGTATTTAAATTGGTTGCTAGGTTAGCTGTGTAGAAAAAAATATCTCCTTAAAGATGCTTTCCATCCTTCACAAAATCTTGCCTTTTGAGATCTTTTCTTCAGCACATGTGACTAAATTAAATTTCTAAGAGTAAAATATAAGTTTTGTTGAAGATGTGAGACTTAATACCCATTTGAAGCTAAGTTATATTTTAAGTATGAACATGCAGTATGGCACAAGTATTTTAACTGCATCTCCTAATTGGGAGGAAATACTCTTAATACCTACAATGAGTCTGGTTGCTCTTATAAACTGATACTTATCTAAAGCAAATAATCACTGGTATGTACATTTGGCTAGTACTGAATGAATCTGAACATGGATTTCCCTGGAGTAATATCTAGGATGCACACCACTTTGAGCTTGATGTCTTCTAGGAAGATCTTTGATGTGTGCAGCAAGGAAGTTTAACACACTCACTTGTGGTGTTCTCACAAAAATGTAGCTCTTGATCAACTCTTGCCAGCATGACCTTGGATTCTTAATAATTAATTTGTTTTACACTATTCCTTGCAGAGCTGACACTAAACTCATTAATTTCTCTGCATTCCCTCTTTGCAAGACATTTTTTACTAAAGGACAAACAATTTTATTTGGCTACTTATTATCTTGATTTACAGGTTGCTTATATAGATCACAGACTGTCTCTGTTTAGGACATTAAAATTTATCACTTAGGTGCAACAAATACCTACAAGTTTGTGGATGTTTACTGTCCTGTAAATGATCCCATTTTTCACAGCAGTCAGATCGAGCCAGGGGGATGTAACCCCTGGATGCCACATGCTTTCCATGGGAAAACCTGTTAACTACCTGCTTTTAATGGCTGCAGCAACAGCAGTAATATCCAGCAGCTGCTTAGTATCATGTTGTTTGTGTTAGAAAAGGAAAAGGAAGAGGAATTTGGGTAGATGCAAAAAAAAATCTTTAAATTGATTTCTTTTAACTCTAGCTCTGTTTTGCAAGTTTACAAGCACAGGACTCTTGACAAACATATTTGCTGAAATATATGTTGAGTTTTGCTTGGTGGCCAGTGTTTCCTGCACTCCTTACTCTGAGGGTCCCCCTGAGCAATTGAGACAGGGATGAAGTCACTGCTGCTCATCTTCTGGCCAAAATCAAATGGTTCTTTTCCATGGTTTCTCTCTGTAACCTTTATAATCACTCTTTCACAAATTCATTGCTCATTTTCATTTGTGGAAAGTCTCTTTCTTCTTTTCACTTTGCTTGGCCTCAAGTGCTAGTATTTCAGCAGCAAGAGGCCAGGGACCTTGGTCAGCCCCAAGGAAGCAAGAATTTTTTTCTAGGCTGGACAAAAGAGCAAACATAAGGCCACTCATTTGTGTTCATTCTTGTATTCCTTGTGTCTCCCTTCTTCATCATAAAAGATGCATCACTGCACATTAACCCCAAAGCTTTTTTTTTATGTCCATCTTTCCTATATGAGAAACTGAGAGAATTGTGTCAGGATGTCCAGGGAGAGAAAGTAAAAGGCATGGTCAAACTATCACCCTCTAAAAGGACAAATCACTTGCTTTTTTCTTCTGGACCTGAAGCTGTCTCCTGGACTCTTGCTTTAATCATGTACAACATAAACCATTCAGGGATTGTAATAATATCTTGCTGCTGCTTACCCAGCAGATTTAGTTTCTCATTCATTTGATGAAATACTGGATTTGTTGAACTTACCTGTGACTGTTTGACTGGGTGCTGAGGCTATAAAAACTGCTTACCTGCACTTAATAAATAGCATTTGCAGTCATTTTACAAGTATCTTGGCTATTTAAGTCTTGCCTTCTGAATATTGTGGGTATGGAACAAACAAATCTGAATTTCCCTTTAAAATTTCATCAAAGGCATAGTTCTCAAAAGTCACTAGTTTTTTGACAGAACAGGAGTGCCATCCACAGGGTGAAATTCATATTTTATGCCAGGATGTCTTTGGTATCTTAGCTTGAAAAAAAAAGTATTTTTTTAAAAAAAGAAGAAAAATCAACAATTTATTTTTGACACCACTTAAAATTTACACTGTAACTAAATGCCTTCTCTTTTTCTGTTGGAATTGACTGCAGGAAAATATGTTATTTAAATCTTTAAATGGTTGATAATTGACTTCTAACAGTTTGTAAAAACTTAATGATACAATTATAATTTAGCTATGGTTTGGGGTTTTTTAAAGACTGTCCTGTGATATTGACACAGAATGTTTTTCTTCTGTATTCTTTGAAATCACTAAAGAAAATATCCATTTGACCAAAAAAAGAGCTCATTGAATAATAAAACCAAGAAGTTGTGCAGGTCTGGATTTTCTAGCTAAGATGATAGCATATAAAGCCAATTTTCCAAACTAAGTTGATATTCTCAGAAATAACTTCTTAAATAGAAAAAATTTCTTAACGTATATTCTGTTATTGAGTCTAACACTGCCTTGAGAAGCTATAATGAGAATAAAGAAATTATAGCAATTTTGTGATATGTAGGTGGAAAAAATTCTACTCTCAAATAGAGAGGAATCTGCAACTAGAAAGGAGTATGCTTATTAAAAGATAACTGTACAGAAACTATAAAATTGTAAATCCTCTGTCACATCTTTCAAAATACCTGTGAATTATTATTTCCTTGAATACTTTCATACTGTGATTCCAGATACAGAAATTACTTAAAACTGCAATGTTTTCAACATAGGAAACCCTTGAAGTTCTGCTTTATGATATTTTTAGCCAGTGTTAATATCCACAATGACAAAATCAGGCTTTGGTAGGGAGCCACAATTTTTTTTTAGTGGTCCTCTGCCGTCAGTGGTATTGGTACCATAGGTCTGGAATGTCTGGCCTGAAATTTTTGTGAGCCTTCTGCCATTAGTCACAAGGAAGCAAAAGATGGACAGCTGCTCAAGGTCTCCTTATTGTCAGGAAAAGTGTTCCCTGGCTTTTCCTTTCCCTATGTGCTAGTACTGTTTTCTATGCCTGCTGTGATTTGCCAACTCACTCCAACACACTTTCTCTCCACCCCTCCATGCCATTTGTCTGTTTTACTGTCTTTCCTGTCCCTGCGAAACACAAGGCTGTGCTGCTCTGGAGTATGCATGAAAAAATTATGAATGACCTCAAGTCAAAACCTGCTGAATCTGTTAATTTCTTTGACCTTGAATGTACTTTATCTTGGTGCAGTTGTCAACACAGTAAGTACAACCATCTCCCCACTGTCCAGATTTTCCCATATTCTATGCTTTTTGTGTAGCTAGGTCAAGCACATTTTCTTTCCAGTCCACAAAATACGTTCCAAAAGGTTCCAAAACAAAAGTGGTTATGGTCCAGCTATCATTTTGCTTTAAGAAGAGATTGGGTTTGATTTGATGTTTTTGGGAAAGCTTTGCTGGGGAAGCTAAAGACCAATAAGCAGTTCAGATGGCCAGTATAGTTTGCAAAATTATTAACTGTCGTGGTTTGACACTGGGTAAGAGCCAGGCACCACAAAAAACTATTCACCTACTTTCCTCTGCTATAGATGAGCAGAGAAGGGGGGAATTTTCATGAGCTGAAATAAGGATTAGGGGAAAAATATTTCAAGGCAAAACAGCAGACCCACGGTATAAAGATTTATTATTGACAGAATTAAAAGTAAAAAGGATCATAAAAACCAAAGCAAACTTTCAGAACATCTTTCTTTTCCAGTCCCCCCCTCTTTCCACCAATCATGCAAAGAAACAAAACATGGGGTTTTGGTCAGTATTTCACTTCTTAAGAGTCTTTCTTTATGTTTAAGGAAAAGAGTTTCTTCTGCTGTGCCATGGGATCCTTCCCATGGGAGATAGTTCTCTGCAAACTTTTCTAACGAGGTTTTAACCTTCACAAGCAACAGCCTTCCCAAACCTGCTGCAATGAAATCCCTCCCACGGGTCATGCAGTCTTCCCACAACTGCCCAGTTTGGATCATAGTAGTTCATGGTGTTTAGTCTTTTTAGGATGAGCTGTTCTAGCTTGGAAGCAAAGGCTCTCTTGTTCGATCCCTGAAAGTAAGGGTCATCTCTCTCTGTTCAAATTCTTTATTAGATCACAGCCTCTCAGCATCTACATCCTCTAGCATGAGCACTCTTCTTCACAGCCTGTGTGTGGATCTCTGCACCCCCTCGTGCACCTCATGAATTATAGGGAAACTGTTGTATTATACTCCTCACCACGGCTCGCAGGAGAATCTCAGCTCCAGTGCACGAAGCACCTCCTCCCTCTCCCTTCTCCCACTGACCTCGGTGCCACCATGTTCCTCACAGGACCTCACTTACCCTTTTTCTCTGACTTGGAAGGAAATTGACATCTGTAAGCTGCAGCTGAGAGGCTGATCTCATCTGGGCTCTGCACTGGGGAGATACTAGCCATGTCCCTCGCTGCTGGCCACATGGTGCTTCTGCCTGGCTTCGTGCAGGCTGTGCTGGCCCCAGAAGGGTCCCAGCCGTGCAGTCCCAGCCTCAGGAGGGTTCAGGTCACACAGTCCCGGCCTCAGGAGGTTTCAGGTCACACAGTCCCAGCCTCAGGAGGGTTCAGGTCACACAGCTGCTCATGAGACCAGGGTGGCCCTTTCCCCCCTGGCGGCACAGCCTTGGCTGCTGCCCAGGGAAGGGTCCAGCAGCCCTCTCCAGGGAGGGGCTTGGGGCCCCCCCTCACCACCCCTCGGAGGGGAGCAAGAAAAACAGATCTTCTCATGGTTTCTCCTTTCTTACAGATATCATCACAGAGGCACTGCCAGCTTGTCTAATTGGGCTACTAACCTGCCCACTGTCAGGGCTTTCAGTGACCGGCTCTGTGCCAGATATGGAAGTTTCAAGCAGCAGTTTTTTTTTCTCTCTCTGCCACCATAAACTAAGTTTTTGTTAAACCAACACATTAACCTTCTGTGCTCTCAGCTGAAAGTAACACTGAATGGGATGGGATTACTTAAGTGCAACTCTACATACACATAGAAATAGAGTTATTAGGACTGATACAGTAATATATAGTCCAGACAGTCTGATTCCCAGCTGAAACTGCAGGAATGGTGTTTTCATATTGGTTTATTAGGCAAGAATGGAGAAGAAATCCCTGCTGGACTCATAATCTTACTGTACAGAGCAGTATTTCAAATATCCTCCCTGAAAAGTGTGACCCAGAAATTTATGCTATTTTTATTTGTCAGGCTGCTGGTTACTATTGCACAGGTCAGTGCTTAAATAATGTATCACCTAAGGGTTATTCTCCCTTCTTCATTCCTACACGTTCTTGTATCATGGGATTTCTTTGTTTATGCCATTAATCTCTATAAATTTCACAGCTTAAAATGGAGAATAATCCTGATGTGTGGAGAAAAAGATATCTCAATAGTTTCAAGTATTTTTTTTCTGGGTTTCAGACATTTTTCAGCTTTTTATTTTGCCTTGAAAGAATCTCTATTATGTTTGCTCACTAAACTAGTGACTCCTCATGTCTGATTGTTTCTATTTACACCCTCTGTAGACGTAATCTTCCATACTCAGCTCTGCAAGAAACTCAGTTTCTTTAGAAGTATCAAGGTCTGTGTCTTGCCATTAACATATATTAAGCAAACCAAAATGTCCTATTTTCTCTACATTTTCCCATGTTTCCTGTTTCCTTTCACTATTGACAGTATCACACTTGGCCTGAAGCTTTTCATAGCTCTAAAGCTTTCTGTATTATCACAGCATTCCTACAATGGGATTTTGGCCAATCATTAAGGATGCAAAAAACTCCAGTAATTTAGGTCACTGTTAACACAGATGAAACAATCATTCCCAGGAATACATACCTCTTCCAGGATCAGAGTAGGGGGCTAGAAAAAGAAAAATATAACTGTTCATAGATGCAAGACCTAAATCAAAGGTGCTGTGAGATACCCAGAGAAGCTGTGGCTGCTCCATTCCTGGCATTTTTCATGGCCAGAACACTGATCTGTGGAAAGGGGGTTGGAACTGAATGATCTATAAGGTCCCTTCCAACCCCCTCACTCTACCAAGTTTGTATAGGGGCTAAGAGAACAACAAAGCTTCTACTGTGGCACTAGTACACACTAAAAAAAAACTGCTATAATTTTAACATGCAGACATAAACACTGAGAATTCTGCCACCTCTGAGTTTCTAAGCAAGTCACATTTATTTCCTGATCAAATATTGATATGATGAGAGGTCATGCCCCTTTCTGAAATTCCATTAGTAACCTGTGTACTGGGGGAGAGCTCCAACATTACTTTTAAATTTGGCTGCTTTAGAAATTCTTGCCTAACATATCTATAAGTAATACATGTCTCAGGCCTGCCCTAAAAATATCAAATTCACTCTGAGCTGCTGGTCTTTAAGGGAAACAGATTACAAATGGTGTAGGAGGTATGATTTACTCAGACCTCTTTTTCAGAATGGCTCACAGAATTACAGAACAGGAGTGCTGATCACTTTTGGAAGGTCTCATTTGAGAATTAATCTTCAACGTGACCTTCCCAAACCTGACAGGGGAGATGAGCCCATTGAATTTTCTGAAGTAAGGGCAGGGACTTCTGGGGGATAGTCTAAGCCTGCAAGGGATTGCCATCTTTGCTCACAGGCTTTAAAACTGAGTAAATGAGCAGGAAAAGTAGGAAAAAAAAGAAAAAACATGCCTGCTAGGCCAAGGACAGATTTATTTACTCTACAGGCAGTACAGAGCATGGTGCATTATAAGCATGTTTAACAGGTTGCTTGGGAACCATCTCAGACTTTTATAACATGATATGACAACCTTTGCTCAAATTTGTGCAATACCAGCCTGGATGCAGCTGTTCCAAGGGCTCCTTATCTCGCTTTTCCACCTGGTCTATGAATGCAGCAATCATTAACAACTTTACTGACCCCATGACTAGCAATGATAAGTAATAATTAAGTTAATATGAACATTCATAGTATTATTATTTGTCCTAATCACAATGCCATGTGTGCACCAGAGGAATGTGAGGTCCTCTTTCAGTGATCATAATTGTCACAGTCCATTTGCATATCTCAAATTTAGAGAACAACGGTCTCTGTAAATTAAGCTGTATTTTATGAGCTCATTAGCAAAACTAAAACCAAACAAGACAAATATTGCCTCAATTCCCTTTGTACAGACTCACATGTCTAGGAGCAAAATGGTTCCCTGGACAATGGTGAGAGTGCTCATTCTTCATCTTCCTCCCTGCATCACTCTGGGAAGCACAAAAGCCTGAGTAGTCCAGCTGCTGCTGGATCTGCTTCAAAAGCTTGCTTCAAAGAATCACACAATCATTATGGTTGAAAAAAACCTCTGAGATCATCGAGTCCAACCTTTGACTGATCACCACCTTCAACCAGACCATGGCACCGAGTGCCATGTTCAGTCATTCTTGAACATCTTCAGGAAATTGTGACTGCATTACCCTGAGCAGCCCATTCCCTTGTTTAACATCCCTTTCAGTGAAGAAATCCCTCCTTATGTCCAACCTGAATCTCTTCTGTCATGGCCTAAAGCTAAGCTTGAGGTAAGCCAATGTATTTATACCTTCCATCTTGGAAGTTTGATCTGTACCACATCCATTATTTAGTGGATTCTGAAGAAACCTCCAGACAATTGCAATGCAGGAGGACAGGAGGTGATATCCTCAGGAGAGGGTGAGCTGAGGGTGATAACGGCTGCAGAGTGGCCTCTACTCCTTCCCATGCATTGCATCCCAACAACGTTGTTCTGGCTTTGACCAGAGCATCCATCAGGTCTTGGCATGAGGAGTGTGTCAGGCCAAAACTGGAGCAGGAGATGAGCCAACAGTCGGAGTTACGCAGGCATGAATTCAAAACTTCCAGAATTGCCAAATTCTGATTATAAATTGTTGGGTATTATAATGTTATCTTCATTCAAAGAAGAATTCAGAAGGACATTCTGTTCTTCAGTAGACTGCGTCAGAAGGTCTGTATGGAATGTATTTGCTTCAAATGCTTAGGAAGTGTCTAAAGGAATACAACATAGTCACCACACTCTCCAAAGCCAAAGACATTCAAATTCTCTATTCTGTAACTGAGATATCATGACTGACCCAGAAAATTCTGACCCAGGAAAGTTCATGGATGACTGCTCAGAACTTCTGTGAAAGGAGCTTCAGGCATCTGCTGCCGTGGGCAAAGCCAACATGTATTTTCTTCATGGACTGATTACTTATCTTTATAAGAAAAGTCCATCTTTCATATTCCTTGACTGCATTTGGAAGACTCTCTCAGAAAGTAATATTTATTCCAGACAGATTGTACCTGTTTGCATTTTTATGGATGAAAGATTGTTATTTTTTCTTGCACTTGACACAGGCTGGTCAAAGTAAATATTCTTTGCATAGCTCAATGGTAGTCCAGTAAGTGATCTTCCTATTAGTGAAGGATTCCTTCATGGATTACTTGGATTCCTTCATGAGATAATTTTGATGGGAGAAAAAACAAAGAGAAAAGGGAGAGAATGTTTTCCCAAGTTAAATAAGAGAAATGAAAATTAATATTCTTCTTTTCCAATCAGAGCTAGTTTATTTTTCTAGATTCATTATTGACTCCATGTGCTAAATCTTGTCTCCTGAAGACTTTCTTCACAAAGATGATAAAACTTATCATTTTCCATCTTCTGGATCCACTTAGTCAGGAGTAGGCTGATTGTGGAAGCTGTTCCTGCTGCTTGGCAAAAGTTACTGTGGTAAAACTATATGAAATATTTTCTTTCCATTCTACTTTTAGCCATTATTTTAGCAGAAATCAACTTTCCAATATAAATTCAAGTGTTTCTGGTGTTTTCTTCATTTTTCTTCTAGTTTCTAGAAAACATCAGAGTGAGTTGGTATTGTAATCATTACCCCAGTAACTAAAATAGACATCATTTATACATGGAACAGACTGTTTTCTTACTGAGGCCAAGAAAAATCCTTTGGACAACCTCAGGTAACCTGCTTAGAACTATCAGTGATATGTTTTTCTCCTGGGTGTTATTTGCACTGCTCTGTCCATGGAGTGCACTCGGCCTGAGAGGGGCTGAACTGGGTGCCCACTGCCCAGCCTGTCTGAGCTCCAGCCCTGGAAGTGCCACCAGGGAGGGGGAGGCAGCCCCAGGCAGATCCTGGGTGATACTGGGGGGCTGTAGGGCAGCTTTCACTCTTTTTCTGGGACCAGGGGAAAGGCAGCAGGTGAGGAAAAAGAAAATCCACCAACAGCTTCCTTCTCCTGAAAAGTCCTTGGGATGCTGATGCCACTCTAGAACTCTCTGCTTCAATAAAATTGTCCCAGTTGACTGTAGCAGCCAGAGAGAAAAGGTGAGCATAACACATAGAGGCACAGATAACTTGTAAGTCTTCCTGTACAACTCTTAATTTTTTATAGTAAGTGAATGTTCTTATTTATTGGTTTGAACTATATGTTAGTGTTCTGTAGCTGTAATAACTACTGCTTCATTTGCATTTATGTTAAGATTTTTATTAGGCTAACAAGAAATTCTTGGCTCTATGTTTAATGTGTAGTCCCCTCCACCTAACACCTTATTTTTAATGGTGTTCAGTGCTAATCATACTGAAGCTCTGTGTGAGGCAATAAGCAAAAATTATTTACACATCTATTTTTAAGTCACAGCAAACTCTGAGGCAAAATCAAGGTCTAGCACAACAAAAACAAGAATTGATGAAGATAGGAAGATGAGTGTTTATGAAACTGTAGAAGAGTTTACAGGCAGAACCTACAGCTGTAACAGCAGATTACACGAGCCTCCATTGCAAGAAAAATTAAACCCTAATTTAAATGAAGAGTTAGAAAAAGGTGCAAGTAGATACCTTAGTTACAGAGATGCTCTTTATAACCTGACAGCTCTTTTTCCTCTCATTTTTCTTCAAATGCTCTTGTTGACCATGTCAACAGCATCTGAGATATCAAGGTCATTTTGAAGGTGGTTTGTGGCTATTTAGCTCTCTATGATTCTTGTTCACATGTTTAAGAGAAGTGAGCTGAGTTTCCTTATTTACTGATTATTTGCAGTCTTGTCAGCTTAAAACCCTTTAGCAGTAAGAAAATTAAATATAATAATTCTTTACGAACTGTCTCTTTCTCCTCATAACTTCTGAATATGGTCCAGCATTATGAAAGCATCCAAATGGAATTTGTTGTGGAGCTAAAAATCAGTGAATTTGAAGACACTGATCTTATTTGAAGTGAGCTGTGGATGCAGAAAGGAGGCTGGAAGGTGACAATATAAACCTTCTGGGACATGCACCAGGTTGAATTTTTAGCCTGGTCATTACCATGCAAAACTTGTCCTAATTTAATATCAGATCAGCTCTGCCTCTGCAGTTGTGAGAAGTGCAAGTGGTGCCAATACAGACTCAATAAATATGGAGGGATCCTTTCAGTTATCCAGCAGGGAAGTTACAGGTTCAGTATCCAAATCCTTTAAAAAATGGTGATATGAGCAAGAGTGAGTGGAAAACAAAAAACAGGAAAATATAATCAGACTAAAACTGGATTCCCTGATCTTTATTTGAGAAAATACTCCCTAGAAACAATTTTTTCAAGAAGCAATCTAATTTGGCAATTAAACTAAAGAAACTAACGAAACAGGACTATCATTTCACAATCAGAACATCCTCATTCTTGTAAGTAATATCCTTTTTGAAACCCATGTGACTGGGTAAGAGTTTCAGGACCATAATTCTTCCCTCAAGACAGCTATCATTCTCTTCTGCCTAGAAATAATGACCTGCACATAAATCTCCTTTGACATATTCAATCTTATTTCCCATCTATGGCTGATCTTGAACTTGGATGTACTTTGTCAAAAATCCTGTAGAAAAGACTACACTAAATTGTGCATAAAATCACCACCATGCTGGAGATGCACCATCCTAGAAATCCTCGCAGGATATTTCTGGGTCTTGTAAACAAAGGTTTCCATGAAGAAAAATGTCTGAAGCTTTATTCTTCAGTGCTGATATCCTGAGTGATCATAATCCATTGTACCCCCTTCACACACGGGAAGTTGATTAAATAGCAATATTTACATAGGTAAAGCTGGATCTAAGAAATGCTTGTCTCATCTTAATGAGTGCAGTACTGAGGGTGAGAACAAATGCTAATAAAAAGCATCTCTATTTTTCTGAATAAAAACCACAACAGCTTTTACTCTTTTTTTTAAATCTTTCTTAAAGTTTGCAACAAAAATAATCTGAATTAATTTTTGTTTGTATGCTACTTTGTTTTCAAGGATTTGAATAAAAAATTACTCTTGCAGATACATAAGCATGTGTGTTGCTGGAAGATCCATGCCTAAGGAGCCATCTGGAATGCATTGCTTTTCCTGATCTTTTTAGGAAGAGGCAAGCCTTTTATCAAGAGGCAGAATTGTTCTAGCAGAGTCTGTGTGATCATCACCAAGTGAATGAAAGAATGAAATTACTTTGGTAATTACTCAGAGACCAAAATGCTTGAAGAATAAGTAGAACAATTTCTGATAACTGCAGTTCTTCTCAGAAACAATGCTTGTTTTCAGTGATTTTCTAAAATTTCATAACTGTAACCATAATAAAAAATCAGCTAAACCATCTCTCTGGAGCAGAAAATCAAGCCTGTCATTTTCAGAAATAGGGCTTATTGTTAAACTCTTTCTTTTTTGTGTAATTCAAACTGAGATCTATTATTTCCATCAAAGTTGCATAGGCTGAGTGTTGTCAAAGCAGGGTGAAACTGTAAATTGTGGAAGCATCAACACAAAGCTTTCGTGTGTACATGATTTCAGTGGTTAGTTAACTCCCTCCAGAACAGAACATTGGGAAGGTTTCTGTTTTTTCCCTATACTAAGCTGTCAGTGCAACACTAAGAGCAGCAGCACAGCTGCACTTTGCAGAGATGCACCTTGAAAACCCAGGCTTCTAATGCTTGTTCTTTTTTCCCTTCCAAATAAAGGAGGAAAAATAAGGGATTTGGAAAGAGCAGCACTGCCATCCCGTGGGCAGATTGATCCTTCACAGAGGGAAGCCTTGATTTTCCTTCAGCTCTTGAAATATTTAAAAAGCAGTGCCTAGAACTGTACTCCCAGCAAAACATATGTGCTTGGATTTAAACTTTCAGGGTAAGGTTCGAATATGAATAATGAAATCCCTTTTATTTTTGGAGGGTTTGGGGATGTGTGCATTGTGTTTTGGTTTTTGTTGTTTTGCTTTTTTTTTTAAACTCATAAATCTGTAAAATACTTCTATGCAAGATGAGAAATCACTGAAAAATAGAATGGGGTATATTTTTCTTTGACAACCTAAAATCACTATAGTGTCAGTAAAGGTGAGTTCACTTCCTTCATATCTCATTCACTGTCTCATGTTTTCAACTCTGAATAAGCACTTACCATTAATCTGATTAAAACAAAATATTCTGGTTTTTGAGATTTTAATCTTTTTGTTATCAGACAAAGCATAATACAGAGTAACTCAAATCAATAGTAAAAATATTTCTGTTTGACGTTAATTAGAAATAGGAAAGTAATAAAATGTGTGTGCTTTAAATCTGCATATGTACAACTATATTTACATAAAAATAATGTTGTTAAGCAGTTGTTTCTGCTTAAATGTAACTTTTATGAAACCCTTTTACAGGCTTCCTTCCAGTTACCAAATGACTGATGGCAGCTTTCTGAGAATAGGGTTTCAAAAGCTTTGCATTCACCTTGCAAAGTTTCACTATGATAAATTTGTGTATAAAACACAAACAGAAGTCTACTTAAGTCAAAACATCAGACTGAGTCGATATAAAATCTTTGCTATCATAGAATTCTGGAATGCTTTGAGTTGGAAAGGACCTTAAATATCATTTGATTCCAACCCCCTGCCATGGACAGGGACACTTTTCCCTAGAAAAAGTTGCTCAGAGCCCCATCCAACCTGGCCTTGAACACTTCCAGGGATGGGGCAGCCACAGCTTCTCTGGGGAATCTGTTCCTCACCACCCTACTGCATCCAGTCTAAAGCTGTTCTCTTCCTTTCTGAGGGAAAAGATTTGAAAGACATTTTTCTGAGTCAATTGTTTTTAAAAGGTTCGTGTTCTAATTTCTCTTTTTTCATATAATTTCTGTGTCATTTGGGTCATGCTTAAAATGAGTTGGAATATTTTTTCTGTTGTTTTTCAGATATTTGGCCTGGGAATTGAACCTGCACTGGTACATTTGGGAATTTTGGCCAGCTCTTCCTTTTATTTTTTTTCTAAATATGTTACATGGTGAAAGTGCTTCTGAAGTCCTTTTACACTACTATTTTAAGATTAATTTAAAGATAGGTTAGGGGCCTTTTAGGTACCTTAAAAATTTTTCCTTAGGTCCAGTTAGCTGAAAATGTGTTTAAGACTAAGTGCTCTCTGACCAGGACTTTTTCACCCATACATCAAGCTACGGCCTTGACCCATTCTAGCAATATTCACTCCTCCAGCCATATGAGCACAGCTGAAATTTCTAATAAAGAAATAACATTTGCTCCTTTGCTGGTTTTTATCAGCACATCTTCCCTTAAAAGTGTATTTTTCATGCTCAAACTCATTTTCTACCCTTGGATAATCTCGCTGGCTCAACAGATATTCCTCAGAGGGAGGACTTTTTACTTTACTTCAAGGCTGACTTGACTTACCAGCTTTGTGCTAGCTTTAAGCATGTGTTTCCATGCTTTACTGAATCAAAGTTAAAATTATGAGTCAGGTTTAATTTTCTCTTGTTGATTTTCCAACTGCTACAGCAATATGTTTCCCCCAACAATTAATTTCTTTAGCATTCATGGACATGCAAGTTATATTAAAACCATTCTCAAGCTGATCACCATCTCATCTCACCTCAACATTTGTTAAAATGTGGGGTTAAACTTCACTGGTTTTCAAGTAGAGTTATTAGTTGAAATAATTTGGAGACTTTTAATGTGGCTTAGCTTCTTTTAATATGTTGAGAAGAGTTTAAGCTGGCACTTTTATAAATGCAATTGCCGAATGGTACGCATTACGGTTTGTTACAAAATGACTTTTAAACATTGTTTCTAAATTAAATATATGTTTTAAAAGCTGTCTTTGAATATAGATTTAAAATACCACTGAAATCTGTGATATTCACATAGAATTTCAATTTTACTTAACCACTATAAATATGTAGTGCAGTAAGATTGAAATGCATATATTAGTTTTAACAATCTTTTTAAAACACTTTTAAAAAATATAATCACTATGGGATGCCCTGGGGCTTGCTGTACAACCAATGATGGCTGCAATGGTGATGTCAGTGAGAACCTCCCAATCTGGGTGGGCTTTGGACAAGGCCTGCTAACAACTTCCAGCTATGACCAGCTGGATTTATAGGAGTTAGTTGACATAATTCCTAGAAAAAATGGTGGGCTGTTTCTGGAGAAACATGCACTACATCCCTAAGCTTAGCTGATCCTTCCAGATATTAGAACAGGCAACTTAATGTTCTGTACCTGTCCATTTTGGGTGATGAAAGGGACATATCTCCCTGCTATCCAAATGCCAATATACAGAAAAAAGACCTAATGAAGCTGAACTCACAGCTCCAGGAAAGAACATTTTAGTTCTATTATTCTCCAAAATTGCAAGAGGACTAATACAGCCTGGGGAAGATTGTAAAATGAATTATCCTTAGCTGCTCTTTTCCTTATGGCCTGATTCCAAAGCAAAGCACTTTCCTTTCACTCCCTATGAATATCTTCTG
Organism: Rhipidura dahli; assembly: GCA_013399225.1. Lineage (NCBI taxonomy): Eukaryota > Metazoa > Chordata > Aves > Passeriformes > Rhipiduridae > Rhipidura > Rhipidura dahli. The sequence continues at coordinate 129,205 of VXAC01005884.1, read as the reverse complement.
CTGTCATCCTCTGGTTTATTTTACTTTAGGGACATGTTCAGCTTTTATCTGCCATTAAAGACCCATTTCTGACAGCAGGTAATGGCATTTGGAACCTTTTCCCTAAACTATCACTTTAGAATCTTTGTGCCATGAAATTGGTTCTTTTTTCTCCTTTTCCTTCTTAGTTTGCAGGTAGTGAAAGTTGATGCATCATCCTCCTTGATATTTCCCGTTGGGCACTAGGAAATGATCAGGAATGACCAGGCAAAAAGCCAAGTCCAGATGAGATCGACACAGAGACAGAAAAAAAAAAAAGGGCTTTTTTCCTCAACTTCTCATTTAGCTAGAATTTTGTATTGACTCCAAAGCAGGAAAGACTGACTCTTTCCAAAACCCCCTTTTTTAAGAACTGAAAACTTCAGTTCTTAGCTTAAAAGTCCTCTTTAAAATTACAGACAAAAATCCATAATTAGTTCAGCCACTTTGCCTACTGCTATGTCTAAGGTCAAGGAAGCAGCAAGTTACTCAGGGCGTTTGCAGGACTGCCAGACTCTGGTTCCACATGTAGCCCACTGAATTGAGCCTGAATATAGGTCCTGAATTTGTCTCCCTTATCTGTGCTGCTTAACCCATTTGTTTCTTCATCAGCACCACAGTGTCCTGGATCACCTGCCCAAATTTGCTTTGGTGTGGTTGGGCAGCATGAGCAGGCCACATGCCACGTGCTGTGAGCAGTTCAGTGGTAAGGAGGGGAGGTTTAATGCTCTCTGACCCCTCTTCAGTCATGTCTGGCTTAGCTGAGCCAGCTCAAGGAGCACAATTTTAATCTGATATAGCTCAGTGGCAAGAAAAAGATCTCCTTCAGAGAACACAGAAAGTGTTTAGAAAGCATAAAAAGTTGTACCACTCAGAGAGATCTCTTGGGGGTACAGATTATACAGGCTTTGCCCAAATGTGCACTTCATCAACAGAAGGATCTCATACAACTGAAAACAAGCTATTTCCCACTTACAGTGACACAGCCTAATCTGTAACACATTATCACAGAATCAGAATGGCCTGGGGTGAAAAGGCCCTTACAGATCATCTAGTTCCAACCCCCCTGCTGTGGACAGGGACACCTTCCACTAATCCAGAAACTTTCAGAAGTTCCTGAAAAAGTTCCTTTAATGTACCAGGAGCCTAAAATCTTTGTACATTAACCATGCCTTACAAAAGAGGGCTTTTAGAAAGGTACATCTTAAGGTGTGTGAAAATAGACTGTTGTCCAGCAGGTCCCAAAATCATCAAAGCTGGCACATTGTTCAGTGAGCCCAATGAATATGCTACAGTCAAATATCTGGTTAAAATTTGTAATGTTGACTTCAATGCACAGTGGAACATCACTGTGCAAGTTAAACAGAAGAGATGGTCAATGTAAATTCTGTAGCACAAAGCAGAAATCCCAGTTCAGGCACTAGTGAAAAACAGGATCAGTGAGAACTAATAATTTTATTTTCTAACACAGAAAGAGAAAACTATGTTTTATTTGTCTAAGTTAAAATAGGAACAATGTGCAGAGAATAAGATTCAACAATAAACACAGTGTCTGCCTCCTGATATTGAATATATTGTTTCCAAAAGGGTGGCAGATCAAGCAAGGAGTGTGATTTTTAACAGTAGCGGTCTGACTGTGAGATTTGTTAATGCAGGGATTCATACCTTCTTGAAACTTCTCAGAACTGAGCTGCTAGTTAAGAGTTTCATCCCCTGGATGTTAAAATTCCCTATTACCTAAACAGTGGTAGTATTGCAAAAATCACCTCTATCTTTTCCTTTTTTTCCTCTTTTTAACTTGTCATTAATTGTCACCAGCTGTCACCCATGTGAAATCTTCATATCATTGAAATAGATGAAGTGGTTATCATATCTACTTAACTAACATTTATTTACTTACTAAATCACATCATTAGATTAAGTAATATTCTTTTTATCTGTTGTAACGGCTTCAGCTGGGGTGGAGTTAATTTATTTCATAGCAGGCTGTGTAACACCGTGTTTTGTATTTGTGTCTGAAACAATGTTCCTAACTCTGTCATATTTTGGCTGGGGCTGAGCAGTGCCAAGGTTTTCTCCGTTTCCCATTCTGACTCCCATAGTGAGCAGGGTGGGGCTTGGCAGGACATTGGGCTGGGACAAAGCCAGCTCTGAGGGCTACCCCAAGCCATGTAACACCATGCACAGCAATGAGAAACACTGCAAACACTCATAACTGGTCTAGTCAGGGAGGTCTCATTAAACCTTTGGAATTCCTTGCTATGGTTTGGAAGTGGGGGTGTCAACACAAGACTGATGGCACCTCTGCAGGGGTCCCTGGGTGTGTGTTTGTCCCTATCCAGCTGTGCTGCAGATACAGCTTTAATATCAACAAAGTCATGTTCAGGAAGGGAAATTCAGAGCGCCCTTTCCCAGACCACTGCAACAAGGCTCCAGCATTGCAGGCAAATGCAGTGCTCTGACACGTTCAGTAGACAGATTTCTATTCAAAAGTTTAGTGGTGAACATGTTCCTCATTCTTCAGCAAGTCAGAATATAATCACAGAATGGTAAAGGCTTGGAAAGGACCTTAAAGACCATCTTGTTCGAAACCCCTTCCATAGGCAGGGACACCTTCCACTAGACCAGGTTGCTCAAAGCCCCATCCAACCTGGCCTTGAACACTTCCAGGGGTGGAGTAGCCCCAGGTTCTCTGTGTCAGGGCCTCAGCACCCTCCCAGCCAAGATTTCTTCCTAATATCTAAGCTAAATTTCCCCTGTTTTAATTTGCACCCATTACTCCATCCTATCACTAGAGTTCCTGATGAAAAGTCCCTCCTCAGCTTCCCAGTAAATGCTCAGTTTCAGCAGCTTAAATACCGTTTATCAAATACTTTCCTCACTGTTACATGCAAAATTTCACATTACTGTAGGGAAAAGTAAACAAAGAGCTCCTATAAGAAAGAAAAATTTTAATTAATAATGTGTGACTTACTCATAATTAACAGTATTTTTTTTTCCCATTACATCATAGTTCGATCTATGCATTGAGATGTTTTCAAAATTCATTACTTTTTGTATTTTTTTTTAATTTTACCTTTTCTAATATTTCCGGTATGTTTTTACCTGGATTTTATTTTTTTCTAGTTTTTTGACACAGCCTTCCAACCTGTTCTCTCTTTAATATTCATCTTAGCAAATTTAAACCTCACTTTGGACAGAAAGTCTCCTAATTCTCTGTGGCTTTTTTTTTTTTCACTGATGATTGAGGGTTTTAGTTATGTGAAATTAGGTGAAAACTCAGCTTTTGTCTTTTATTTAACAAATGATTTGTCTTCATTTCTGTGATTTTTGAGTGAGCAAGTATATTTTGTTGACTTTCCCAAGGGTGCTGTAAATGCTATTAACTCTCTCATCTGTTTCAAAAGTGTCGTGTTTTTCATGTATTTATAGAAAATGGTTTAAAAATATTTAAACAAAAATATCTCTCAGTATTTTTAATTTTTTCACATAATTTGTAGCCAATAGAGAATATATGAAATTACACAATAGCAAGAAATCATATTTATAATTCCATTATTCTTTTACTTCTCAAGTGTTTAGAATTTGTATAAATATTATTGTTTTGTACAGTTGTACTATGGCACCATTTAATAGGCATTTTAGTAGCCTGTTTCCCCGTGAAAGGCTACCCTTTTTCTTTATATTTGATTGTTCATGCAGTCCCATGTGACTGCAGTGAAAATCATTTTTGTGGGAGATTATGCTGTTTTCAGCATAAAAATGCTACAAAAATACATGGCAACACAATTTAACTTTATTATTTAATGAGCTCCCTTTTCTCGTGGATAAACTCGATCTCAAAGATAAAATCTCAAAGAAAACCAGCAAGAACAAATATTACAGGGGAAGAAAAGGAAAATGCAGGTTATTAGTACCTCCAAATGAAACTCTAAGCTCACGGAAGAGATTCAGGCATGTGCTACAGTATGGGGAAAGATTTTACTTAAGAAATAAGAAAAAACGGAACAAATTTAAATAAACTATCCTAATTTGTCATGTATGATCTTTTAGAAGCAGTCATCTATCATGACTATTCTTTCTTGCTTCTGGAAAAGAAATAGAAGCTTAATATTTGTTAGAAAATATGTGGGACTCCACTAATTCAGCATTTACAGATACTGAAGGTTACATCTGTCTTGCTCTGTCAACTTAAATCTCTAAGAACTTGTTAGACTTGAGTCCTTACTCCTCCAGTGCAGAGAGTTGGAGCCCAGTATATAGCAGACTATGCTAAAAGTTTTTGTCCCCAAGACAGTAAGTCTAGTAACTGTAAAATATCTATCAATTTTTTTCAGTTGGTAGTAACAGGAAAATCTTGCAATAAAGTTGCACACTAACAATGATTATTTAAATTATATTTTCAGCTCAATCTAATCCTATAATTCTAAATTCAAGTTTAGTCTTTTGTGACTGAAACATTTTAATTTTCCACTTACAATTTGAAGAATTGATAGAGGTATGAGAAAGGGAACTTTATCCTTTTTTAGCAACAGAATTTCCAACTTGGCTCCACTTCTGTAATCTTGCATCACTTCTTCGTGTGAGTAAAAATGAACAGAGACCTCAAATCCATCTGCTGGGCTTGTACTTAGCAAGACAAATTTTTAAAGATAAATTGATTTGAAATGTGTTGTTTCTGAAAAGTTGGGAGAAAATCAGGGGATTTATGAGCAATAAAATGATTGCAGGATTTTGACTTTTTTGTTGAAATAATTGATATATGTGTTAGCTAGAAATGCTAAAACTCTTGTATAATTGTATAGTGATAGATGAATGCAAGATAAAATGCAGATATATTTGCAAGCTTTAAAATAATTATTGTAGAACTGCACTGAATCATCCCCTTCCCATTGTCTGTCCCTTCCTTCCTGCAAGGGAAAAAATTATATGAAATCTGAAATACTGGCTACTTCTATAAGGGTTTTGAAAGGCCTGATTTTTGGCACCATTGCATTTGATCTGTTTCTAATAATTTTTATGCTTTTTACGTGTTTCAGACTGACTTAAAAGAGAAAGTTTTTCTCTCTTTTAGTTTGTTTCTTCTCCTCCAAAGCAGATGAAATCTGTCAGATTTGATTTACACTGGGATGTAAATCCTTCCATGCAGACTAGTCCTGCATCTCAGTTATTCAGTTCTCATTGGTTTTCAGTGGCAATTCCAATTTCTAAATGAAGACAAATTGAGTCTGAAAGTTTGTAATAGAAAAAAGCTAAACAATTTCAAATATCATTGTTTCTATTTCATGTGTGCTGCTGTGTTTGATATCAGGTATTTTTTCCCAGTTTAGGTAGACATTTAAATAAAGTAGTCATCTATAGTTTTAACAACAGAGAGTTGTAAAACATTTTACCATTCAGTATCTTGGAAGCACTTAAAGAGTTTTGAAATAAGAAGTGTTCTCTTTGTAGCACCTGCAATGGGTAATGAGGAACGATTTGAACACAATGACCAAAATTTGAACTCCTGTTCAAATAGATGAGCCCAGTTATTTGAATCTTTGAGAAAGCAATTACATGCTTAGTTGACCTCATTTTCAAAATCCAACAGCATTTTCCTCATCCTTCTGTGTTACCTGTCAGCTACTGCTAAGATAATTATCATGATAAAAATAAAAATAAGAAACCAATTGTATATAGTTGTGTTTAGTTATCATCTTGTCAAACGTCCAATGTGAAAAGTTAATTTGGTGCAAGAAACGAAATGGTTTGTCATAAAAGTCTAACCTGAATATCTCTCCACGTGTGTCTAAAAGAATATAAGTTACCTTTTGTTCCGTAGTTTTTATGAGGGTCATGTACAGAGGACAAGAAAATAAGAATGACCAAATCATTCACTGCTCTAACTTGAGATCTGTGTTACCTGGTTTGGGGAATCTTAAAAAAAAGGAGTACAATAGTTTACTTGTCATATCTTTCCTCCAAAACCAACACATAATTGTTGTCTGGCTGTTATGTTAGGTGTAAAGTGTGATTTTTCAAAGGGTTCAGCACTGATATAAATCTTCTTTTTCAAGTCAGGCTCAGCTTCTACTGAAAGCTTCACTAGAAATTTCAAAAGGAAAGGAGCAAGGCTGAGGCTGAATGTTTTTGGAAGGATGTACTGATAATTTTTAACATCAAAAAAAAATGCCATGCTGTCAAAATGCTTTGGAATATGTGTATTTAGGGAGTGAGCTTATGCTTACACTTGACACACTGAGCACTAGGTAAATGCTTATCAGTTCTCTTTTACAGCTTCTCTGGCCTCAGCTTTCACCCCATTTTTTGTGCTATTTGGGAGTGAACTGCAAGGATTTCAGATTTATTTCTTCCTATCTTCTCCTTTTATTTGAGTAATCTGTTTCTGACCCGTGTATCTGATTTTCCTTTGCTCTGCCTGATGTGGACAACAAAGAAGCTACTTCATGAGGTGGCAACAAAAGGTATAATAATGGAGAAATTTGAGAGGTTGTTTCTTATGGTCTGCCCTTCAGAATCTCAGACAGTTAAGAATGTTACATCCATAACACAGTTGCACAGGAGTACGAATATTTCATAAAATCAGGTGGAATTTCACATATAGATTTCCAAAATCATTCCAAAGGCTTATGGACAAGGTATCTTTGTACTATTAATTGTATAAGTTAACAATAGAGATAATTATTGTTCCTTAGGCACTTTCTAACAACTCCCATTATTGAGATACCTATGGTTAGGGTTTTTCAGGGTCGTAAGAAAAAAGATCAGTAAAAATATGAGTTGGCAGATATTTACCAAGAGGACCTGGGAATTTCAGAGTGCCTAAATTTCAGAGAAACAGGTGCTATTCACATTTTTAATAGCTAAAATTTAATGACCTTTTAAGTACCCGTTGAACAGAGCATAGCAATGCTTATCAAGATCTGCAGACAAGAGTGTTTATTGAACAGTTGAAATAACACTCATGAATTACAGATCTTAATGTTTTAATTAATATTTGAACATGAAATTTCCCACTTTTCATATTTTTGAGACAAAGAACTCTGAATATTCATCAAGAATAACAGTTTTCTAAGTAGCATGCATAAACTTGGGAAAGACTGATGAAAACTGCACAAAAGATGAAGATGCATTTTAGTGACGGCAAATTTTCCCCCCGTATTTTTCCCCATATTTTGCAGAGTTTATAGATATCCTGAAATGGTTTACATAGGACAGAAAGAGGATAAATTACCCTGTATCTACATCTTTGTTTCAGACCTTTTCCTCTTATGTGTTTTGTGGCTCTTTAACCTGCAAACATATATGAAGATTTTATTTCAAAACTTCTTTGGAAACAAATATATACTGACAAAGTTCTGTGCTGTATACTGTAGAAAACTTAGTTTGCATTTATTCTATTATTCTGAATAGAAGATAAGGATGAAAGAGGAGAACCATTCCCCTGCCACTTGAAGTTTCTTTTCAATGGTTCCATATTAGCCTACAAGGCACAAATGTCTATACACAGCAATGTTCCTGTAATTGGTTTAATTCATAGAAACTATTACATTGTGGCAAATTTACTGCTGGTTTCAGTGACTGCTCCATGCTGGCTTTTGCATCAATTAGTCAGGGACTTCAGAGAAGCAATAATGTTGCTACTTCCTCTTGACCTTTGTCTTCTACCTTCCTATTGCACCTTGCAGTGTTATTGGCTGACTTGAGACTCTGATTCTTTCCCTTGAGTGCCGTATCTGTTCCTGACTCATCCCATTCACCTGTCACAGAGAACTTTGCACTGACATGTTGTTTTCATAGCCCAGATGGTTCATGCTGTTTTCTGTTTTCTTATTGATTGCTACCCACTTCATTTTGTTCCCATGATCCACACCTTTTTTACCCTAACAGTAAGGGGGAATATAAGGAATGTAGTGCATGTAGTGGTTTAAACTCAGCTAATTAATTCAGTGTGGCCTAGTAATTTATTTTTGAATGCAAGGCATCATATTATTTTTAGTTTATCTAATTTTAATTTACTAAAAATCATAAATTTATGATAAAATATTTATTTATGATATTTAGTCAATGTAGAATGATTGTTTGCCTCCAGAAGCAAATTCTTACTCTCACCATTGGGTCTCTAAAGTTAGGTCAAAGTCTTCCTTTATTCTCAGTGCTTGCTGTTGGATCTGTGATCACTTCTGTTGAAGTCAACTGGAGTAATGACAGATTTCCTTTCTGGAGACTCTTAATTTGCCCCATTTTTAACTGTAATATATTTAGAAACCTATTTCTCTGATTCTGACTTAAAATAAGATTCTCTGATTCTGTGTTGGAAAGAGCTGGGAAAGATATGGACTGACCCAGAAAAAAACCTCAGTGCTGTCCTGTGAAATCTTCCTGGATATGCTTAAACAAGACAAGTTGTTTGCTTTCTTTAAAAAGGCCTTCCTCCAAATTAAGGGAAAGGTAATATATCCCAGTGTTGCTTTCTGTTGCTTTTTTTCCCAAGACAGTCTGAAGAACAGCAGCAGTGTCTTTTTAATCACCACCCTGATATGGATTGGTTAACATGAAGGCAGATCACTGCTGCGTCGCTGCTTTTATCTTCTAGCCCAGGTAGCTTAAAGGCAGAGATGCTGATTGCCCGGCTCTGGCTGGACCACCTTGGGATTGGCAGGAGCAGGGCGGAATTCGGGTCTGCTGATGGAAAGCACCTGGAAGCTCTGTCTAGGGCAGATGGTGACAAAAGCTATGGCAAAGGGGCGAAAGAAGGACCACCCTGAGTTTGTGTTCCAGTCTTTTATTCTTGCAGCAAAAGCGCAAACTACAAGGAGAACCCAGGAATGGCAGATAGCTCTCCCTTTGCCCCCTTTTTGTGACCCAACAGGAGAGGGAGGGGTGAGGAAAACAGACCAATGGGTGAGTGACAGGCAGTGACATAAAACCAATAGGGGAAAATCAGGGGAGGATCTCAGGTGAACAGACCGACTGCAGAACAGGACATCAGAGAACTTTCTGGACATTCTACATAGTAAATTCACCTTATGAATAGGCATTGGGGAACCAGGGAAAGGTCCAGAAAGAGGGGAGGAGATGCTGCGGGGGCAACACCCAGTGGGAGGTGGTTTAAACCATGGCTCTGCCCTCACAGTCCAGGTCCTGGGCGTGCAAATCCATCCACTGGCTGTCACTCAGTTCACCAGTGGGCTGGGTCAGCACAAGAGATTACTCCCCAGCAATTTATTTGGATCATTTCATTGAAGAGCTCTGCTTAATACATGTTTCTGAACACTCTTCAGAGGATATACAAAATCTGTAAGGGATTCATAATTTTTTCTTCCTTTTTATGGTCTTACTGAAAGTCAGAATTTAAACTATGAATGCACAAAACAATGTAGATATTTGCTCATGTGATAGGAATCTAAAACTCCTCCAAACCCTTTGTCAGTTTCAATGTGGTCTTCCACACAAAGTATATGTGTATTGGCTACTTAATCCATTGCTGTATTATCCATTACTATATTATTTTGCACATTACACATCCCCTCTGTTTAGCGATCACCCCTAGGAAACTTGTAGGTGTGCATGTGACAGTTCTTGGGCAATGTCTTAGAGCAAACACACTCAGATGACTCCATGAGACGATATTCCCACAACAGTAAATCTTCCAGTGTGATGAGGCCACCAGATATCAACTCAGAGATTTCAATAATTGCTAGCTCAATATGTACTTAGACCCAGGATTTGGGGAATGCTTAGGGACTGAAGGCAGATATCAGGTCCAGTTTCCCTCTCTATCTCCCCACCTTTAACATGCCAAATGGAGACCTAAGTAACCTAGACCTTGGGGCATTTATACTTGCTCCATGGCTTTGAAAGTAGGTTGGGGTTTTTTCAGTTTGGTTTGGAGGGCTTAGGATGGTCGGTTGGTCAGATTTTTAATTATCATAAACTCTATGACTTCAGGGGGGAAATGGAGACACTGTTCCTTCATACCTTTCACTTGAGTAAAATACAGGTATTCCCAAATTTGTTCAACATTTTTGTGTTCTACAGCATAGTTTTCTCACCACCTCTAGTCCAATTTAAAGAGAAAAACATTACTTATTTCTGAAATCTTTAATAATGCATGCACTTTTACAATTTTGTGATCTTGTATAAGAGCCTCAATATAAGAAATACCATTACAGAAAAGAAGATTCAGCAAGTCCTGCAAGTTGGGTTATTCTGGAAACAGGTGAAAAGAGGATGAATACAAAGACTATGTAGTCCTCTGCTGCCATGACTCCTCTGCCGAGTTATGTCCTGCTGGGCCAAATGTACATGAGAAGATCTTTGAAAAGAGAATAGCACATTAGTGATGTATATTATGTGACTTTTAGTCAGGCAACATTTAAAAATGGATCACACAAAGAATTAAATATTTCTAACTACTAAAAACTCTGATAACTTGTTTAGAAAACAAGGTCCATGTTCCTCCTTTCATATAGTAGTTGGATGACCCCTACCACAGATATTTTTAATCCTCATGGCTTTTTTTAAAATGGCATTACTGCAATCCAGCTCTGGGGTCCCCAGCACAGGAAGATCATGGGCCTGTTGGAGCACATCCAAAGAAGGTCCACCAAGCTGATCAGTGAGATGGAGCACCTGCCCTATGAGGAAAGACTGAGAGAATTGGGATTGTTCTGCCTGGAGAAGCGAAGGCTTTGGGGTGACCTAATTGTGGCCTTCCAGTACATGAAGGGAGCCAACAAGATGGAGAGAGACTATTTACAAGGGCCTGGAGTGACATGACAAGGGGACATGGCTTCACACTGACAGAGAGTAGGTTTAGATCAGATATTAGGAAGAAATTCTTTACTTTGGGAATGGTGAGGCACAGGCATAGGTTGGATGGGGCTCCAAGCAACCTGGGATAGTGGAAGGTGTCCCTGCCCATGGCAGGAAGGTTGGAAAGAAGATCTTTAAGTTTCCTCTCAACCCAGGCTGTTCTATGATTCTATGATTACTGAGAACTTGTCCTTCCATATGAGCTCCCTTTTAAACTTCTTTTGATGCAGTGGTGAAAATAGCTCATAGTCTGACTCTGCACTTTCACAGCAGATCTTTTGCTTTCGTTTTCTATCTCCCTCTCTGGAAGTCAGCGTAGGGAAAAGGCAGAAGAACTTTAAACATCTGAAAAGAGCTGCAATAGAAAAGCTGATTTTCATTCCATTTTGATAGGGGAGGACAAGTCTGTAGGGGTGACAAAACGTTTTCCCACAGAGAGCTAGTTATTAATGCCATGTCAGGCTTTAAGTATGTTTGTGATAGTCTGGGTATTAGAGGAATAATCTGAGTACAACATCCCTTCTCTTCCTGTGTCAGCAGTCTTTTCACCCTGCGCTGGAAATGATCAAGCAAGGAAATAAAAGCAGACCAATAAGGCTACAAAACCTGTGAAGCTGCAGATGTGGATGCAGTATAAATGACGTAAATTGAGAATCTTCTGAATGTTCTACCCTGTCAGTGGCCTATTTCTTTAAAAAACTACCTAACCTGATGTTTCACTAGTGTGGCTACAGTAATAATTAAAAAAACCCAAAGAATTACCAATATTAGATAAGTTGTCCTCTTTCTCTGGGTTTTATTACATTAATAAAGTATTTGCTTTTATATAATTTAATGTATTTTAAAATCATGTATTATTTTATCATGTAGTTCACAAGTAGTTTCATAAAAGTAGAGTTTAGAATATAACATGCGAAGAATTTAATTTATTTCAACTGCGTAGTTTTATTTTTGATTTTACATTATTTCCTTAGGTGAATAATTTCTTTGCTGCAGGGTGTCCATGACCTCTAAATATTCACAACTTGCAGTAGATGATAGTAACCTGTTAGTAACAGTGGTTAATGCTCACTCTTTTCCTGGATGGATCATACCATTTCATCCATTTAGTCATGTAGCAAACCAGCCAAATCCAACTTTCAAGAGTCCTATCAATCCACAGTGGAAATTAAAGTGAAAAACAAATTTTAGAATTATGCCAAAAATTAAAAAAAAATGCAATTAGGAATGCAGAAGAAGGATGAACAAGACAAGTAGTTAAACAAGGAATAAAAGTAGAAGCAAGTGAAGTCAATGTCCAGAGGAAAGTTTGCAGTCATAGGATGTGCTCATCATTAAGAGACATAGAAGTGGCCTGGAATAAACTTCATAATGTTCAACAAAGTTCAACAAGCACAAAGTCCAGCATCTGGGGTGGAATAACCCGATGTCCCAGTACTGACTGGGACTGACAAGCTGATAGGGGTGTCTTATTGCTGCCCTCAGATATCTAAGGGATGATTGCAGAGAAGGCAGATGGACTCTTCACAGAATTGCAAAGGGAAAGCCCAAGGGGCAACAAATACAAATTGCAGCAGCTGATATTCCAATAAAACACAGAGGGGGGAAGACAATCACTATGCATGGACTCAATGCATAGGGTTTATGGGGTCTTCCACCTTGGAGGTATTCAGACCTTGCCTTGACATGGCCCTGAACAGCCTGATCTAATTTCATTTAGCCCTACCCAAGCAGGAGGTGGGACCAGATGCTTCTCACAGGTGCCTTCCAGCATAAACCAGTCTGCTTCTGTAATCCCTGACTGATGGCAAGGAAGCATTGGCACACTGCTGAAGTCTTCTCCCCTCATTTTGAAGGTTTACAAATGAAAATGTGGGAACGTGGGTCCTTATATTGCTTTATAACCAGCTCATACTAGTACAGGCTATAATATTTTGCAAACAAATTAATGCAAGAACTCACTTTTAATTACTATCTGTTCAGTGTCCAGGGCTTGCCTGTTAATTATTGCTGCCATGACCTTATTGCCAGCTAAAATTGTTTAGCAAATGAGTTCACATGTCAGAGTCACAACTCCAACTTGAGACTACCCATGCTAAGTTATGTCCTTGCCCAAACGTAATCAGTGTGTGCGAACTGTAAGTGGCCAGGGCTCAGGGCTAATCTTTTCCCCATTAGAGCATAAATCCAGAATTGAAAATGCAGAGGCATCTTTGGGTAATAGTGTTTTTCTTTTATTAGTGATATATAGTGTCAATGATATAAATAGTGAAATTATGCAAAATATGAAAGAGGAATCCAAAGTCCATCTGCACAAAATTCCTCAGATTTGTGATAAAAAAGGTTTGTTTAGGAAAAAGACAGGACTAAACTAGTATTCTTTCAGGCAACATGGATAATTGCAGTGACTTAACCTTGCCTGGTTGCCAGATGCCCCCCCAGAAGATTCCTCAGTGCCCTCTTCAACAGAGCAGGGCAGGAAGGAGAAATCCTGGGTCAAGATGAAGATGGGGAGGTCACTCACCAATTACCATCACAGCTAAAACACACTTGTCTTGGGCAAAAGTAGTTTATGGCCATCCCTATGTGATGTAGGGAGATGGAGACTGAGGGGTTGTGGTCAGTCCATAAAAATCTCTCTCTGTTGCTCCCTGCTCTTCACATTCTAACCCTGCTCCAGCGTGGGTACTGTAATGGCACAACTCTGCTAGGTGCAGGATAATCTAATATGTGTAGCTGAGCAAAGTAAATTATTTAGAGGCATCCTCAACTTGTGTGATAGAGTCAGCGTTGAGAAAAATGTAGAAACTTGAATCCCTTGAAATGAAGGGTATTAAAATTATTGCTGAATAAGCATGAAAAGTTACAAAGACACTACTGTGCCACAGTTCAGCAGTGCTCAGCACTACAGATATAATCTGGTCATAAGAATACATACATATCTGCACACATTTGTATTCATGTATGTGTGTGTCTGTGATACCCAATATACACAAAAACAATTCCTACTCTATCCAGCATGATGACTCAGAGATCTCATCCATTTGAAAGATACAGACGAGTTTTCTCTCCCTCTGTAAGGGCAATATGATTAAGCTGCACTGAATTTTGTTTTAAAAACTTTGGGTTTAAGTAAATGATTATTTCATTTTAGCAGGGTGAAATATTACTCTATTGCTTTGATTATGGTATGATATTACCCTAAATCTAGGATCCTACTGTCAGGCCAAGATTTTGATTGTGATTTAGTGCTTTGTATCCAATCAGTTGTGTTGCAATCCTTTCAAATACTGCAGTTCTCAAAGACTGGGCAGGGAACTGCTATGGCATCCAAGAGTCTCATTTCAAGACCCTCATTTCTTTCTAATTTATATTATCTCCATTTCTGTCAGTTAAAAGATAGGTAGAGCTTCTCTCTTCCAAAGATTGACTCAGAAGTTTCCCTTTCCTTTGACAGGCAGGAATATGGCTGGTGTGCTCAAATTCTCCATAAGGAAGAGCGTTTAGGACTATGAGAGTCAAAACCAGTAACCCACAGGGCACAAAGCATATAATCAGTATGACTTTATTTTTCTGAGGCTCAAAAGTTTTGACAGATTAAATTTATAACCAAATGTTTATGCTGGTTGCTGCACTGCCTGTTTAATTTACTCTTGCCCTACTAAGGCTGCAGCTCTGGCCATCCACAGGGCTTTAACTTTATCAAGGACTTGCATACCATGGCACATTTATGCCTGGCAAGAAAATACAAAACAAGCATGCATTTCATAATGTCTTTTCTGATTAGTTCTCCAGTTCTGTGGTCAAAGAACCATGCCTTACACAGATTAAATTTTTGCTGCTGAATTACTGTTCAGTGCTGAACATGTTGCTGAGCTATGGCACATTACTAAACAATTCATTTCCCAGCACTTCCTTTACAAATAAAATTATCTTTAAAGGAATATTTTAGGCAGAATGAAGAAAGATACAGCTTTCACTGTTGTCTTCATAATTGCCCTTGTGAGGAATTAGCAATAGAAAACTCTATGAGCAATAAATTTGGCAGAAATATTTCATATTGTCACTTAAATATATCAAATTACAAGAAATAGCGCAAATCCAGGGACCAACCTTACATTTCTGTGGGCTTGCTTGCTCTTTATCAGAGACATAACCTTCAGTGTTTCCCTTCTGAGGGAATTTCTTTCTTCTTATTTGCATATCCTGTGCATGAATATGACTGTTCAGGAACGCTGTAAAAACCTATGTCAGTGAAGTTTTATGGTGTAATTAATTTACAAGCGTCTCCTATAAATATATATCTCTGTGTGGATTGTGGCCCTCCTTCTCAGGCTGCGTCGTTCATCAGTCCTTAATTCACACAAGTTTTTGAGACAGAAATGAAGCTGAAAAAATCATCTGATAAAAAATATGTTCCTCTCAGTATCTATGAGATTTTGTTTGCTTCTCTGCTTACAATTTTTGTGTGTGTTTGTGTTGGACTGATTGTACTTTCTTGGTTATCAATCCAGGAGTTGGAACGAGGTGAGTAGCCAACTTTTAGCTACAGACCATTAGGAGTTCTTCAGACTTTGAAGCCAGTGCTGCTATAATTGTAATTGTATTTCTTATTTTATGCTATGCTTTTAATGCTAGGGGCAGGGAAAGTGGTGTTTTAGGGTTTGTTATATGTGGGGATTTTTCCTCCCCTGAAAATTGATGTGAACAAAATAGGGGGAAAACCAAGCACTGGACTCACGCTCTGAAGCCATATAAAATAATTTTCATGGTTTAGGCTTTGGGAAAGGTCCCTGAGATGCAATCCGAGCTATAAAGCTTTGGTTATTCCACCATATTCATCAGCTAGAGAAGGTGATATGGAAAAGTGTGAAGTTTTGCCTTTTTCTCCATGTATGAGATTTGACTCAGAAAACAAATAATCCCCTGAAAGACTGATAATCCACTGGAATTTGTGGGGCCCATCTCTTGCAATCTACTATTTTTTTTATTCAAAAAATATTTTAAAGTAATTTATTGGTGTGAGAGAGATCCTGCACCAGACGGTCAGCTGCCAGCCCCATGTAAAGCTCAGGTAAAGTCATTCTTTGTCTTTATCCAATGGTTAGAATGTGATGGAAGAAGTTACTGGTACTCAAAGCAAACTAAATAAAAATATCAATGTTGCATGATTTTCAAATGGAGTTGAACTTTTGGTTAAGAAATCTTGTGGGTATAAGTTAACTGGGAAGACCAAACCTGGAGGACTGCCTCCAGTTCAGGCCTCCAAAACAGGATATCAAAGCTACTGGAGAATCTCAAACTGATTTTTGATTCTGCTACGTTGATCATTTTGCTGCTTTCATTAATGAAAACTCCATACTATTTCATTCTGAACCTCATGAAAACTACACTTTCTGTAAGACTATGTAGAAAAAAGATCCAACCAACCAAAACTGTTTTGCCAGAATATCATGTTTTTTCCTTCAGTTGTCATTGTTTTTATTTCCAGATTTTAAAAACTGCACCACCTACTGACTTTCTTACCTTCTTCTGGAATGCCATCACACTCCAGTAGAATAAAAGGGTGTATCATTGAATCTAGAGACAGGTTTTAACTTAATGACTTTGTTTTTAGAAGTTAAATAAAATTATAAAACATTTTTTTAAAATATAGTTGATATATAATTTAAAAAGGCCTTTAATATTTAGAAATATTTCAAAACAGATTTGCAATTGTTTTAAAGACAAACTCAAAGCAGTCTGCTACTACCAGTTGATATTAAATTGGTGTCACTGTGCTGTGCCTTCCATCATAAGCTGTTCATTGTTATTTGCTGTTATGATACAGCTATCAAAATTATATAAGTGTCTCTGCCCAAATTGAGGTACAACTGAGACCATATGCCAAAGTCAGTAGTATGGATTTTATTTAACAGTAAATGAGAGAGAGAGAGAGAGAAAGGAAGAAATAAGAAAGAGAATGTTGGGGCAGGAAGTGTTAGGTGGAGACAAATTAAGTACAAAATATCACAACTCCATGGAACCTGATGGTATCCTGTTGATTCTCTTATTCTTCTTGGTGGTGAGGGTTTCCTGAAAATTACAGAATTCAGTGGATTAATATACATTTGGGCCAGGTGGGAATGCCCAGGTACGTCCCCTGGGAGGAGGGACAAGTTTGATACAGTCTCTTGCAAGACTCTGGATCCATTGCATCACTTGGCATTACATGCAATACTCTGGTGCAAGGCCTCAGGAATGGGGTTGGGGAGCACTTTGGGGGGATTTTTTCATGGATTATGACTCCCCCTCAGCTGCCTCTCCCATGAAAGTCCCGTGGGTGTGCCCTGTGGGACTGGGGGTTCCACAGCTGGGCCAGTTTGTGTAACAGAGGATGGGTGTTCAGTGCTTCTGACCAGAGGTTACACCACGTACCCAAAACCTCCTCCCTCCCCACCTTGGTTGAGGGGGAGTCTGTGCAAACCTGGCCTCTGTGGGCTGTGGTCTCCCCCACCCCAAACCCAGCCAGGGATGATTTTCAGTACAGCTGCTGGGTTTGGGTTTCTGGTGGATGAATTCATCTCGCTCAGCCTTGTTTGTTTTTTCCTAGGCCTGAGATGATTGAAAAACAGTGTCACCTTTATCTTATCTCAAGTTTCTTTAGGTGGTTTAGCTCACAGTCCAAAGTTCCAGTCAGGCACCTTCAGGGAAGGCAGAGCTCCCGTGGCTGTAGCTTCTTTATCCAGTTTTGCCATAATGGGCAAAACTCCCTCATAACCATGTTTAAGCCATGAACCATAACATTTCAGTCTCTGACATCTTCTTTTGTCTTAAAACTTGTTTTGATGTTAATGCCTTCAAATACAACCTAAAATACCACTGGTACTGCAACTGGTAAGCAAAAGGCACTTCCTATCAATCAACTTTAATTCAGGTATTTTCTGAGAATTTTCAATGTGTTACACAGTGAAGAAATAAGTTTTTAATGTATAATGAATTGTTTTATGTATACCGCATGTCCTGTAGCATATTAAATCAAAATAAAATTTACAGCAATGACCAGGTATCTAATTTCTTTATAAATTCTCCCAGAATTTTATTCATGCATTGGTGAGAAAGGTCAGGTCAAAAATAGTTTAACTATTCTGGCACTGAATGTTTCCAGTGCTGTCATCAAAACCAGCTTACACATAAGAAAAAGGGCACAGCACAAATACAGAAAGTGTGAGGCAATAATTCATAATATTTTTAATCCAGAACATATGAAAAACTCATAATTCACTATTTACCTTCTCATGTATCTCTGTCCCTTGTGTTAGACATAACTGGGCATATCCTTTGTATACCCATACTGTATCTTTTATCTACTCACAGTGTTTCTATAAAACAGCATCTAAAACAAAATTGAAAGTAGTGAGAACAAAAGGCAAATAGTATTCATAAAAATATGATTACAGTTGTAACTATAGTAAACATCAAAAAATTCTATTTTTTTTTCTTTAAATTCAGCACTAGGCAGAACATCTCTGAATGTAAAGCAAAACAAAAAATCTAGAAGTTATTGTATTGATGATCTGTGTGGAATAAGATCTGATGCAATATTTTTCATTTCTTTCTATATGATTAAAACACCTTTATTTTTAATTATCTAGCTGAAGCAGATGTGAATACTCATGACTATATGGGAATATTTAAAATAGTCTCTGGCACATCTTTCACTCCTGCTTTGCAAAGCAGTTCATCAGCTGATTTCAAAGTCCTTGCCTTTGATGTTGAAAAATTGGTAAGAACCTATGAGCCTGTGGTTAATTCAAGAGTATTTCTAGGTACATGAATTCCCTAACATTAACTGCTGTTGATGGCTTTTTCTTTCCAAAAAAGAGATATTTCAGGTCCTAAGTGTGGTTGGAACTCAGTGTACTCTTTGTTTGTGAAAATCAGTGAATCATCAAAGAATTACCTTGCTTTTGTAGTCTAGAAAAAGTTATTTAGTACTAAAACCATGATTGTAGCATGAGAACGTGTGTGTTTTTAATTACTGTATTGGTTCAAGATTTCTCTTTTTCATATAGATACAAAATATCTTTCAAGAAAGTGATCTGAAATACAAATTTGAGAGATGTGAAATTTCCCAGTTCAAGTAGGTACAACTTACTCCAACTTTGAAAATAAATGCCAAAAATCCTTACTTAGATATTTCCCTCCGAAGTACATACCCTGATTTTCAAGTCATCCTTGGTAACATCCTATATTTTCCCTTTCACATCTTCCATCTTCCAAGTGCTACTCTGCTAAGTTTGACACCAACGTGTTTCCCTGGGCAAACTTCTTTCTCCAGCTGATATGTGTCCATGCCTTGACCAAACTAATAAGGCTGAGCCCTAAGACCCACTTACAAACTGCTAAAGAACTGCTAAATTACTTTTTTGCTGAGGTGCTGTTTTCAGGGTTGCTGATCCTTGCCATCTAGAAGAAATTTCAGGTTAGAAATCTCCTGGCATAAGCCTGGAGGTTCAGGCACTCATTTGTCCCTACGGATATGGATCCACTTAATTCATATTCCTTAGGGCATTAGCAAGTGAAGCTGTCATTTGACACCAGGAAAAGCTGCAGCCTGTGTGTCCTAAAGATTCCACTAAGATCTGCTTCATTTAGTAAAGCTTGTTTGACCTCATTTTCAATATCCTGGGGTGTTGGGTGTCCTACCAAAGACCAGCTGACAAAAATGTCCAGGTTACACAGCCAGGTCCGCAGTGTTGATTGCATCTGCACTATTCTTAATAAGGTCCTGATTCAGCAAAACACATGCAACACTATCTCCCATTATTAAACAGTTCCAGGACATGCTTCCATCCTGTCCAAAATGCTATCGTCTCAGTGGGAACCCTGTGCTGCTGGTTGTGATTTTTCCTTTCTTTTTTTTTTTTTATTGTTCTTTTTTTTTTTTTTCAGGAAATCTGAAGGTGGCCATGACAGATTGACGTCAGAGACCGGGTATATGTCTATAACAAAGTTTAGTTAAAATATGGGCAAGAGACAATGATGGTACTAATTTAGACAATTATTCTATGGACAGTGAATAGATTTTAAAAACCCACAGGAGAAAAAAAAAAAAAAAAACCAAGAAAAAAACTGAAAATTTTTAGAATTTGGATAAAGCCCTCTAAAGAGGGTGAAGATTCAATACATATCTTTCCTCTAAAAACTTCATTTAGGATTAGATAAGAAAAAAAGTGATTGTCCCTGGGACTGTCAATTTAGAAAGAAAAATGGAAAAGAGTGAGGAAGGTAAGAAACTACTTAGGAAGGAAAGGATATTGGTTTGTGCTGAGTTTGCTTGTGTAAAACTGCTTAAACTGGGGTCAGATCTCCTATCATTACCAGTAACTCAAGTTTCAAATCAAGAAAAGTCTGATGACCACTGTGATAGGCAAGAAGAAAACAGAGGACAAAAGATTAAGATTCCAGCAGAACTGAAGAACCTTGAGAAATGAATGGC
Source organism: Rhipidura dahli (assembly GCA_013399225.1). NCBI lineage: Eukaryota > Metazoa > Chordata > Aves > Passeriformes > Rhipiduridae > Rhipidura > Rhipidura dahli. Next base: position 108,888 of record VXAC01005884.1, on the reverse strand, counting down.
ATAACTGGCTGTCTCATAGGTGAACCCAGAAAATTAAAGTACACGTTACATGACAACAGATCAATAGTTCTGTGGTATCACATGTTCTTGCAAATGTAAATACATAAAGTTGATAAATATGCAGAGGAGATTAGTTTATTTGAATGATTGTCCTTGGGGAAAAAAAAACAAACAGAACAAGATCCTGATATATTAGCTGACCTTGAATATCAGTAAGTAATGGGAAACAGGTTTGGATTGGAGCAATCTTTTGGTTGGAATAGTGAGGACATAACCCTAATTAGCTAGAAAGTGGAGTATGATCACTTTATGAAGGATTATATAACATTAAGGGAATGGACTAAGCAGCAGGAGCAGGCCACTTCCAAAATGTTGTTCTTGTGAAGGTAGATGCAGTCAGGAAATTCAGTTTCTGCACAAAGAATGAGACTATTGTCAAAATCTGGGCATCAAAGATGGAGACATCTCTGAGCAGTTTGCTCAAGACTGTCTTTGTAAGTGCAGGGGTTTTAGTTTTCTTGCCTGGTCAATTCAGCCTTTTTTTTAGGAGGAGACCAATTATGCCAAAGAACAGCTTATTTCTATGAACCACAATGGGTATCTAGATATGTGCACTGTAAATAACTGTGTTGGGCAAAACTCTTTCCACCCCTGTATCTTGACACAAGAATCACAGAAATCACAGAAAATCTGATTTTTTGTGAATGTTGGATCTGGCTTTTAATACATCAGTAAGGATCTGTCTTCACTTCTACTTTGAATAACTTTGTCTCAGACATTACTTTCTTTTCATTCACAAAGTGTTTACACCTTCAGGCAATCTGCTTGGTGTTTCACCCTTGAAACGCTGCTGCTGAGTCACAATGACAGCAATAAAAGGTTTTGTTTGCTCAGCATGGCCTAGAGGTTATCAGAAATATGCAAGAAGGAGAGTTTTTCTACATACTGCAAACTACAAACTATGCTCAGCAAAACGACAGGATTAATCACTCCTTACAAAGAGCACTACTGAGTCAGTTGCAAAAGGGTAGTTTAAGGATAAAAAAATTTACACCTAAATTTAAGTAAAAGGAGAAAACCTTTATGTTTGGCAAGTCTCATACTTCAACATTAACTTTCTCTAGCTACAAATATAAAGCTTCATAATAGTGTCTAGAAAGGATGGGAGAGAACAAACAGAAAACACTCTGGATAAAATTCAGACCCCATAGAAGCTAAATGCAGTTTAACCACAATTTCTAAACAGTTCTGTTTTCAGCCATCACTGTTTCCTTGTGAAAATCCAGGCATTGCAGAATCCACAGATGGTATGTTCTTTATAGAGGTGGTCACTTTTTATTATATTTTGCCACATGAAGGAATTATACAATTTTCATTATACTTCAAGATTCACTTTCAATATTTTAGGGCTAAAAGTAATAGATCTGTTGAATGACTTCTTTAGTTTTCCTCAGGTTCTGCTCCATTTCAGCAATTGAAATGAATGTTGTCTTGGGTTTTTATCCGACAGTGCAAGTAAGGGTAGATAAAGAAAGAAAAAAGTGTCTCCAAGGTTCAAACCAACCTGATAATTAGGAGGTGCTTCTTTATGAGTCAGCTTTGCCAGTCAATACTTAAAAAACAATCTGCCTTTGCAAATGGAACCAGTGTTAGAATGAAACAATGTCTAGATGATAGGTCGTATAGCAGATTTACTTCATCAGCTTAAACAACTAATCAACTTCTCTGTTTTGTATTGCTAGAGTGGTTGTGATCATCACCCTTTATTTTACCCACATGGTAGCAGTTGAGAAAGTAAAAAATAATCTGGTTTTGGGTGTCATTGCAAATAACCCTAATCCTACTCAGACTTTGAAAATTGATGTGAACAGCATACAAATCTCAGGTAATATTTGTAAGATTTTTTGTTTGGGTTTTGTTTGTTTTGGGGTTTTTTTGTTGTTGTTTTGTTGTTGTTGTTGTTGTTGTTTTTGTTTTTCTTTTGATTCTACAAATCCTTGAGAACTACAGGTATCAGGAATTAAATCTTTGGCTCCCAAACAGTGATGAGACTGTTACCATTTCTCTTGGGTGCCCTCCTCTCCCATTGCAGATCTTTCAGTAGCAGCTGGGAGAACTATTTACAACCTTTTCTACTAGAAAGTATGAGCCATCACTGTGTACATTCACTAAGGAGGGAGTAAAGGGCAAGGTAGTGATTGCCCAGTGAAAACCACTCAATTTCACCTCTCTTATGAAACATAATATTTGTAATCTTTTTAGCGCTCTAATTAAAGCAATTAAGCCCCAACTGTGTTGTTTCATAAGTAAATGCAGTTATAATTCTTTGTTCTGCTAAAGAATAAGGAAAAGGGTTCAGACTCGCAGAGAGTAAAGTAAATTCATTTATTGAAAATCTGTCAGGAAGAAAAACAAACTGCTTTAGGAGAAGTGCACCCAGGGAACTGGCTCCATATTACTGCAGAGCTTAGGTAAATGTAAGTGGGTGGAGAAAGGAATAGGGCTTTAAGGACTAGGTAGCTTTAAATTCTGCAAATACACAGATAGAGTTATTTTATGTAAGTAGTAGAAAATTTATCAAAGCCTAAATGGAAGCCCTTCAAGATCGATGAGCATCCTTTTTTTTACCTGAATTAAGCTTTGTAACAGCCCTTCACTGAGGATGAGGTTAAAAAAACAATCTGAATTTTTTGAAGTAGAAGTTGATTAGCTGACATTTGAAGACCTGCTGGTTTCTATTAAGTAGAAACTGAGGAGTGGGAATCTGGTGTGCCATGTCTTTTACACCATACACAAAGGTGCATTTTTTGCTAAGTACTTCAAGTGTTCAAAGGCTAAATTCAGAGTCTTGGCATATTTAATTCTCTTTACTACTTGTTTATTCCAAATTACTGCACAACACTGTGGAAATTGATTGCTCATTATGCTTCAAAAATGCCATCAAAAAAATAATGAAGAGCTTCTTAAAAGGTTCTATATCCATTTATGAACTTTGAAGTAGTCAAACTTTTACTGCTGTGGATCATTAAAATGCTTCTCTTCATGTGAGATATCACCTGTCCATTCCACCAGGAGTACTTCAATAAAATAATTGTAACTAATTAACAATCACAATAATACATGGCACATTTGCATTGTGTATATCAATATGTTCTGCCAGAGATATTCTTATTTCAGAGAGGGAGAGAGGTGTCAGACAGGTGGGACTTGCTTGAAATCAGTTTTCACACTGATTAAAAGTAACTTTCTTTCTTGTAAACGATCCCAAGTCAATTTTAACTCATTCATCTCTTTAAATACTGTTCTATAAGACACAGGTGTTCTGAAAATCTCTATAGAAGAAAAAGCCTCAAGAGAGGAATTTCCCAGGTGAAGACATTCTATATGCAATACAGATTGGCATTGGGATTTATTGCAATCCCAGATAGGGATTGAGGATTGAAAGGAATTGCAGTGGCTATGAAAACTCGCAACCTCAATTCATTTTTGGGACCTTTCCTCCTTGGGAAGATCATGGAGTTTGAGAAAAGATTGGGAACAGGGTGAGATATGCAAAAGGAGGGAAGCAGGACACTGACAGTGATTTAATGAGAAATAGTCACAGCTGATTTCTTTTTAATCTTTATTTCTGTCATCTAAAACTTGACACTGTGCTATAAAAGAAGTTTATACTGAACTTGCTTTCTTCCCATAGCTGCTGAAAATCCTACTACAGTGACTACTTTACCCTCATCAGGTCAGTATCTTTCACAAAACAGGCACTAATTTTTGTTACCAATACAAGATGAAGGAAAATAAGCCTTGCTGTTTCAGCTCTTATAGCTTAGTAAAGCTGCCCTGGCTGCAGCTGGGTCTTGACTGTCAGGGTCCATTGAGTGATAATTAGCTGCTTTCACCATTTCTGACGATTTTAGAGAGCAGTGAGTGACCTGAAGTCTGTAAAAAATCTGTAAGAGCTTATTAGGGCATCAAACCAAAAGCTGAGTCCCCATTAACCAGCTGAGCTGCAAGCTGAAGTTTTTGCAGATTTAGAGGGGTCGATTATACTGGGGAGTCCTACTCTCATGTTGTGGTTACTGATTTACTGAGCAATGTTGACAGACAGACTTTCCTTCCACTATCCCTGGAAGTTTTATGATGATAAGATATGAAGCAGACAAAACTCCTTGGTCTCACAAACCTGCCAATAGTCAGCCAGAGAGAAAAATAATACAGTAAGTGCTTTGTAGCACTAGGTGCAGGTAGTCACAGACCAACTGCATGCAAATTATTGCATACACTCTCCAGGGCAGGGTACCAGACCTAAAGCTAAACAACTGCCCCCCTGAATATAGAAGACAAATATTTATTGCTATTCTAATTACAGCCATAGTAATGAAAGAGTCATTATTAGTCTGGTTACAGGCCTGCTAATGTCATAATGTAGTAATGTATATACTCCAAAGTGTGCAGCTACTGTAGTTTATTCCCAAAGATAAAGTTGTAAATGCTAACGTACAATTTTTTCTCCTATGTGTTCTTTCCTCTGGTATGCTATTTTAGTGCTCCCCTGGGTCCTAAGTTCAATGTGGCTAATCATCCTTAAGCAAAAATTTGGAGATGGGGGCAGGTTTCAGAGGAAAGGGGAAGGGAGCTGGGAATTGTCAGCACCCCAGGTTGGGATGGCAACAATATTCTTGGTGTGAGATTCTTCTTCCTTGGCCTTGGGTCTGTTTGAGGTAATTTTTGTATGTTTGTTAATGTTGTCTGCTTCCTCGTTCTTTCTGTTTCAGTCCAAATGTCACAATATACCCACGTTTTACCACACAGTACATTTACATCTGCTGCATGGGGTTATGGCTCTGCTGACCCTAAAAACATCCTCAACATGTCACTTTTGCGAGATTTTGTAGTAATTATGGTTATATCACTGTTGCCTCTGCCACTGCCCTGTGGTTTCCTTTAGGGATTTTGTTGTATGTGCTTTTAGGAATGTCTGTAAAAACCAAAATTTTCAACAGTCTTCAATACGTAACTCCCTGATAAAACAATGTTTTATTAGAATTGTTTGCTCCTGCATGCATCTGTGTTTTAGCTTGGAACGTTTCATACCTTCTAAACTGGTTATCCTGCAGTAAATCTATTGACAGATATGTTGGTAGATATACATATGTGTATAACTCTTTGAAAACCTGTGAAGGCATGAATGAAGCTTGTCTACAGTACATCCATTCCCTGTTCTCCTCTCTCTCTGCCGAAGAAACTGTATCCTTAAGTTTGCTGACACAGAATGCACAATAAACAGAATGGCCTAGTTTAGCTTAATAGTATTTGCTTAAATAATCATGTTTTGACAGAAAATTGGTAGGAAATCTTCCTGCAAGTTTGCACACTACTTTGTGCACTAGTAGGTGTGGGAGAGCAGGAACATTTAACAAAAATGATCTGCTGATGGCCAGTGGTCAGCAAGTTCTGCCCACAAAACTGCGGGAGGACAAGCTATAGAGAAAGCCTTACTGCATCTCCCACTTTGTTCCATCTCACCCTTCATCTTATAAACTGAGGTCCAGGATCCTTTACCTGTAGTGACATGGGGATTGTTTTCAGCTGAAGACATCATCATCCTACTCAAATATTTAAGTCTTAGTTTAGAAAGTAAAAATAGCAAACAGGGATGCTAATGCAAATTCAAAGAGGAAAAGAAAAAACGTAATTTGGGAGCTGGAAACACCAGGTGAATCCTCAGTGAAGTGGAACTTCTGTTGCAGCAAGCACAAACACACATTTCATTTTTCCAGACTGTTTTGCAGTTTACTATCACTAATACAAATCTGCTTATTTACCTAGGCAATTGTTCTTGTGTAAATAGGTACACATACAGGAATGTGTATATACACCTGTATGTAAATAGACAAATACTAGATAGGTTTTAGGCTCCTAATTGATTCATAGAGCAATGTTATTTGTCAGAAAACATACATTTACCTTTTAGTACTAATGTTAAATTTGTCATAACATGTCTTGTTTCAACAGATCCCACGAGTTTAATTACCAGTTCCCTGACACCAACTTCAGGTCAGAGCTTTTACAGGGCAAGAAAGCATTGCTCTTATTTTAGTGGGGGGAAGGTGGAAGGAGGACAGAAATCTTTCTAAGTTATGGAAACACTTGGGTTTCACGTAATTTTTTCTTATATTTGTTACGACACTTGAGCTTCAGGACCAAGCCACTCAAGCTGGCATTACCATATCACTACCTGTAGTGTGGGGAGAGAATAATGCAGATATAAAAGCAGATTAGCTGCTGCTTAATTCTGCCCAAGCAACTACAGAGGTGCTCCCAAAGAGCAAAAAGTAGAGTTCTAACCTCGGATTTTGTTTGTCCAGGTTCAGGAGTACTCACCACAAGCAGCTCATCAACAGCTGTGGGTAAGTAAATGTGTGTGGAGGAGCAGGGAGGTTACACAGAACAAGCTGAGATTGCAGAATTGCACTGCTCATGTACAGCCTCTCCTCACAGCATTCAGTCCTCATATTGCATTCCTGCAAATGCAGGATATGCAGGTTTACCTTAGACCAAGGAGACCTGTTCAAAGGGAAAGGACTTCTGAGACTGTACATGTTACAAAAATGCTGCATGTGTTACATGTGTGGATGCATACATTGACATTAATGTTGGCTGCTCCTTTTTTTCATATTATTTCTTGACCTTTATGAGGAAAATAAAACAAACAAACTGACAGCAAAGTATGACTTCCCATGGACAGAAAGCTGAAGATGTTTGAATCTTTGAAAACATCCTCCAGCCATCTTACATGGTGAAATACATGGTGAAATATATATGACATCTACAAGCAGTCTAGAGTGTTCAAGCCTTATGTTTTTGTCATCCTTGTTTAATTGAACATAGCACTTACAGCACAATTTAGAGCATTTTGCCATTTAAAAGTCAAAATATTTTCATAGGAAAAGTTGATTTCTTTCAATCCAGGAGGTGGCAGTGCTGTTTAGTTTTCTGAGTTGAATAAACCAGAACTGTTAATGTCCTACGTAAACAATGTTTCCTTGCATGTTGGAGTTCTGCAAAACCTATTCCTGGGTTATTGGTTGGAAGTTTTGCTCTGGGTCTAGAACACACAGTTTTGTCTCTGCTCATGTGTGGAAATTCATTCACTGGCACTGTGTCACCTCCAACACTTGACTGGAGTATGTTTGGTTCATTTTAATTTCCAGCTGGATGCAAAATGGCAAATCTTTTCCTTTGTAATGTTTGCAGTGAGAGTGTTTTGCAAAGCACTTTGAAATGCTACTATGCATCCATACCTATGTCACTCTGGGACACACAATAGGATATCATAGTTAATCGGATTACAGAAGTAACAGCCCTATGGAGAAAAAAAATGAAAAATTTGAAATTTTACAGATTACTATTTTTCCTTCTTGCACCAGAAATTTTGACCTTTTCCTGTGAGAATTTGTTGAAGTAGAGACACAGAACTCTGTGAATAGTTCTACAGAACTTAATGCAATTTTAAGATTTTTGAAATCAGTAGGTATCTGAAGCTTATTTTAGCTGCATATCTCTGTTCACTTTAAAAGGACCTACTTGAATTCTGCAGATGTCTAAAACCAAAACCCACTAAAGACTAAAAGAGTTTGTTCGCAGTAGATGAACATTTATGCTCTAGGAAAAAAACTATTTGTAAGATCTAAAATTTCAAGGATGTGCCCATGTATTCTTCTTGCAGATATTTGCTTTTAACTTACACATTTAATTTGTAAATCTGAAAAGAATATGGCTTCTGGTGTTTCAAAATCTAGTCTAAAAGACTTTTGTTTTTTAAGATATGCTGGTTAAAAAAATCAGATTCCTTAGTGTGATGAGGTGCAACAGCATGATATCTTAAAATTGAAGAAATTAAATTGAATTATATTTACATAAAACAGAGATTTTTCACTGTTATTTAAACCAAAGTACAGTTTTCTCACATTATTCTAACATAAGAAATTGGAAAATGTCATTTATTATATTGCATAAAGTAGTTTATTGGCATAAAGGAAGAAAAGGGAATTCACACACATTTTCTTCCAGCCCTATCAAGCTTGGTTTCAAAAAATATTTCACTTCTGAGAACTTTCTCCATTCTGTACCAAATTTATCTTTTTAGTATGTGATATTTCATTCCAGGCTTCTAAAAATGCAGTTTTGTAAAACACAATAGAGTGGTTGATTTGATTTGTGGTAAAGCAACCAGAGGTAAGTCAATTTTCCTTTGTAGTGAGACCGTGTTACTGCTGTGCCGTTATTGCTCTCATCTTTATTATTCCAGCTGAGTGTTTGCCACCTGCTGAACTCTGTGCTGATGGTGTAACCTGCATTAACGAAGATTTCTTTTGTGATGGAGTCTTGAACTGCCCAGATGGTTCTGATGAATTGGAAAAAATATGTGGTAAGAATGTAAACCCCTGTAAATCAGTCTTTTTAAACATGCTTAAGACTGTCAGTAGTTTGTAAATAGTTTATGGATAATAAACTGCATGGTGAAGTCCAAATCAATTCTACTAAAAATAAAAACAAGAGAGATTTTTATAATCTTTATCTTGCAAGAGGAAACAATTTTCTTTCAAATTCTTACTAACGAAGAATATGATGAATAAATAATGAAATTTTAGATCTGTCTTTTTAAATAAAAAATTATAGAATTTGTCTTTTACTATAGAAGTATTAATAATATAAATACTATGTAAATTACAAAATAATATAGAAATTTAATATGAAGTTGTGCATCAGTGACATCAAACAATGTTCAGACCAGATGACCTCCACAGGTCCCCTTCAGTCTCAGCCCTTCTGTGATTCTATGAAACTACAGTCCTGAAACCCCACTGGTGTTTAGCATAAAGAGTTTTTTACCTGCAGTGCCAGTCAGTTTGTTTGCCTTTCTCTTATCTTTGAGTACTGTGTCCATTACTGAGCCCCTCTCTACAAGAAGGACATTGAGGGGCTGGAGAGGGTCCAGAGAAGGGTAGTGAAGTTGGAGAAGAAGTCACATGAGGATAGGCTGTGGGAACTGGGAGGGCTGAGCCTGGAGAAAAGGAGGCTCAAGGGGAACCTTATCACTCTCTGCAACTCCCTGACAGGAGGGGGCAGCCAGGTGGGGTCAGGCTCTGCTCACAGGCAGCAAGAGGAAACTCCTCAAGCTGTGCCAGGGGAGATTCAGGTTGGACATCAGGAAGAATTTCTTCCCAGAAATGCTTGTCCAGCGTTGGAATGGGCTGCCCAGGGAGATGATGGAGTCACCATCCCTGGAGGTGTTCAAGAAACTACTGGATCTGGTCTGGTTGATAAGGTGGTGGTCCAGCAAAGGTTGAATTCAATGACCTTAGAGGTCTTTTCTAACCTAAGTGATTCTATTCTATGATTCCTCCTGAATTCCTGGTTTCCCAAAAAACCCAATTATACCAAGGAGTTTGTCAAGGAGTTTAGGTTAGACGTCAGATACAAATTCTTCACTGAAAGAGTGATTGGAATCATCTGCCCAAGGAGGTGGTGGAGTCACCCTCCCTGGACATGTTTAAAAAAAAACTGGACGTGGCACTCAGTGCCATGGTTATTTGACATGGAGGTGTTAGGGCATGGGTTGGACTGGATGATCTCAAATGTCTTTTCCAACCTAGTTCATTCTGTGATCCTCTGATTTTGTGACCACAGTGTTCCTTACCAAACAGCTGTGCAGCATTGTGCTGGGGAGGCACATGGGTTAATAGAGCCTGCATTGCTCTCCACAGCCTCAGCTCTCAGTTAAAAGTCTGTCAAGTTGTCTCAAAAAGAGAACAGTGTAAATGTTTTAGGAGAAGTGGGAACAATTAACTCTGTGAGTGTTTGCTTGTTTGTTTTATTTTAACTATAGAACTTGGTGCTAGAAATCTGGAAAGCCTCTTTCCATTCTGCTGTAAGGAGAGGAAAACAGTGGGGGCAGTCTGCTTCGAGCTTTCAGAAACATGTGGAGTGCTTGTCTCTAAAAATGCACAAGCAAGTAAAAGACCAATTATGTTTTTAAAGAATCTGAAAGCTTGATCCTGAAAGTTTGTGACAGGCTGAACCTCTCTGTCTTAAGTGTAATTTTCTTCAGAAAAAACAAAAGAGAATTTCAGATTCTCTTCCCTTTACCTGCATCATTTTCCTAGTGCAGTCAGCTCAGAAGGGAGACTTAGCTGAACATTTTGGGCAAAATATCCCTCAAAATACTTCAGTAGTATATCCACTGAAACACATCCAAATGTCTATTTATCCTAACAGCTGCATCTAGCTAGATCATAATAATTATTGTGTCTGAGTTGGTCCTTCTACCGTTGAGGCAATCAGAAGGTCCTAATGCTCAGCTAGACCTTAGTTCATAGAAAGCATTAGGTTACCTGACCCCCAAGAAGCTATTCAATCATTCATTTCTACAGTCACACTTTTTTTTTGAGACAGGATCTTAATGGGGGTATTTGTTTTATATATATATATATATATATATTACTTCTTTAGGTATTGCTAAATAAGAAAAGGGTAGATTCTTATATTGATAAAGCACTATTATACTTCTCATAAAATGAATGCTTTTTACTTACTATCAGAATCACAGAATGGCCTGGGTTGGAAGGCACCTTAAAGATCAGCTCATTCCACCCCCCTACCATGGGCAGGGACACCTTCCACTGGACCAGGTTGCTCAAAGCCCCATCCAACCTGGCCTTGAACACCTCCAGGGATGGGACATCTACACAGCCTCTGAGCAACCTGTTCCAGAAGTTTTTCCTAATATCTGATCTAAACCTGCTCTCTGTCAGTTCAAAGCCATTCCCCCTTTTCCTGTCACTCCAGGCCCTTGTAAATAGTCTCTCACCATCTCTCTTGTAGGTTGCCTTCATAGAAAGGACTTAGTTAGGTCACCCCTAAACCTTCTTTTCTCCAAGCTGAGCAATCTCAGTTCTCTCAGTCTTTCCTCAAAGCAGAAGAGGTCCATTGCTCTGATTATATTGGTGGCCTCCTCTGGACTCACTCCAGTAAGCCACTGTACCAACTAGGTGTGAATTTACAAGTTTCATCCACATTTTTTGGAAGATATTACAGTCATATTTGTTGTCTATGACAAAATTTAATTGATATTATATATTGGTAGATACAAACAAAAATAAATTCAAATACTCAAAGCCAAAGTTTTGTAGACATGACTCAGCTGTTCCTTGGAGTCTACACAGTGATTTAAATTATGAATTGTACTCAAGTAGAGTTTTTCAGCTGAGGCATAGACTCTTATGCACATGGCTTTTGGATCTGGTTTGCATATCTCCCCAAATCTCTACCAAATAAAAGTTGTGAATGCTTTGCCCCTTTGTAACTGAGGATATTATTCCTCATTTTGGCACACCTGAGCTGAAAGTTTCAGGAATGTGCATACTTGATAAATGCAGTAAATAAAATAAAGAAATAAAAATAATAAAAGTAAAAAAAAAAGTATAAAATAAATATTAATAAAAGTAGAAACAGACAGTGTTGTAGGGAAACCAGCTGTAGTTACAGTCTACTTCAGAGAGCTGGATGATTTGCCCCTCTTCATCTTCACTGATGCCTGGTATTTCCAAGCAGTTTGGTCAGCTACCATTAGTGCAGCAGTTTTGGTTTATAACCTTACAGAAGTACAGTTCTGGCTGGAGGAAAAATTGTTGATCCATGTCCCTTATGTTACATTTTCATTCTTTTCTATCCAGAACCTCAGAGTTTCTCTAAGTTTATGTATTTAACTATCTTAGCAGATTCTACAAAACCAGTGGAATGAGGGGTAAGAAGCGGCATGCACATTTAGGATACCTGCCAGTTTTTCCACCTCTTTAATTTTTCACTTTTGTCTCATTCCTAGAGATATTTAACATGGTCATATGAAAGCTAAAATTATATAGATTTTCAGAAGTTCTTCAGAGCTTCACAATGAGATTTATGACCAATTCAGAATTCATCCTACAAGTGTTTTTGCATACAAAAGAGTTGCTGTCCTTTAAAAAACTTGGTTTGTTTTTCATCTTGATTGTTACTCCTTCTAGTATTTCTGGTTTCACAATATGTCAGTGGTTTAAAAATATAAGATTGAAAAGTGTATTTTAGTAATCTCTTTCCTGCATTAGAGAGAATTCAGTAATATCTCAGATTCTCAGAGGAGATTCAGGCAAACGAACACCTCTTTTGTGTTTGTTTTATTGATTAAAATTATCTTGAAAGGCTTCTTTCTGGCTCTGCGATGCAGTGCAGTAACAAAAGGCTTCACAAAAGTAGAGCTAGCAATTTCAGTGAAAGGGTCTCTAGAGAAATGTGAAGCCTGAACAGCAGCAGCTAATAATGACTGGCATTGCTGTAAGGCAGCTGTGTAGCACGTAAGGGTATGGAAAAGGAGACTGGAGGTTGATCCCAGGAGGGGTTTCTGCAAACTCTTTGCATTTATTGTGTGTCTAGACTATCATTTTGTGATTAACCACCTCACAGCATCACTACAGCACTGAGAGGGATTAATCAGAAAGTAATGAACTGCCCTTGGCAGAGAAAGGTCCTATCAAGTGAAGTATGTGGGCTTGATTTGACCAGTTTTGGGAGCATCTCCCTCGAACTCAAGGCTAACAGGATGAAGCCCTCACAATGTCCCACATATGGAACACTAGTAAATAGAAATGGACAGCAATGGGCATGTTGGGGTAGCAGTGGAAGTGGTTCCTACCAAAGATATCTCCTGTCTCCTGAGAACAATTGCAGCTTTTCTTTGGGCTCCAGGAGAGGGCCAAATGTAATGAATTCTGTGCCCCTGCCCATCTTTGGCTTCTCCCTGCAAGGAGGAAGCAGTGGGAGGTTCTCTAGGGAAATAGAACCAGTCCCTGCTTTCTTCCTGCTCATTCCTGATACACTAAGCACTGACTATTGCTAGGCTGTGGATGACCTGCCTGAGGACCTTTTCCAGAGTCTTTCTGTCCTCTTTCAATTTACTTACTGTCTCTTAAGAGATATGGAGCAAATAAAAAAGAACAATAAGAAGATAAAAACAATCATAATAATAGGGGACTGGAGCACCTCTCTTACAATGAAAGGCTGAGGGGGCTGGGGCTGTTCAGCCTCGAGAAGGGATGACTCAGAGGGGACCTCATCCATGTCTGTCAGTGTCTGCAGGGAGGGGTCAGAGCATGGACCAGGCTCTGCTCAGTGGTGCCCAGCAATGGGACAAGAGGCCCTGGGCAGCAACTGATGGACAGGAAGTTCCACCTGAACGTGAGGAAGAACTTCTTCCCTGGGCCGGGACTGAGCACTGGAACAGATCACCCAGAGAGGGTGGGGAGTCTCTCACAGGAGATGTTTCAGAACCATCTGGATGCAATCCTGTGCTATGTGCTCTGGGATGACCCTGCCTGAGCAGGGAGGTGGGACCAGATGACCCACTGTGGTTCCTTCCAACCCAATACATTCTGGGATTCTAACAGAAATGAATGAGCCAACACTTGTCATTGATTTTATTAGAACAGTATGCTTATCTTTTTTATTTTTGTCCATCCTATAAGACTCCTTTTAGATCAGATTATGTCTACTTGTAAACAGTATCACTTTTTTGTAATCTTCATTGGTAACAAGCTGGGCTCTTTCCTTCTTCTCATACCAATTTTCTTCTCATTGGTAAGGACAGGAAATACATGAATTAAAGCGGTGAGAAAAAGTACTCCTATACCAATACCCAGCTCTAATGCAAATATAGAATAATAGCTATCATTCATGGACCTTTTTTCTCTCTGTATTTAAAATCTTATGAGTTCTGTTTTCCTCTCAAGGATTGCAAAAGGGAATATGTTTCTGTTTCAGCTCATGCATTAGGCATGTTGGCAAAGTTCATTCTCCATAGTCTTTATTAACAGTGTATGGCTGACTGAAACAAAGCCTAGTTTTTATTTTGTGTTTGCTACAGTGGTAGGCAGAAAGAATTTTACACTTATAAAATGAGCACACAAGGAGCCCCAATTTATTCTTTTATATATAATTTCCCAGAGGAGGACTAGGCTCAATAAAATTCCCATTTAATTTTCAATATGATTGGTTATTTGTAATTGGGATAGTCATTATAGGTATGATTTCATTTCTGAAATTAATGAAAAGCTCTATCTAATTTCTGATCATCTGCCTCAAAGTGATGAACTTGTCCTTACCTCTCCTGATAATCATGTGTGTTATTGATTTTATACTTATGTGAAAGTCTATGATACTTTTTGAAAAACTGGAGAAAAAACATCATTAGATAGATTCCTAACATAATGTTCAAGAGATGCAGCAAAAGCTTCAGCAGTTCTTCAGTGTCTGCTGAAATAAAATAACTCTCCATGAATTATCATTTCCAATTTTGCTGAGGCTTAAAAATACCCTTCTTTTTTCCCTTAAGTAACTGGTTTTTATAGTGAAAAACTTTCATAGAATGGAATAGCAACACAAAGGAAATAAAACTAATAAAAGCCCTTTGAAAAAATAGATGATGATGGATGACATTTACCTCAGCTGAATGAATTCAACAGCTGGCAGGAAACTTGGGAGATCCACTTATCTCTTTGAGTACTCAGTGATATATAAGGCGAGGAACTAGGAAGCTCGTAAAAGTAGAGATAACAATAGTCAGCCATATCCCTTTTTGCTTTTATTCACATGATATCAAATTGTCTCTGGTAGTTCAAACACACTTTTCTGATTTAAAGTAGCTATAGATAAGAACTGGTGAGGCAAGGTCCTGTCTCCTTTTAAAAGTATAGAAGAAAATGAAAGAAATTATTGGATTAGCTAAAACCAGTTGTTGGATTTGAATTATTTGGATTGGTTTAGACTAGTTTGGATTAGTTGGATTGTATCTAATTTAAATGTGAATTTTCTGCACTACTTTGCTTCTAAAACAGTATTTTGAGATCAAATAGTGATAAGAATTAGAAATGGGAATAAGTTGATAGTGTATTTTACTTTGTCTTCCTACTGTTGCTTACGAAGCATTTCCAAGGTAATCCATGTAAACCAGTATCCAGGGTCACCCTCATTTTGGCTCTGATTCTGTTTTTCAAATGTCATTCTGACAAATGTTCCTCATTATATCTTTCCAGCTGCAGTTTGTGATGGAAAATTCATGTTGACTGGTTCCTCTGGGTTTTTTCACTCCATGAATTATCCAAAGCCATATAATGAAAATATATTTTGCCAGTGGATAATAGTGTAAGCCATTTTCCAATAATTTTGTACCTAACATTTTTTAATTATGTGGTGATCTTGTTTCCTGCACAATAGTATTATGCCATTTGCTTTTATTCCCAAATACTCCAGCACAGAAAATACATAATACCATTTTCTCCTTTGTATTTATGTAACTTCTGTTTAAAAACCTTCGTGCATTGGCACCATAATTATATTAGTAATTTTCCCACTTACAGAAGTTCTTAGATATGATTTTGAGAAATTTCCTGTTATATACATCCAGAGGAATAGAAGTGTAAACTCAAAATAAATCACCTAACTCAAACTAATTGCAAGATTTTTTTTTTAATGCATTACATTAAATAGTAGTCTTCAGCTAACAGTTTTGTATGATGTAACTCTTACATAACAAGGAATTTTCAATAATTCACTTGACATTTGGGATACAAGTTTCATCTGGGAGTTAAGAGTACACATTATTATGTAATTTAGGAATATGTTAAAGAATTGCATAGTTAGTGTTTGATATAGTAGCACCAAATGCCTTTTAAGCCTTAGGCACAAGAACTAGAATTTTTTTATCACAGATATATACCTACAGACAGGGCAAGCTGTTTGATTTTGATTCTCTAGGCCCACTTCATAGGCCAGTGAGAAAAAAGATAGCCACACTATATGAAAAATCTCATCGAAGTATATATCTAAAAAAAAAAATTAGATGATCACAAGTTAGTCCCAAAAATCCTTCCTATGACTGCCAATTCAGAAGCTACTGCTTTGAAAGGCAGTAATTCTTATTATGGTTTTGTAATAATGGCTGTTCTTTGATTCTGAGAAGTATTAATTTGGTGGAAGATTTCAAAGGAGATTAAGAAATTGCCTTTAAAATTGGAAAAGGTTTGGACTTCTCCTTCCAAAGACTTCTTTGATAATGCTAGGCTTTGATTTTGTTCAGAACTTTCATCTTCACCTTGAAGTCCTGGTTTTCCTTCTGTTTAGTACATCTTTTTCCTTCTCATCTTAAGCAGTGCTGTTCACCAATAATTACTGGCAACACCTGGCTTTAAAACACAGGTGTTTCCCAGGAAAAGAACAGGATTTTGTCCTTCAGAATATGTCTGCCTTGCTCCTCACTTCACAGTTTTGCAGAATTTGAGCACAGTGAGGGTCCTCCTTCCTTCTAAACTGTTAATATTGCTCCAAGTGCTGCTATAGCCCCAAGAAGCACTGTTTTAAGTAGATATCCATACCAGTTATGTAGCTAATAAAAGCTTCATTTTGGAAAGAATAATGTGCAATTCCAAATAACACAGTAGAGATTCTGCAGATATGTGTAATTACAGACTGAACAATGACAAAAACAACCATTTGAATTTATTTTCCACTTACCTGCTTTAAAAAATCTGGCAATACTGAGAGTAAAGGCCTAAGAAATTTTAAGTGGCACTCAAATTTTGTCTTTCCTTCAAATAAAGTTGTTTCTATGAGGGAACCTTTTGGGTTTCCCAATGACCTGTGGTTTTTATTATCCCTATAAAAATGTGTAAAAAGGCAACCTATAATACATCTGAGACTGGATTTGTCTTGTGCCTGCCTTTGTATAGAAATATTTCCCTGTTACCTTTAGGAAGAGCTTTTACATCTTCAGAAGATCCAATTTCCTCTCCTTTTAAAAGAGAAGTATGCTCAATATTTCCCTGAAAGTTTAGCTTCCTGGAACTTTCAACTCCATGTTCTACTCTTTTCTAACCAAGGCTATTTCTTCCCTCTGGTGAAATATAAAACAACAACAACAACAACAACAATAAAAATTTTAAAAGGCAAAAATATTTAATTATTTACTTCTGTACTGATCGTTACTGATAAGCACCAGCAGATTGCTGTTGAAAGCCTATTCCCATTGAGTCTCTCAATTCCAGAAAAAAGCAAATAGTGGTAGCTAAGATGATAGTCATAGTAGTGTTTTAGAATTTGGACTACCATATATGTCTAGTGGAAAGGAAAGGGGAGAACAAATTAAATATAGGTTATTCAAAGAGCATAACTGTAGCAAAATAAAGCCAAGAATTTTTTACATCTTCCCTCAAGAGACTTTTGTCCTTAAACTTTCTGTATGATGGTTGGGATTTATCACAATTTCCCCAAGAGTGGGTTTGAGATCATCAAATCTGCATGTAAATCCTGGTTTTGTCATAAGAGACATCAGGAGATGTCTCTTTCAGACTTTCAGGAGAGAGGCTTTGATATCTTGCTATTCATATTGATATCCTGATACTCTTCCTCTGGCCTTGGGAAGTTTACCTGAGCAGTGAGATGTTATCTAAGAGTAACGTGTATGAAAAAGTGATTGCAACTCAATGAGATGCAGAGGACAAAAAAACCCAACCAAAAGCATCTGAAAATCCCCTTGTAGAACTGATAATCACATTCTAGAGTTCAGAACAGTCGTTTTCTAGAATATACTTAACTGGTGAGTAAAGGTGTACATGCACTGTTACAAAAGCTTTATGCTCAATTCTTTTGGCAATTTTACAAGCTAAAATTTAGACAAATAGGTCATCTTGATTAATAACCTTGATTAATATAATTTCATGTTGCTTCTGAACTTAACATCATTCAAGCACTCATTGACTTCAATGAGTTAACTACAGTGAAAGAATAGATTTTCAGTATTGAGTTTATTTTTGTCTTGTTGACTTAGAGTGCCTCAAGGGTTGTCCATTAAACTGAACTTCACTTCTTTTGAAACACAACCATATGCAGACATACTGAGCATTTTTGAAGGATTGGGACAAAACAAGGTTTTAAGAGGTAAGTTTATTTCTCAGCTAATAATAATAGTTTTCCATTAATAATATCTAAGTGGTAAAATAAGCATTTTGAGGTTTAAAAAGTTGCAGCTATATGTTTAAGAGGAAGACTGGATCTGTGTAAAGTTACTCTGTTAGACAATTAATCTCATGTACCTGTCCAACCTTAAATTTGATGAGATAAATGCTTCCCCTGTACACTAAGAAATTTCAACTTGTTTTTTAAGATCTTATTTGAATGAGCTTGATAACTTCATCAGCCTCATGGTCTTGTGGGGCCCATGTTTCATTGGAAATATGTTGTCTGAAATTTCTCTAATATCACACACAGTAATGAAAAGCATCTAAACTGGCCTGGTGGGAGAAGTGCTACCAAAGCCCCTGAAAACCATTACAAGTATGGCATTGCTTTCCTCAGATCTTGACGTACTGATGTTACCTTATCTCTGTCTCTATATTCTACTCTGAAAACTGGGATTGTACCCATATTTTACAAGACTCTGTCTATACAGCTGAATTCCATCAGAGGTGGAAAACATATAGAATATGGAGAGAGAAGTCAGACAGATATATTATTATTTATCCTTGTTTTTGGAGGCAGGTAGAGAATGGGAATGGGAAACTTTAAAATACTAGCTGATATCCATATTGATGGATATGAGAGATGGAATATGCAGAATATTTATATGTAAGCCAAACTGCTAAATGCTTCAGTGTTTGAAACTGTTGTAGTAGGATCACAGAACAACAGGGAAAGAATTCCCTAATACTCAATTAACTGATCCACTGTGCTTTCGTGACAAAACTGGAGATTTCGATCTGCATGGGATTATTTTCTCTCTGACTATCTGTTTTTTTGCTTGTTTTCAGCTTCTCTGTCAGGGACCAATCTTGAAACAATTTACATTTTTTCTCATGAGGCTACAGCACAGTTTATGTCCGATTACTCAGAGAATTATAATGGCTTTAATGCAACATACACAGCATTTAATGCAAGTGAACTAAACAGTAAGTGTTCTTTGTGTGTGTGTGTGTGTTTGGTTTTTATTCCAAAAGATTGGTGAATCTACATTTTCAGTTTGAGAAAATGGAAGTGGAAATGGAAGCCTCATTTTCTGGCCTCAGTCCACTAATTGGTTCCACTTTGAAAAATTTCATACTGTTTTAAAGATCAAGTAAATTATTTCAATAAGGCCATTTACGGGTTTACAGGCCTGTATCTAGCAGTAGGGTGATGTCTGACAAAGCTCATCTGTGTAAATAAGACTGTGTCCATACCTCCATCAGATTCCTCTCAGCCAGTCTGTTCACTAATCAACACTATGAAATCATTGACCACAACAGATTTATAAAGAAACATTCAGAACAACATTTAGAAATACCATTCAGGAAAATACCTGCTTCAGTAAAATCCATCAATATGACTCATGCTTTGTTGATTGGGTAAGTGAAAGCTTCTTGAGCTGCCAAATTTGGAGCAGGAGGTGAACAGGGAAGGTGGCTGGGATGGGATATGCTGCAGGAAGCATCCAGAGGGCCAGCAAGCTCTTGTCACGTGGAAGGCCTGATGTGCATTTCAAGGCACCATGGACAGACACTGAAATATGAGAACAAAAGTGGTGAGGATGCTCCAGAAAAGACATGTGAGCAAAGAAGGAGCAAATGAGAAGAAAGAAAGGGGCAACCCAGGGGCCTGGAGCACAGCACTCAGCTCTTATGGTGAGCCCTTTCTGCTGGAACAATCCAGGCCTTGGCAAAGAAAAGAGGAAAAGAAGGATCAGAAATGAAGATTTGTGAAAGAGTGAAAGAGTATGTAGAGCTACCTTTCAAAACTAGTGTTTTGTTAACAAGTACAAACACCACATTTATTTGCGTAATTCTGTTGCATTGCATAAAGATGAAATTGAGTCACTGGGCTGGTTTACAAACATATTTAAAAATTTACATCATTCCTCACTCATTCCTGTAAAATTCTGAAAAAATACCATCTCTATCATCTTTTAGTTACTAGAAGTTCTTATTCACAGATTATGAGAAAATCAATTGCACTTTTGAAGACGGCTTTTGTTTCTGGATACAAGATTTAGATGATGATTCAGACTGGGAGAGAGTTCAGGGTCCTACCTTTCCCTTGATGAGTGGTCCTGAATTTGATCATACATTTGGCAACTTGTCAGGTAAGATCAAAAAAAAGTGACTTGAAGATTAAAGGAAAAACTTGATTTAGCTTGTTTCACAGCAGAATGGGTTCTTCATAGTGGTATTACCAGGATGTCATTTTATTCCACCATGCAAATGAGTCAGGGCTACCAGACAAAATGTTTTATGTTACTGATTGCCATCTTGTGGAAATATACCAAAACTAAAAGAAAAAATAAAGGAGTAAGTAAAATGATAAAAGTGTAATGTTCTGAAAATTTTCAATGCTATTATTACACTAAAATGCCTTATGTGAGAAAAGAATTTATATTATGCAAAAATGTTATAGGTCAAAAACCTGCATATTTAACTTAAGGGGAAAATGTAATTGCATTTTAGGCAAATCACTTCTATTTCATCCCTCTCTACTGCTGACATCCTCATGGTTGTCACAAAATAATTTTGATTTTAAAAAAAGTTGACCTGCAGTTTACAGGAGGCACCTGTGTCCCCAGTTACTGCACAGCAAACACACCAACTGTGCCAAACACACAAACCCTCCAGGAACTGTTACAGTTAAATAACTTAATTGGAAGAGTGGTCACATCAAAAGAGCAATTTATTTAAAGAGACAATACTGATAGGAATTGGATTTTGAGAGTATCATGAATCCTTATCCCAGAATAAGGCTCCATACATTTTTTTCTTCATCAACAGTAAAACCAAACAATCACTTCCTCAGCTGATTTGTCAGTGCAGCTAAAACCAGATAAAACATAAATTTGATTTTTCAGGGCTTATATGTATTCTATGCAGGACTTACTTCAAGCTTATTCAGTGAAAAATAACTGGAAAAATTGCAAATTATTCTGGAAGAAGTTACTCCTGGAAAAAAAAAAATAGTATTCTGCACTTTATCAGATAGAAATTATTCACCCCTTTCTGAGTAAAGGCACATTTTCTAAACAATCTCCAGGACACTTTTTTGTCTTCCCACTTGGCTTCCAGAATGCAAATCAGATGAAAGAATGTAAAATTTGTTTAATAAAACACTTGACAATGATTTCTCTCTCTTAAAAATGTTAATCTATTTTGGGTGCTCTCTATTTCCCAGTGACAAATCTAAGCTGACATATGTAATTTCCTATATGTAATGTTATTACTGTGTTGCACATTTAAATTTCTGTGACCTGTATTTTGAGTAAAAATGTGAATTGCATCATTAATATTAGGTTAATACATTCAGTGAAACTCCATTTTTGCTTTTCTGCTCTTGAAAAGTAAAGAATTTAATACACACTCAAAAAGTGGTTCTGAATGCTCAGAGAATTGAAGAAACAAAGATCAAGAACTGTCCCTTTGATAGTATGAAAATTTTTTTCCTTTAAGTTAAATGGTAGACACCATTTATATTTTAATGCATGCTCTCTAAGTCAACAGAGGAAATAAAAGGCCTGGTTCAGATCTCAGACTAACTTTCAGGTATTTTAGCCTCCCACGTGAAAAAACTAGATAGTGTGGAAGTGTAAATAACAGAATACAGTGTATATAATTATAATTACATAATTATAATTATATTAATTTGAAAATTCTATTAATATAATATTTGCACATGTATGTATTAGATAGATAGAAGAAAATATGATATTACACCCATGATTTGAATAAAGCGAGAATTTTATTTTAAAGCTACCTAAGTTTGCATTTCTTATGACAAATCCAATGCTTCTGTGGCCTGGCCTCATATGGCAACAAGAGGTCCAAATTCCCAGCTGCAGCAAATTATGTCAGAAAAAGCTACAAACTCATTTTCACAAAGAAAGGGGGTTTTGTTTTTTTTATAGTACTTCGCCTTGCTATAAAATATTCACAGAGTCATTCTGTCACCCTCTCAACACGCGATCCATAGTTCCCATTGCAACATGAATACAAATTATGAAATTGTTGGGAAATCCTTCTGCAAAGTCACAAGCAATATCAAACAGGAAGATATTTTTATAAACCCAGTAGAACTGCTGCCTTCACTGCATGTAAGGCAGGTTTCCCACTGACTTGAACAGGACTAGTTTCCCATTGCTTATCTTGTTCTGAGGAGTATCCAAGAAGCTTAAAAGCTCAATTTAATATATCATGGACTGATGAATATATCTTGGGATAATCATCCACATTTACTGCATCAGGAATCTTCCAAATCATGCAACACTATCCATGCCTGATGTTATTTTAAATGTAAACACTCCAATAAGTAAAAAAGAAAAACCTTTTTCTGTCCTGGCTAAAGTGTGCTCATTATCTTGCAGGATTTTATATTTCAACACCCATCGGATTAGGATTCATAGAAGAGCGAGTCCGGATCCTGAGTTTGCCTTTGGTCCCTTCAGATACGTATTGCCTAAGCTTCTGGTATTGTTACATAATTCCTAAACCTATACTTTGTTTAAGAAAATACCTAAAGAGCTGTCTTTCATATAAAATATTAATCCCACTCAGTGTGCCAACAACACCAGCCTGGCTCTGTTTGGATTTCCATGATCATTCTCAACTCCAGGCGGGAAGTTTAACTCCTTTATAAGTTTGACTCCTGCAGTTAGCCTTAATGCATTTTCTTTTTCACCCTTCAGCCACTATTCATTTCTATACAAAATGATATTAAGAATTCCTGAAATGTTTTTTGTCATGAAGCTTAACTAGGCCTCTACAATTCCAGGTGTAATCTAAACATGCAATTAGCTTTATTTTCATGCTCACATCAAATTAATGCTAATTTCATAAACCATTATAAAATAAAAAGGGTGACATTTTTTTCATGGAATTTGACTTTGTTCTAATAATACCAAAATGCTTTTCCTCCTCCAGGTATTTCATGTACGGTGACAACGTTTACCGTTTAAGAGTTAGCATCAGTGATGAGCATGGTCAGGAAAACATCATTTTTGAGAAAGAAGGAAACTATGGAAACAACTGGAATTATGGACAAGTGACTTTAAATGAAACATCTCATTTTTTGTTTTGTTAAACTGTTTTGGTTTTTTTGGTTTTTTTTTTTTCATTTATTTTAGCTAAACTGATATCAGAGTTTTCTCTGAGTTGAATTGGTATAGCTTCAAAGATAGTACTTAGTATCATTAACAATGTGTGCCATCAAGTAAGTATTAGCATGCAGAATACTGGAATCCCCATTTGAATTCTCACACCCCCTTTTCCTTACTCTGGGATTTTAAGTATTTGTACTGCAGAAAACAGAAAACCTGTCAAGGAACAATGAATATTGTCATATGAGCTTTCCACAAAAGAAGAGTTTTCAAGCCTATCATAATCCACTGTGGAATATAAAATCTCCGTGCTGAAGGTGATGCGAAGCACTTAGCCACAAGAAGACTTAAATTTAAATTGCTTCAGATTGTGAATCAGTGTTTTCACTAATTACTTACAGATCAATCCACTGAAAGTGTGTTGCAGATGGAAGTGGTTTTGGCACCACATGACCACCACATAACTGAACTGACTTATCTGTAAACAACAAGAGGAGATTTATTCCAGGCAATTCTTTCAGCACCTCTCTTTTGAAAACAATTTCTTTTTATAGGTATTTGGGATGTTTTTTCCTGCTACAGTAGTTTTGATTGATTTCTGGCAAAGCACTGCCAGAAAGATGCATTTAACACCTAATGAAATAAATGCATGTGGGGCCTGCCTGTATCAGATTTCCAGGAAATATGTGGTCATAACCACCACAAAATATGAAAACACATATGATCTCAAGAAGATTGCTATACCTAACTTTATTTCACCAGCACTAATTCCTTGTTTGCAGGGTTGCTTTAAATATGTGGATATTAAAGAACAGTACAGAACAAATGAGATTAATTTCAGTTTTTCATGCCATTAATTCAGAAGACGTTTGGGCTGATGAGCAATGCAGAATTGTTTTGAAAATTATGTGGATTTATATATGAAAAGGTACTGAATATTTTTAACTCATGTTCATCATCTTCATTTAGAATTAAGAAGGTACAGCACTCCTTAGAATGATGCACTCATTTTGCATAGTGCTGTTTTGTTTTGTGAAGAATTCTGTCTCATCCCTGATGCCTTCCCCTGAGCATAGCACCAGTGTAGCTTACAGTTGAAATAAGAGCATTCAAGAAAAGACAATGGTATGGCATAGGAAGCTAAAAGTAGCTTATTAAATCATAGAATTCTACTTTTTTTTTCCTGAATTCAGGTAATTTTCGATGCTTTTAAAAGGCGTGGTCCCAGTGATATTGCCGTGGATGACATTGGCCTGACAAAGGGAAAGTGTAATGAAAGTGATTATGTAGAGCCAACTGTGAGACCAACTGTTACTACCACCCCTTTAGTTCCTAGTAAGTAAAGACTAAATCACTGTTGATTTCCTATTGCTGTATTTGTGTATGAGTGGACCAGAATTTTTAACCTCAATTTTATAAAAACCTCTCTTCAGCATTATAAAGTTATCTTCAGGATGACTTAGTAAGATCCAGTCCCATGCCTCTCCAGACAGATCGTACAGCTTGATCCAGACTCTTAGAGCTGCAAAGTATTTTAGAAGAAAGCACACAGGTTTAAGCTTCCTCAAAACATTCCAGTTTCACAGAGCTAGCCAGGAAAATCTCACAGAGAAAAATAGAGAAAATACCTTATAACCATCCTTATAAATCTGGATGACATATAAAAGAGAGAAGAAAGATTGTATATGATGTTAAACAACTCCGAGCACATTCAGAGCAAAAACCAATAAAAATATAAACAAAGCTTGTGGAAAAATCATTAAAATATATGATGGGGCTTGCTTTGTAATTTATTCTGAAAGAGGATTAAATTTTGGAAAAAAAATTTCTACAAAAGACCTATTCACACATGGCCTCAAATCATTAAAACAAACACTGAGCATGTTCCAGGACTGCATCTTATTAGATTTACTGTGCCTTTCAAAGCACAGATGGTTGCTCTCTTGACAGCATATAGTAAATAAAAATGGTCTAAAATTAAAATAATAGACTGTTGGCATTGTATTCATGTTGAAACACTGTATAATAATATTGTCATTCTCTCAAATCTGTCACCTCCAAATCTACTGCATCAGGACAGGTAAAAAACCAAAACCTTCTAAATATAAGAGCAAAATACAGTTTTAGAGCTCCATCATGAGACACAGGGAAGTAAAGTTCAACAAGGTGTATCTGTCAGCAGAATTAAATTTTAATAACAGTAGTAACTTCAGTCATAGCTTCCCAAAAGGAGTTTTGGAATTTATTTGCAGTTTTTATTAAAGTAATTCTGTGGAGAGATGCTGATGTCTGCTCCCTCCATCTATCCTTCAGGTGCCGTGGGTAAACACACCTCACAAGTTAGCATCAGTCTAATGATCAGTGGTAGAACAGCCCTGTGGTAAATAGTAGCTGAGTGCTTCAGATAAACACCAAAGGAACATCAAATTATAGATCTCTACCCAAAATATGCTGATAAAATTTTAATATTCAAAAAAAGGACATGGTATTATGGTTTATAATTCCTTATTAAAGAGATTAAAGAGATCCATGATACAAAAGGACAGTCTGAGCTGTTGCTGGCAAAAAAATAACTTGTTTTCATAACTTTGTTGGGACATACTACTACATGCTATTTGTAACCTGATGAAAAAAAAAAGTGAATGCCTTCAATCATCTTCAAAGAAGTATGAAATTACTTTGATGAATTTGTGCAAGCTTACTAACACTTATGGTTTCACTACAAATGTCATGTCTGTAAGCAAGACATAAAAGAATTTGAACTGAGTCAATTTCTTTTACAAGAATTAGAGCGTCAGTGCAAGCCACTGGCATCATTCACAGTGCCACAAAAGTTCCTTGAGACGTAAAAAAGAATATTTTTGATGGTGGCATAGGGAAGCCAGATTTGCTTTTGTCTTTTGCACAAGACTGCCAGCTTACACTTTCATCTAAAACAAAGATTGCTTTCATCTGTGTGTTAATTTATAACCTGTCTTTTAACACAAACAATGGTGTGGAAATGACAGTGTAGATTCCACACTTCAGATGTGTATGTCAGCATAAACTGAAGTTTTGGCCAAAGCATAGAGAAATTTATGTATAGGTTATATACCATTTCTAAAGTGTTGAGAAAATCATCTGTTGTGCTCAACCAAGATTGCTGATAGCGATTACCATTTGGTTCTCTCATGAGTAACAGCTGTATGAATAACTCCATATGAATTTGTGTTTAAAGATCACTGGAAATTTTTACAACATTTTTTCGAGACATGAGTAAATTCAATTTCTTCTCTCATTTTTCCATGCAAGACAAAGATCACTACTAATGTGCCTTAAATGTAGTCAACTCTAGATCAGATTTCACATGCTGTAATATTCCATAAAAAAAAGCCAACGTAACCTTTATCTGTTGTTAATGGTATTTATAGAGAAAATAATCCTCCTTGTGAGCCATATGGCTGTAACATGATATACATATTAGTAGGGGTGGGAACGTTAACAGTTCCTCTCTATTTCCAAGAGTTTGGTTTTTCTTTCCAGGAGGGATTTGGTGAAATTGAAAATTCTAAAAGATGGTTGTTGTGAGGGAGTTCAAGTTTTTCTTGGTGGTTTTTTTTTTTTTTTTTTTTTGGGGTTTTTTTTTTTTTTTGTTTTTTTTTTGTTTTTTTTTTTTTTTGACCTTTCTCCCAGTGGGATTCAATGGTCAGACTTGGTAGGACTTGTAGATTATGCAGTCCCCAGCCAAGGGTCTCAGAGTGTGAAATACTGTTAGACATCATGGTATGCAAAATTTGAGCCATAAGGGGTGGGGAAGAGAGATTTAAACTTTAGCCAAAGTCTGATAGTTAAGAAAAATATCAATTTTAATTCAAAGAATAAAACAAAACCAAAACAAAATAAAGAAGGTATAGCTGTTTTGCCTTAACTACTATTTCCTGAAGCAAGTGGAGGAGCACTGTTCGTTTTTCAATAAAGTAGTTGTGAGCAACAAAAGTGGGAAAACACCAAAGTTCATTCTGATGGTTCATTCAACCATTCTGATGGCTAAAATGAAAATAAATAATATTTCTCAATATCAAGGATAATTTTTGAACATGAAGCTGACATATTTGGGATGTAAACCACCATCAAAATTATATATTGAAATAGAATATTGAGTATATAAAGTACAGTTAGCTGTGTCCATGTGTGTGAGTGCATGTATATGTGTGTATACATATCTGCAATATTTGCTTTTTCAGAAATTGTATTAATTTTTACCTAGAACTACATATACATCTTTATGACAAAAGTATTTCCTACTAGAACAGTTGTTTTAAGGAAAGAGCAAATGGCTGTTTTAACCACTGACAGTGTTTAGCTGTAAAAGTTTTTGGGTCCTGTTGAAAACAAAATAATGGTATGAGGGGTTTGGGGGCTTTTGCTGTAAGTTTACTTGCTAGATGACAGAAAGAGCTTTAGGTTTGAGTATTTCTGGTAATGCTGAAAGAAATTTCTCAGCCAAAAGGGTGGTCAGTCATTGGAAGGAGCTACCCAGGGAGGTGGTCAAGTCACTGTCCCTGGAGAAGTTCAGGAAACAGCTGGACGTGTCACTCAGTGTATGGTTAGTTGACAAGGTTGACAAGGTCTTATTCATCAGTCAAAGGTTGGACTCAATGATCTCAGAGGTCTTTTCCAACCTTAATGATTCTGTAATTCTAAGATTGATCAGATAACAAGAAAGGCATACAAGCAAAGTGCATAAATTGGTTAAATTTGGGGGCCTCTCTTACTCTCATCGTTTTCTATTTTTTTAAATACTGTACTAGTAAATGAGACAGATGACTCTAACACATTCTTGTCTTCATATTTCTCTCATGTGAACAGCCTGAAGACCAATAATCATGAAAATTACTTTTACAAATTATCATTGTTACCTCAGATTGAAAAAGTAAGACAGTAGATTAACTACATTCTTAAATGTTTTCTTTTGCAGCTGACTGTGGAGGGCCGGTTGAACTCTGGGAGCCAAACAGTACATTCAGCTCTGCAAACTTCCCAAATAATTACCCTAATTTAGCTTCTTGTAAGTCATTCTTTTCCAAAACATTAGGAGAAATTTAGCCATATAAAAATAGAGATACTAAATCTGCTTTTCCAACTCAAACACTGTCAAAAAAAGCCCAAAGATCTAAGGTACATACAGTGGGATCGTTTAACTGCATTCTATATGGTACTGAGCAGCAGCTAAGGAAACATGTGCCAATTGATTAAAAAGGGATGAAGACAAGCATAATCCAATGGAATGAGTCCAGACAGGCCAATTCCATCCTGCCTATTATGTCCAATGTCTTTATGTCAGTGCAGAGACACATAAGGTGATGAAAGTTCCCATTTTACCATAACCTGGTGTATTTGTCAGGTTAATATTATCACTTCTGCTGTTAAAAAGCTTGAGTTTTCTAGACACAGAGAATATGTGCATGCATTTTGTAAGGAATCCTCCCTACTGAATAATTCTTAACATGCTAGTGAGAAGACATTGTTATTCTACTGATGTTACTTGATTTAGATTAAGCTAGAGCTGGCAAAAGTGAATGCTTCAAGGTAGTCCAGTATGTGCTGTTGATGGATAAAGCAAGGAAGAGAGCTTTTTCATTGCTTCTTAATGAAATTTTAATTATTTATTCCTTCAGTCCTGGGGAATAGTGTTGGGATGGTAATCATAAGAGTTGTCATTTTGTGTTTCTGTTCTGCTTGAGATATGGCTCACATGTCCAGTATTCATTTCACAAGTTCCCAAATGAGACTCCTATAAGTAAGAAAATACTTTTCACTCCATGAAAATATTTCAAACTGTTTGCTTTTTTTTTTACTTTCTTTACAAGATTTCCATAGTATCCACACTTAGATTAAATATGAGAAAGTATAAGCTAAACAGAAGCAAAGAGCTATTTTAACTTGAAAGACAGGCTCTGACTGATTATAAAAATTATCTTATGATCAAACAAGACTTAAGTGTCAAGACTATTTGTCACATTGTCACAGTCAGAAAAGAATGAGCTTTATTACTTTAGGGAAACTCACAGCTGACATGAATGATTAAAAACACATGTGAATATGTCATAGAAGCCTAAAATTAGTTTCAAAACTGTTTTAAGAATGAGAATCTATTGAATTTTGGATCTTGACAGCTTTTAAATACAAGATTTACACTTCTTTATCTCTTGGGTCATTATTAATAATTCAGGAGAGATTATTTTCCTCCAAAGCCCTTCAACACAAAAATGGCACAGTAAATTTAACTACTGAAAAAGTGATTTGTGTGTGTGTGTGTGTGTTACTATTTTCCAGGTGTGTGGTACTTGAATGCTGAAAATGGAAAAAACATCCAACTTCATTTTCAGTTTTTTGATCTGGAAAGTATTAATGATGTGGTTGAAGTCAGAGATGGCAGAGGACCAGACTCCTTACTTTTGGGCAAGTAGCAGCAGTGGGTACTAAAATAAATGTAATCAGACAGCTAGAGCAAACTGATGAATATAATATAAAGGAAATTAAATTCCTCTCATTTCATTCAGACTTTCTGGGCCTCAGAAATTCAGAGGAAAAACTGAGAAAGCATACTCTGTGTGACATCATGTTTCCAAAACATTTGCATGCTCTCAGCTCTCCATTCAATCTGTGTGAAATTAACTTCTCAGTAAATCAGACTCTTGATGTGTGTGGACAAACAGAAGGACAATCTTTTAGCTGAGCCTAATTGTTCTGTGCTGATTAGTCAAATCTGGTGTTGGGGTCTGCCCATTGCAGTCTGAGAGCAGCTAGGCTTGGGGAAGCAACTACATCCCTGTGGTGGCAGTATCTGCTTTTGAACCCAAACCATTTTGAAATTTTGAAATACATATGAACAAAATAGGCTGAATGTACTCATGTTTTCCTGGTGAATAGCTGTCTACACAGGGAAAGGCCCCCTGCCAGATGTCTTCTCTACAACAAACCAGATGACAGTGATCCTCCGGACAGACAAGTCTACAACAAGGAAGGGATTTCTTGCAAACTTTACTATTGGCTACCACCTAAGTAAGCATCTGAATCTTTGTATTTAAGAGGGTATATCACTGGCCAAATATATTCCAGAAAACGTGGAGAGTGCAAAGTGACTCTCAGCACTTACTCAGTAGACATGTGAAAATTTTTAGAAGGCTGGTTACTCATCTGTACTTTGTATTTCCTGGCATGAAAAGTGATGGGTTTGTTTCTAAGTGTAATTGGAACAATGTCTATATCATGTGCAACTCTGTAATATTGCATGGAAAATTGACTCAGTATTTTGACCAAAATCTTTTCAGATGTTAAGAGGACAAATGCTAACTATTCCCCATTAAAGCCCCAGAAAAAAAACATCACTCTGTAAATCATTCCGGAGTGGCTATAATGTGTGTTTAAATGTATTTGTATAATATTATTGATAACATGTACTAGAAGAGAAAATTGTATGTGGTAACTCTGATCAATATTTGCAAGATGATCCTTCTTGCATCTTTAAAAATTTGGTCTTTCCTGTGTGAATAATCTGAAATAACTAGTCTCCTACATATTTGGACAGCAGTGTTTCTGGTGCCAGCCAGATCCCATTCAAAAGACTCTTGCTTTTCTTGGGGACTGCAATTAGGCTTGTCACTTATAATTCAGCAATCAACTCTCCAAAAATATGCAAAATGAAGCCTAATGCCAATTACATGGAACAGCAATGTGCTTAGTAGGACAAATAATTATACTAACTCTTGGCCAAGTCTTTGAATTAAGTAGAGACTTTGTATGACTTCTGTGGGAGTCTGACAGGAGAAAAACTGAGAAAGAAAAGGCAGAGAGACTTTTGAGAGATGTGTGAAGTACCATGCAGTTACATGAACAGAAATTCAACAAGGATCTAGTCTCGTTTTTCTTATTTTAACTATCAAAAATGGCAAGTTTCTCCCAGCTTGTTTAGCCAGCAGCAGATTTTTTTATGGAATCACAGTCATAATAATAATATTACTTTTCTTAATATTTTAAAAAGCCTTCACCACTCATCTACATTTGTAAAATTAACTCTGTTTATTCCCATTCTTCAAGATTGAGAGGCTGGTTTATATGTACATATGACAGTTTTGCTGCTTCTTGTTCTGCCTTCTTTATCACATTTGTTCAGTCCAACAAATCTGACTTTTTTTTCAGCTGGTTCAGCATCTTTGCTGGGCCAGCCTTGCCCATATTTCGTAAAATGAAAATTAGGCTTAGCAAGGCAGAATTCTCAGAGTGGCCATTGCCAGTTCTGGTTAAATGTATTAAAAAATTTCCATTTGCAAAAGAATTATGCTTATTCATGATCTTTGCAGCCAAAGGATAAATATAATTAGCATGCAGGCCTAAGGATAAAAGGATTTAGAATAATTTTTTTTAATGATTTTTTTTTTTGAAAAGTAAGAATGATTTGAACAGAAATAATTTTTGGCAGTATGCAATATAACAAAAACTCCTTCAGTTAAGAACTGAGATATTCTGTGAATATCTGTCATTAGTTATAGACATTGAATGCACAAAAATCTGGTTCAAGCCTTTTATAAACCATATTCTTCCTCTTCCATTTGGTACAGGCCATGCTGATTGATGAATGAATCATTTTATGAGAATATTAAAAATTCAGAAGTAAAGCAATTGTCTTGCTTCAAATAAGACTTCTAGATAATTAAATATATCTGTCAGAAAGTACAGGAAAGTAAAAGAAACCATTTTTTGATAGAATTTAAGTTTATGAATGTATATTTCCTGTAAATGAATGAAGCTGTTAAAAATACACTTTGGCCACAGACAAAAATATAACTTTACACTTACTCTCTCCTTCATCTGCTTTTATTGTATAACTGATTCTGAAGTAGTTTAATCCTATTTTCATGAATGCTTTCCTCATTCATTCCTCTTACTTTTGTCTCTTCCAGCTTTCCTCACAAACAGGTTTCAGAAGGAGATTCTTGGTTCTCATTGCCTCTCTGTGCCTATGCTTGACTTGACACTTTAAGGTCTTTAAAATTTGTGGAAGTGCTGAACATTTGAAAAATTAAATCATTAGTCACTTTTGACAGGATTTGACTTTTCGTTCCCATGTTTATCACTTGCAATAGAACACTACTAACTGAGCAACACTAACTAGAGCAGAAGCTACAAGGCAGAGTACCATAGATATTATCCTTAATTAGCTTCTATTTATTGGAAAATTATCTTTGATTTGAAAGAGAGATGGACGGAAACGGAAAGAAATCAAAGGTTCTGGATACTATCTACACAATTTTCTTCAGGTGAACTGTAAGATCTCCTGTGAACATCAACCTTCTTCATGAGTTAATTTTCTTCTCTTTGTTTCCCTTTAGGGGCTTGCACAGTTGTTGAGCATCAGTGTGGCAGTGGGAAATGCATCCCATTGCATAACCTGTGTGACAACATACCTCATTGTGAAGATGGCTCTGATGAAGCCAAGTGCAGTAAGCTTTCCTTCATACAAAGAAATCATAGAATCATTTAGGTTGGGAGATCATCAAGTCCAAATGTTAACCCAGCTCAGCCAAGTTCACCACCAAACCATGTCCCTCAGTGCTACGTCTACAGGTCTTTGAACCCCTCCGGGGATGGTGACTCCACTGCTTCAGCCTTCCAGGGCAGCCTGTCCCAATGCTTGACAACCCTTTTGGTGAACAAAGTTTTCCTAGTATCCAACCTAAGACATGCATATGTGCAGGAATTGCCTAGAAAAACAGCCACAGAACCTCAGCTAATGTAAAACACTGCAGATTAATGCAGACAATGTCAATTTACACAGCAGTATCTCATTGAGTTTGTCAGGGCTGGGAGAACAGTCACTTTTCTGAAATAGTGTATGGAATCTGGTGAAGAACTCTGGAAAAGGTAGGAAGCTTGTCTCTGTTGAAAACTGTAGTTGTTCATAATGGCCTCAAAATTAAATGGAAACTCAACATATGCTTTTCTTCTGTATCTATTTTGTATTTCCAAGTTCTACCAATTGCTCCTGTAATTAATTTGAGTTTCACAGCAGTATAAATTCTGCAGTGCAGGGTAGAGAGCAAACATGTCCTTGGTGGAAATTCCCCAACAGTTTTGTGAGTGTGAAGCCAAACTATAACACAGGGCACCCTCCAGCCCACCTGGACTCTGTAGGGTGAATGGATGGCACAGCTTCAAAAGCAGCATCCATTGCTCACTGCTGTTCCTTAGTTCTCTGGTAAAGTAGCTCTTTCCAAAATGCATGTGTACAGTATATTAATTCATTTCACATAGCAGGGAAATAAGATTCTCTGAACCAATAATTTAAGTGTAAAACTAATGCTTAAATCACGTTTGTCCGAGCACAGCTGTTAAACCACTCTTACTGACAACCTGCTTTGGAGAACTAATGGAAGATTTAAAAGTGGTCTTTAAGCTTAACACAATTCCTTTGTTTTAAAGATGTCTATTAGGAATCAGATATGTTTTTAGGTGTGTGATGACAGTCCTCATTGATTTCAACATTTTTTACATGCATATATATGGTACAATATACATGGTACATGTAGATACATGCAGATAAATAGGTAGACAGATAGATGAAGACACAGATTCACTCCTCAAATTAGTGCCATTGGCTAAATTGTTGCAAACATATTCTTCCTTTAAAATGTATAGAATAAAATTCCCTTCAGTTTCTTCTTAAGCAAAGAGAACTTGAATTTTTTTTTTTCCAGTCATTGCTAAAGAATATTTGAACAAAGTAACCATCACCTACATTAACACGATGTACATTTTTCCCGAAGTTTTATTTTGCCACTGACTGTCTATTACTTCATAACAAATTACCTCACATGAAAAGCCTGGGAGATTTGTTTCCAAAAACCCATTTAATCCAAACTTTGGCTAAATCAATCTATGTCTTAAAAAAAAATTAAAATTCAATTAGAAACTCTCACATTGAGTTTTTCCAGTGTCCTAAAGCCTTGTTCATTTTCCTGAAACCAATTTCTTATCAGAAGTGGCAATTTGATGAACTGTCTTTTCAAATTCCCCAACTTCTGAAACTTCCAGGGACTGCAAAGAAATGGCAGAATTCTAAAATGTATTATATCTGAATTAAGCAGTTGTTGGATGCTCAATGACTTTATTATTCCTCACCAATAATGTATTTGGAGACCATGGATTTGATGAGTAGAAAGGAAAAGGGGTTATAGTTCAAGTTCACTCAAGCAGAGAGGTGCCAGAAGTAATTTGGAGAAATCTTGCAGTGCATACAATTCTGAGATATTTAAGAAGCTCAAAAATTTAATTTAATTTAATCAGAGATTTATCATTAATTAATCACTGTATATCACTTCTTTCATAAATGCACTCCAGGTGTCACAGAGGCATTTCTGAAAATCTAATTTATTTTATTTACTATTGTGGGTACTCTTTGTGAAACAATTTTGGTGGAAAAAGGTTTCCTGCACAAGTAAGATTTTTTAAAAGAAAAATATTTTGGTAACCAGTAAGTGTCAGTGCATTGCATGCTTTTCTCTACTTCACAAAGGTAATACCTGTCATCTGCCTGAAATGCAGCTGTAGCTGCTAAGATATAAATGACACTCTATTGACCTTCTTATCTCTATTTTTAATATTATACAACTAAATTCTTATTTTATATATATGTGTATATATGAAATTCTGTTGGCCTTATGGTCCAACTTCCTTAGTCACTATGCCAATAGCATAAGATTTTTTACTAAAAGTTAATCAGTTTCAGAAATTTTGTTCTGAATATTTTCTTTTGGGAAACGTTTTTATAGAAGGACTGGTTTTCAGTGAGCTTTTATTATTAGTGTGAGTGTTTTAATTAAAGCTGCAATGAAAACAGTGAAAACCCATGGCATTTGGAACTGGAATTCTATTTTAACATTAACATTTTAACATTCACACTCATTTTAACCTTATTTTCAGTCAGTGTTACTGAGCTTCATGGAGTTAGAACTTCACACACTATTTGGAAATCATACAAAGCTGACTAAGAAAACAATGCATTGTTTAGAGTTGATGGAAAATGCACTGGTTATTGTCTATTTCTGAGACGTTTGCAAAATACAAGGTATGAAGCTCTCTTGTGGCAGAAATATAGGAGATAACAATAGCATTTCCTTCCTGTGGGAACACAACATCCTGGAGATGCTGGGTTTATTACCTCTGTAATGCATTTTAACTTTCTTTGTGTCCTTCATTTGCAATAATAAATCTCTTTACATTGCATTTCTGTTTGCATGGTGCGGGGGAGGAATGTGGTTTGCCACCTATCCAAAATGCTTCTGCCCATTTTGTTCTCCAGTGAGATTACTCAATGGCTCTCGCAGCACCGAAGGGCTGGTACAGGCCAGGATTGGGAAAATGTGGCATCTGGCATGTGCAGATGATTGGAGTGGAGAGATTTCAGACAGTGTTTGCCAGCTGTTAGGGTTGGGGTGAGTGATAAATATTCATTGTCCTTTGTAACTTGTTTGCTGATTTGTTGAGTGTATATTGGCATTTCCCCCCTCATTTTATTGGTTTACTCTCAAAAAAAGTGGCAAATGTATCTGTCCCTGTCAAGTGGAGTGCTTGGTGTGCCAAAAAATTTGAAAGTTTGGCCAACCCTGTTTTGATGGCATTCAGTGCAGGATTGATGGCTCTGAATATGGCAGGTTGGGAATGAGGATACATACTGGAGAAGATTGGGAGAGTGATGTGGGTGCCTTTTATCACTTTATGTCATCATTTACATCTTCATTTTTATAAGTGTGGCTGAAGAGTAAAGCTGGAGTAGACAGCAGCCTTGGCTGCTCTGCTTTCCTACTGCTTCTGTTCATTTCAAGTAAAGATAATCCCCTGGATATTCTGCTACTGGTCTCCCAATAAATTTCATACCTATCATTACATCTGAGCCACTGGGAGAGGAAATGGAATTTCTCTTGAGGAAGATTTAGAGCAGGGAGGGAGGAGGGAAGTGTATGACCAAAAAATAGATTTGGCTTTAGTCACTGCTCAGAAGAATTTTTGGGGGAAACATGGGGATTGTTGAGTGCAGGGTGTTGGATTTTTCAATCTAAGGTAAAATTTATGGCCTGCATTCTGGCCTTACTCACATCATGTGCTACTCCACTGCCATCCACTGAACAATAATTAGCTTTCTTGCAGTGCTGAGGTTTTTACAGAATGTCACTCACCCAACTAATAATCAAATTAAATTCTAAGCTTGCATTTCATTATTTTGGTCTCTGACCAAAGAAAGATGCCCACAAATCCCCTTCTGATAAATTAATTGTAGCTATTACAGAGTTAGAATGACTTAGAAAAATATCAAAGTGTTATTTCAAAAATGCTTCTAATTGGATGAATGTGTGCTGGTTTGTTGGGTTTTTTTTGGGTTTATTTCCTTTAGATAGGTACTGAGTTTACATAAATATGAGATAGCTACCTGCATATATCCTGGCTGTAATTTATGTATGCATGCATGTAAGAACATACAAAGTATGTTTAAATGTCCTTCTGGTCAAATACCTTGGTTTTTGGAGTGGCCAGTGGCCTTCTTCCTCTGATTCTTTCTGTCCCTGCCCTGCCTCTTTTTCCTTCTGGGCAGGAGTAATTTTGTGGTCTATTGATTTAATTGACATATTTGATAGGCTTCAGCAGACTTTGTCTTCCATGGTACTATACCTTTTAAAAATTATCTCATGCTTTTTTCTCCATAACATTCTGTGGCAATACCTTTCAGGTTGTCTCTCTAAACTACTCAGATGCACGTGCTAAAAATGGTCCTATTAAGCTTCCTAGTTATTTCTTATTAATTCCATTTCTCAGTTCATTACATATTCCTATGGTCAAGAAGAAGTATTTTTAAACCTGAGTTGTATGACATTTTTGTAACCTGGGTGCTACTGCAGTTACTGATCCTACAGCACAGGATAAAATGCTCATATGTGTGTGAATGTGTAGGTATGTATGCATTGGTATACAAATATCTGTTTATATACATATATATATATCCATATATATACACGTGTGTGTGACTCCTGAGCATCACACTATTCTGCGTTCCTTGAATCCCCCTGTTGCTGTAGATTTGTTAATAAGAGTTACTATATTTGTTACTAAATGGATGTTTGCAATAACAGGTCCTGGGTAGGCTGTAGCTCATGCTCCTACACTGAATTACAGCCTAGAATCATGTTTTATTAGAGAGACAGGCTAAGGTTCATCTCCAACAATTTACTTTTACTGTTAATTGCTTATACATTTGCTAGTCTCACTTGCTGTTTAATTTATTACAAGGACTGAGTTGATAGGAGTCCTGTATCATATCTTGATTATTTATGTAGCTGAGCTAGAAAGTGCAATGTTCCTCACAGGTTCTAATAAATCGCACATGTGAATCCTTTTGCTTCCATTTTTCAAATATGTGACTGTTGCATTTGTGATTTATACCAAACAGGAAGCCAGGCTGGGGACCTGCTTATCTGTGCATCTACAAAATGCACCTTAGGCAAATAATTTACAAATCTTCTGAGTGAGTCTGGAGTGCAAGATGTACAAATTGATGCTCTGGAGAAACCTGAAAATAATCCTTTTCTCAGCTTGCACGTGTAGCTTTGTTCTTGTGACAGCACTGCTAAAATCTGAGTGATATCAGCATCTTATTTCCTGGAACCAAGGACATCACACACTGAGCTTTTCACCATTCCATTGGCCAGATGCAAAACAATCCTATTTCCCTGGGACCACAGCCAGCTGGGTCTTTGCTAAACTCTGCCCAGAAATGGGGGTGGACCTGGCAATTTTGTCACACTCAAAAGTCCAACAAGCCTGAGAGTTTAGGCTTTACTCTAAAACCCTTAATTCTATTTTTTCATGAACTTGCAACTTTATTCAGAAGGAAATGAGTTCCTGGAAATATTTTTCTGGTCTCAGCAAAGATCTTCAGTAGAATTTGACTCTGCCTACCTGGCACTTCACTGCTCTCAGACTGCCTAAAAGGCACTTCCAGGCTGAGAAATGCAACAGTAGTGACTTTCGCAGCAGGTGGATCATACAACTCTCCTGGTGGCAGAGCAGGGTTGTTGAACACCTCTTTACTCCAGACACAGCAGATTTTCAGGCAGATTCCAGACTTCATCCTTCCCAGGAGAGTGAGATTTACTGCATTCGAAGAGAAGGGGTGGTACAGGTGCTCCCTGTGTATTACACCTGCACAAATGGTGTTCTTCTTGCTCCTGAGATGTGTAAGGCTAAAGAGATGGGAGGCTGTCACCCCCCAAAAAATTATGCAGTCTAACCACAAGAATTTTTTTTTTCCCCATGTTTCCTCAAGGGAAAGCAAATATGTTTCATGGGTATGTGTTCCAAACTGGTCATACGAAGTATCACAAAGTATATGATGCAGAATGGGCTATAAAGAAAATCTGGATATGAGTTCTAAATGTCAAGACAATTTGTCTCACCAACAGAACACAGAATTCTTAGTCCAAAAAGCCATTACTACGAAAAAAAAAAATATAGAAGAAGAATAGACTAATTGATGCCTTTAAATTAACTAGATGACCTTTAAAGGTCCCATCCAACCCAAACTGTTCTGTGATTCTGTGACTCTATGAACACACCCCTCTCCTCCTCACTAGCAAACATGACACTATTGACTTATTCCACAGCTACTTTGATTTCAACAAGTCTATGAGGTGAAACTTAACTTTTTTTTATATACTGCATTATATTATTCATGATACAAAATATAATTTCATTTCCTTTCTAGACAGTATGGTATAAATGTAATGGCACCCCTCAAAAAAAGCAAGATGGTGATACCCCAAGGTTCAGCTATTACTGCCCTGTTTGGTGTACTAAGTTTTAGCTCCATGTATTTAACAACTAGTATTGCAAACCCTTCATTGTGGCACAGAAGAGCCAAAATTAATATCTACTGCTGTCAAAAGAATTAATTAATGTCTCTTTCTATGTTATTGTAGCTTTAGAGATCTTAGATGCAAGACTGGAAGTGAGTNTGGTGGAACAGGGTAAATATCTTAAAATATGCATGTGTCTTTTTGTCCCAGGGATGCAAATATGTCATCAGCTCTATTATTCGCTGGAGATGGCCCATTTGTCACCATCACCAAAGGAGGAAATCACAGCCTAATTTTCACAAAGAGGTGGGTACAGTGAGGTTTCTTCCTCATAAAAAGGATGGCTTTAAGTGTGGTGGTGATTATTTATACACTAATATATAGCTCAAATTAATTGAAGTCTTCATCCATTTACTGTGGAAAATAGATGCTCTTTTAGCAAAATATTTCTTACCTAGAAATATGTGACTACATAATACAGTACAATTAAGACTACCTATGCATAATATAGAAGAATTAAGATAGAGTGACATTCACCCACAGTTACAGAGTAGTTGTCACAGTAGGTTCTCTCTGTAATCAGCAGAGAAAAGTAAGCACTCCAAAATGTGTTCCATCAAGACATCTCTTAAAATACGATGAGTCGCACCTATAATCCTCTGACTTTATTGATACAGACTTTGGATACAGTGAGGAATGCTAAAATAAGCCTCCAAAGACAGG
Organism: Rhipidura dahli; assembly: GCA_013399225.1. Classification (NCBI taxonomy): domain Eukaryota; kingdom Metazoa; phylum Chordata; class Aves; order Passeriformes; family Rhipiduridae; genus Rhipidura; species Rhipidura dahli. The sequence continues at coordinate 69,087 of VXAC01005884.1, read as the reverse complement.
TATCTATATTTAAACGAACTAGCCCCACTCAAAAAATGGCTTCTGGATTTGTCTCCATGTTCACAAGGGAATTATTTGATGACATGATCCTCAGAATACATTCCATTCTAACCTTTGTCAGTCCAAATGACAGATAAAGTGATTCTGAAGGGTGCTAGGAACTGGTGGTTTCTTGTAGATTAAATGAAAATGGGATGTTAGCCCAGGATTTCATCCTCAGGAAATTGTGGGATTTACAGTACAACTCCCAAGGAGAAAGGCTTGCCATCATCAATTTGAAGAATTTTAATGACTTCAATCACTTTTTTCTGCTTATAAGAGGGTTTACTGTACAAATTTTTCTGGATTTCTACCGGAAACACTGAGCCAGAAAATTACTGTCTAATTGCCAGAATGCTGAAACCATGTTGAGGACAGCAAGAGACCCTGTTCTTTCGGTTTCCCTTTATAAACATACCATATAGTAATAAAGCAGGAGAGACTTCTTAATTTTCTATTGTCTACTATTTTGTCTACAGGAAAAAAAAATTAAAAGTTTATGTTCTAATAATACTCTATTAACCCCAAACATTTATCATTTTCATGAGTGGTGAAAGTATCTTAAACTAATGGAATATCATTGGAGGCTATTTTTCTTTTTTTCTTGAGTGAATGTCTAAACCAGCATAGCCACAAGACATCTTGAAGAGCAGTAATGATTTAAAGATGTCTTCTGTTAATACCTATTCAACACTAGAAGTGATTAAAGCAGGAGGAAATGGAATAAATTCATTTATCTTAGTTGTATTTCTGTTGCAGAAATAGGTGTCTACTCCCATGTTTCATCTGGACAGCTGATAGGAATCATTTTGCAGGGTGGCACGATTACAGATTCACAGATGGATTTTGTACATATAACAAATGATAGAAAGATCACACAGATTTGATAATTTAAGCAACTGAATTCATTAACTGGTAATCTAATTATAAAATGTATTTCTCACGTTGTCTTTGGTTTTTGTTCAAGTGCATCCACCACTGAAACAAAGGAGGGCACATATAATAGGGTTTGAAAGCTGCAGTGACAGAGACAGCAAGAGTGTTCTCTGGTGCCCTTAGGTAATGTGATTTTTGGCAGGATAACTTTGTAACAGCCCCAGATCCTGCCTTTTAGATATATGTGAGCAGATTCCACAGGGACAATTGTTTTTGCCAGTTCTAAGTGAAGATCATGCTCACAACAGCTATCCTAAGTACTCCAGATTTCTGCCTGGCGTGCTGCTTGACAGCTGACACTCAGAGAGGCACGGGTGTTCAGCACATGCCTCTGGTGCCTTTTGGCCTCTCCTGTGCTGACCAGGAGGCAGCTGAGAGCTGTTGGGCTGAAGTGCAGGCAAGGAAATGCTCTTCCTACTGGGAGCTACCTTCACAAAGAAGAAAAAGCAGAGGCCAGTGAAATTATTTCTACTAAAGCAACCAGCAGGTACTTGTAGTGGGACTGGCAACTCCCTTTACACTGAAAATGTAAAATTATAAGGACAAATCTGACATTTTTGTGGTTAGTTTGGGCAGTTTGTGCATCTACCTTTGAGAAAGGATAGGATCAAATAAAAAGATAAAGACCTAATATGCAGCACCACTGACCCCCCTTTGAAACCCTATGAAGGCATCATGGAAAAGGGTATTTAGCTGCTACAAAGTTTATGCAGAAGATGGCATTGGTTTCCAGGGGGTTTATGCATTTCTGGTTGTCCTTGATGTTTGTCTGGTTATGAAGGGACACCTTTCTGAAGTTAATACAGACCTGAATACAAATCACAGAAATTGGCTTCCACTTTTTAAATTACACCTTTAAAATTAGGTACCTACCTTGAAGTGGAAAATGGCAATGTGGGACTATTCAGGGCTGGAGGAATATCTCATTTGCACCTCCCCATAGTGAAGGTTTAACTGGGGAGGTGGTGGGTACTTACAGTTCCCACTGTATTTCTTTTACCACCCTGCCACTGGGAAATTACTGGGTCACTTCTCACTCACAGCAGATATCAAATTTTAGAGCAAACACAGTGAGGTGCATCACTCCCTATGATGTTTAGAGTATCCTTCACCTTTTCTATTTAAAAATGGAATGTGGAAATTGCACACTGGAAACAAACTGTTGGAAGAGTTTGGTTTCCTATTTTCCTCTCATTCATGTTTCTGTGTGTATCAGATTTGAATTGCTAGCACAAACACTGTCCCAAGTGTTTCAGGTTCATTACAGGCTATGAACACAATATTAAAACCTCTGGGTATCAGAAATGCTTGAGCAGTTTTCATCTGTGATCTTGTGCTCTTCAGACTCGGGTTTTATATCTCCGCAAAATAATTTCTAACCTAGCATATGCAACTATGTATTTAACAGCAGCATTATTTTCTTAGTAAAATGATACAGTGATATAAATCTAACCTCTTAAATTCTTTGGCCACACTGATCTCTAGTGGTAAGGTTTTGAAAACATCTCAAAAGGTAGGAAAAAATACCGTAAGCAGCTATAACTTTATTGAAAATCTGTCACAGACAGATGACTCATTCCCTAAAACACAACAGGCTACTTTTATTTCCATAATATATAAACCAATTAAGTACCCATTGAAGAGGAATATGCACATTTAATGTTGTATAGCATATAATGTTGTATATTTATAATTAAAATATGATTTAAACACGTAGCATTAGTTATTATAACTTAACAGGCTGATATTGCTAAAGGAATGTACTTTTATATATATGATTATATAAATTTCTCTGGTTTTGTGTGTGTGTGTGTATGTATATCTATTTGACAGGCAAAGTTATTTGGTGTGCAGAAACTTATGATTTAATTGCATTTTTATTCTAGAGAACAGTGTTTGGACAACCTAGTGGTTCATCTGCAATGTAACATTCAATGTAAGTACACATAATCCAGGAATATTTCACAGGGACATCAAATTGTTCAGACCATAAAGCCTGATGTTTATAGCTTGAATGGAAAGGTTAGGGAATGGACTATAAATGCTATACTCATGATGATATAAACACAGGAAAATTTAGTCTTCACCTGATTTCAGTGTTAAGTGTACAACTGAGATGGACCTGTAGCAAAAACATATATGAAGTAAATGTATAAAATTCCAGAAGGTCCAAGGAAAGAAAGCATTCCACAGTATTTTTGAATAGCAGTTCAGATTCTACAAAACCTTATTTTTTCCAAGAAAATTGACTAGTCTGATAAAATATGCTACATCCCCTTTATTTTTATTTTATTTTATTTTGCTTTATCTTAGCTTGTGGAAAACACCTGGTAACTCAGAATAATCGAACAAGAATTGTAGGTGGAAGTGATGCCAGAAGAGAGGCTTGGCCTTGGATAGTTTCACTGCATTTTAATTTCCAACCTGTTTGTGGAGCTTCCCTGGTCAGTGATGAGTGGCTGGTGACAGCAGCACACTGTGTATATGGGTAATGTTCTTTTATGTGCAAGTTCACTAAGGAGGCATCAGATTTATGAACAAATTGTGACACTGATATGAAAACTTAACAAATAACTCGCAGTTTAATTACCATATTTTGAATCATTTGTGGGCTCAGCTGAAAGCTCCTTTACTTTCTGGTAAATCCTCAGTTCTTACTTTAATGCAGAGAATCAGGGAAAATAAGCAGCCTTTCCTGATTAATAAGAAATTGTACTTTAAATGCATGGTATTAATACTGAGCATTGGTGTTTAATCCATAATTATTGTGAGCCTCCATAAATTAGGTGAATCCCTCGCAGTGGTATAAAGGGTGACACCATACCCCATAAACTACACCCAGCATTCCTGCTGTATATTGTCATGGATTGATCAAGATTTACTGTGCATCAGTGGAATGAATCTTGATTTATGTGCATTGATTAGGCAATATTGGTTATCCTCTTGATGGTGCTATTTGTACCATTCAAAGAAGTGATGCATATTTAATATTTTCTAGGGTTTGCTTTCATAATGTCTACAATAAAAACAAGTGGTGTAAAAGACATACAGAAACTGGAATGGCAAAAAGAGAATTAATATTCAAAATTTAAACAGAGTTTTCATTACAAATAGCTAAATAGGAAAGCAGTGGAGTCTGTGCCAAAATATTAATGCTGCCTCATGGCATGACAGGAGCTACATTCCACACAAAGTCGCTGAAATGAAAAGGATCAAGCCCTCTTAATTTCCACACAATGAGTTCACAATTGTCTTGATACTTCCTTTTCACCTGAATCACCTTTCTATTTTCACCTAAATCTAATTTTGTCATCTTTCCTTTGCTAGAATTTTCCTAAATTGAAGCTTGCAGCTCCATACCTTCCGACCATTAAACACTCCTAGTTTAGAACAAAAGAACATCTTGATGTCAAACCAAAAGAGAAACAGAAATCAAATCAGTCCAACAATCAGGCTGAAATGTACTTTTTAAACCATAAAATGATTGATTAAAAAATAGCAAATATTTAACTTCTCTGACAAATACAGCCTCAAATCAGCATGTGTAGAACAGGAAAAAAAGATGCAGATTATGCCGTATTTTGTCTTAGCACATGTTTTTGATTTAGATTAAAATACTAAGAGACCAGTTTTCTGAGCTGCAGCATTTCCAACAACATCTCAGACCTATTATTCTTCAGACATTCCATTACCATTTTCTAACTGGGACCAATATTAATTGCCTGCTGGGCAGTCAGCAGTATTCTTCATAGTGCTTAAAAAGCCATGGTAATTTAGTTAATGTATTTTCCTCCTCTGCACCACCATCAGATTAATTCATTATAAATAATGCATTATAAGCTCACCATAAAAAAATCAGCAATGTATATCTGCGGCGTGGATGTTTAAGACAGTGACGATCTCACGGAATTCTACGCACATCTACTCTGTTCTATTTATTTGACAAAACGGGCAAATGCTATGGGTTATCACGAGGCTAAATATCAGCATTTTATCTAATTCATGTTTTTCAAAACTCTCATTAATCACTCCTGATTGTGAATACTCCTTGCAACTTGCAGGAGGCAGTTAAAGCCATCCCGCTGGCAGGCGGTTCTTGGCTTGTACGCTCAGTCCGATCTGGAGCAGCCCTCAACAGTGGTGCGGAACATCGACAGAATCGTTATGAATCCTCATTACATGAAGCAAACAAAAGACAGTGATATTGCTCTGATGCACCTTCAACGCAAAGTGCAATATACAGGTGAGTTTTTATTTTCCAAAAAAGCCCCCATTTATTCTGTTACACAAAACAGTGCTAAGCATACGAGGGTGGTGGGGAGTACGCTCAGTACTTCCTGGATATCTTGGCCAAAAAGGTGGGCTTGAATTAATGAGCTTTTTATGTTCTGGCTTCATAAAAACCTGAATACAGGGAAGAGGTTGAAATTGATTGCTTGTTTCTCATTCACAGATCACATACAACCTATCTGCCTACCAGAAAAAAATCAACAGTTTTTGCCAGGAATTAACTGCTCCATTGCTGGCTGGGGACATATTAGGAATGAAGGTGGGTAATCTTCTTGGAAAACTCTGACAGGCAGGGAGCTGTGAGGGAAAGCTTGTTCTCATTTCACAGGAGTTGCTAAGGTCAAATAGTTTAGAAAGCTCCTCTTCCATATGACAGTGTAGGAAATATCCCATTCCACTATTCCTTCTCTGAAGCAAAACGATAGTTAAAACATATTTATTAGAAGAAAACATTCATTTCTAAGCTCATTAGGCTATGAAGAAAGCTTATTATATTCACTTAGAAGTTATAATGACTACTTTTCACAGCATGAAATACGTACATCTTGGTTCCAGATATTGGGTGGGGGAAGAGGAAGATTAGTCTTTCTGACAATGTGCAAATGATTTTCCCTAGAAGTCAAGAAAACTGACTGCAGTGTGAAATGTATGTTCAGTTTGTATGTCATATGCTCCAGATTTGGAGTCTCTCTGAAATAACAAACATGCCATTTCACTTCCACATTGGAATACATTGACTTCTACATTAAATTGCATTTAAAATTTTGGGTAGGAATTAATAAAAGAAAGTTTTATAAAAAATTCAAATAACCAAAGTTACACCATGAATAGTGAGGAAACACTGGACAAGTAACATTCCTAAGCCTTTAATCATCTCTTAGGTCTCCCCACAGTGAGTTCATATTCATTGATTTTAGTAATCTTGATTTAATTACAACAAAATTCATTCCCATTACACAAATGAAAGACAGGATTCAGTTAACGAGCCCTGTTTACTCAGTGACTGTGTTACACGGGCACAATCCTGAATAGTACAGCACTAAGGCAGGGATTCCTGCTGCTCAGGAGTGTGCAAGCATGCTGCAACAGGAACAAAACCATCAGTGTGCCCAGCAGGATGTATGCATTTAATGCCACAGGTAAATGTACTTTGTATTTTCATCAGGTCCCCCTTCAAATATATTGCAAGAAGCAGAAGTCCCTCTCATTTCCAATGAAAAATGCCAACAGTGGTTGCCAAAATATAATATTACTGAGAATATGCTGTGTGCAGGATATGACATGGGAGGAATAGATTCCTGCCAGGTAAGTAGAAGCAACTCAATTCCACTGCTGGCATAAGCCACATCTAGTTACAGAATAAAATGCTCCCTGATCCTGCACTTATGAAAACCAGAACAATAGGGATTGTCCATGAATGTCATTTCTACACACAATATTTTGCCCATTTAATAATTTATCAGGATACAAATTTAATTTGTTTTGTTTGTGTGTCTGTCATCTTGGCATAAACAACCACGGAGGGAGATAAATATGAGGACTGGAAATTTTCTGCTCTAGGCTTTGAATAATTCCTGCTGAGTAATTCCATGAACGAGAGAGGCACATGCTTAGGGAAATGTAGAGAACAGAGAAATAAATACCAAATAGACTGAAGTCTCAGAAATGCTTCATTAATGGAGAGAGAGCAAAGCTGCTTTTCCCCAGAATCTGTAGACTCTGGAGGTCTTCCCTAAGTGGACACCACAGTATTTCAGAGAGGCTGCCTTTCTGCACTGATACACATTCCTGTGGGTTTAGTTTTTATCCATCCCAGCTCTCCTTATAACTCCCTGCTTCTCTCTGAGGATTTACTCAGAGTTGGCTGCCACATGATTTTTCTTCCAGCAATGTGGAGTCTGTGGCATGGAGACTGGCTGGCTTTCCTCAAGCCTGATGAGGAGCACTCACATAATTCCTATTGCCCTCCCAACCTTAGCCTTCACCAGGTGCCTTGACTTTGCTTAGTTTAGTCTACAACAAGGACTGTGTTCAAGCCTAGTGGCCTTTCCCCTCATGGCTTTCCTCTTTCCCTTTTTCCTTCTGAACCTTAAACTGAAAAAGCCCCAAACAAACAGTGGAGCACCACGGGCTGATACAGAATACAAGTGACCAGCACTGTGATCAATGACCACTCAGCCATGAGCAGAGATGAACAAGTGAGTCCTGATAGCACAGCACCCTTTAGGCTGCTCTCACAGCCCTTAACATTCTGGGATGCCCTAGAGTTATGGGCAGAAGTCTTTTAATGGCTGAGTCCTTGCAGAATCCTCTAGTAAAGATCCATTCACAGGGCCTGGAGAAGACACAATTAACACTGGTTCAACTAACTCAACAGACAATGCAAAATAGCCCTTGTTTTCTTTCTCATCAAAACAAGATATCCATGGCTGACTCATCCCCACTCAACCTAAATCAAATTTAGTCTCTATTACAATGCTACATTTGCTAAACTATTGAAAGAAAGGTGAGAGGAAAGGACACCTTCTCTTCTGGCAATCTCATTATTTTGTTCTCTAAATTTGAAACTGCAGAAACTCTGGGGTGACTGAAAATAGAATTGTGTTTTGGCTGAATATATTCAACTGAAAAAAATTCCTCCACATTAACCCAGGCTTTGTGAAATATGAAGGGCTGAACATAGAAGGAACAAGATAAAAAAATAATCACTCGAAGCCCAGTCCTGTACAAGACTGACGAGAGCCTAAGATTGCATCATTTAAAAAATAAAGAAAAAAGAAATGGATCATTTCAAGATTTTTTTTTTTCACACGGAAATATTTCTATTCATTTCACTTCTTGGTGCCCAGGACATACAGGAGTGCAGCATCTATGATTAAGGAACAAAATCAACAAACATCTTTAACAAGCTCTGCTTCAGAGCTGACACTGTTCACTTCTAACTTCTGAATTTCTTATTGCAGGGGGATTCAGGCGGCCCTCTGACATTCGAAGATGGGGACAAGTGGGTTTTGGTTGGTGTAACGTCATTTGGGGAAGGGTGTGCACTTCCCCAACGACCAGGAGTGTACGTTCGAGTCACCATGTTTGTGGACTGGATCAAAAAGATCATCTATTAGCTTGATCTTTTTCACTTATACAAATGGAATTCAGATGTTGAAATTAAGACACTGTATAATGATGTAGACTAGGCTGCCATTTCAGTCTCTCAGAGAAACTGAATAAAAATGTAAATCTTGGCAAGGAAAGCATTGGTAACTTCTGTTTGTTTCCCATTTCCAATTGAGCACTTTATTTCAAAAGAGATGCTGTGGTTTTGTTAATAAATGGTTTTGTCATTTTACTTTTTTATATAAGATCTTAGGAAAACAGATTCTTTGAACATCAGTGCATTAACTGCACAGTGGAGAGCTTTACAAAGCATGGGCAGTAAAAAAAAGTTTGAAAACTGTAAATGCTTTAGTGGAAAAGAATCAAAATTATTAATATCAGGTGAAATATTATCTGGTTTACGTTTTTACATTGTGCTTTTCAATGTGCAACTTCATAGTAATGCATAGTCAACTTTTCCCAGCAAGCTCTCTGCATATCAAACTGATGATGTGTTATCTCTTTAAACTGGGCTCACGGGAGCTCCTCTGCCTTGCCTGCTACAAAAAGCTCTGGAATGAGGTTTATGGATTGTGCAGAAAGGCTGACCATGGATCATGCTGCTTTCTAATGAATGAACTGAATGTCAGCCAAAAGTTCTCTCTTGTGTAATGTGTTCGGAATTAATAGAGTTAAAAAAGGATTGAATGGAGCTTTTTCGTTTTCTTTCTAGGCAGTTTGGCAGTTATTCAAACAATTACAGAGATGTGCTTGTCCACACCCAGCCACAGACTCACAATACCACAACTTCCTCTCATAAAAGTTATGTTTTTAAAAACACTTGACAATAATGAGTACCAGCTCTTCCTCGTGAATAACAGTGTTCCTATAATGCAGGCTTTTTCTGTACTGGGGATTCTTAATGCAGATTTTGTGCTTTGTATAAAAACTAGCAGGGTATCCCGTTACAGCATTCTAAAGGGGAAAGAATATGAAAACCAAAATAAGGTTTATCTTCTTGAGCTCTTTTATAAATAGGTTTCTATTAAAATATAATTACCTACTTGTCCAATGCCTTAAATTCTATGGTATCTTAGTGTAACATGATGCACTTCTTTATTTCTGTTTTCAAACTAGTGTAGAAATATAATATATTTATCACTCCACAGCACCAAAAATACAAAATGGATTCTCACTTACTGTGTGAGTGTATCTACACATGTACACACAGATGTGTGATTGTTGTGAGAAGCTCCTGGATTTGCTTCTTGCAACCCTAAACATAGACATGAAATGCTTGTAAACACAGGTTGGCTGTCACTGAAAAAAAAACACAAGTCCCAGACTGTTTTCATGTCTTTGTAAGCATTAGACAACTAGGTCCAGACCAAAATCTGTAGCTTTATCAAGACATCTGTGATCACAAAGAACACAGATAAACATAATTATGACAGAGAGAAGGTATGAAGGTGTCTTAGAAACTAGTCTTTCGTATGAAACACACAGTTTTTTAACATTAAAATATTAAAGTTGCAAATTCAATCTTTCATAGTGGACCATTTTTCTCCTATTACTCCAAAAAGTAGAGCATTTTGCTATCATTATAAATTGATTCGGATGAAGCAATTCCACTAAAATGTAAAGTAGAATATGACCTGATTTTTGCATTATTTACAATATATCACTATTGTACATTGTGTTTCAGCCTGTATAATGAAATAGAATCTGAAAGCAGATCCAGTCACTAGAAAATGTTCTTCCCAGAAATACAGTAAGATATTTTTATTTGTCTGCATTTTCTTGCTTACCAAAATGCAAAGAATAAATGTATTTTGAGATATACATTGATAAACCACCTCATCAGACTGAAAAATGTTCTGTTATAAACCCTGACATAAAAAGATCTATCATATAAATGATCTTAATTTAAAAAGGCATTTTATTTCAACTAATTATTCTAGGTAAAACTAATAACCTTAGTCAATCACATTCTAGCCTTTGGTCAACATCCATGGCTTCAGTTGCCTGCAAATTAACCTGTGGAGAAACCAGTCAATTCTATGTTAAAACACTTGAGCAAAACAGATTATTCGTAACTGAGTCAGTTCCAAGATGCTTTGAAAGAGAGGATGGATGTGGTGATAAATATGGAAATATTTTGTTCCAATAACCAGTACTGCTTATTTCTATATAAAATCTGAGTGCACTACAACAGAAGCACTGGATGCCACTTCCCCTCCTGCCTTCACACAGGGTTTGAGACAGGTCTGTGCTGATGCCTGCCCAGCCATCACTCCCTCTGTAAAAAACACTGCTGAAGGTATTTGCATGAAGTATGAAGAATTAGTTAATCCTTAAGTTAAAGGGACTAAATCCTTCAAGACCATAAAAATTAATTAAGCTCTTTTTACTACAACTCTTCCCAAGAAAAAGGTATCTCTTCCCCTCAGCTGAATTAAGCAATATTTATGTCAGTACTAAACCAATTCTTGTCTTGATGATCATGTAGGATCATAGTGTTTTCTCACTGCAAAGGAAACTGAAGTAGGGGTTTGAATAAAGAAGGAAGTTGCTACTGACTGGAAGAACTATGGAATATTTTAAGTAGGAATAACAAACAATATTTAACCTGAACTACAGGAGGAGGTTTCTTTGAAAAGGAAGCAAAACCACTGCTTAACAGCGGCTTTAAGATGCTTCCAAAAGTACTCCAGCAACTAAATGAACAATTAGTATTAACAGTATTGAATTTTCAAGTATTTTTTCTGTAGTCAGAAAAATTGAGGCACATTTGTGTCCGAAGTGATGTGGTGAACATCAGCCAGCACCGTGCAGGCAACCCATCAGTTCTGCTTTGGTCAGTCTCCCCCCAGCACCCACCCAGTGGTAGTTCTGAGCCCCTGTTAAAGCCAGCAAGGTTGAACTCAGGCTCCTGAACTCTTGCTGCAACAGCAGTAAAATCCCTTAACTTTTTGCTCTGACACCAGACTGCCACCAGCAAATCAACCTGAGTGCTGCTGCCACCACCCCAGGCTGCTGCTAACGACTGGCACTACCACTGTTAAGGCACAGAAAGCTCTTAAGGAATCAAAGAGAATGGACATTAATGATGTTAATCATAACTCTAAAAGACAACCTTAAATGCACCACAGTTACCTCTAAATCTACCCATCAATTAATATAATTAATGCTTTTCTAGATAATAGCCTGAGTAATGTTGGAATCAATCTATTAGAGCCACATCCAAGAAAAAAACCTTTGTCTTCTCTTTGTTCCAATGCTACATTATTCCTAACAAACTATCAGCTATATTTAAATGACCTTTAATATCTTTTTACATAGACTTACTGAAACAGTAATTTTAATCTTAAACTCTTGCCCCCTGTGGTTCTTTTTCCATCAAAAAAATATTTTACTTAAGTAACAACTAATAGCTGCCTTTAAAGGACATGCTATTAATGAGGTATCACTTTCCAAGTTATTTATGTTGACCTTGGGCCAATATGACAAAAAGTTATAGTCATTCACAGGCAAAATGAATTCATTCTATGACAGCAAAGGACTTTGAAGAATCCTTGAATTTTGCCACATAAGGTTGATGTCACAACTTGGTGGCTGTTTCTGTCAGCAGACATGTTAATATTTAATAAAATATTTGTTCCCGAGGTTCAAGAACTGTGTTAAGTGTGCAAATAAATACTAAACAAACATTTTGTATCAAACTTTTATGCAAAGATAAATAATTGTTACACTGTAAAATTGTCGGTTCCATTTACTGTACATTAACTACGATACAATGCATGAGAGACTAAAAGAAACAGAGAAGGTTTGTTTAACTACAAACAGTCTTAAAACTGACATACATTGTGGATATTTCCCCATAAAAACTTCAAATGCTCTGTTCATTTCATTGCTCACAACTAGCTAACTTAGATCTCTTAGCAAAATAAACACATACCCTTTATTTAGCAAGGCATATTTTGTTACTGAATTAATAAACAAACATTATATAAAAATGATCTGAACATTTGCCTCAAGGGGGAGCTTACAGTTCATTCTTGTAGATCCTTTGCACTTTCAAGCCATTCCAAGCTAATGTTCTTTGACGACATTATAATACAGCCTCACTGCAAAATGTTATTTTTGCTTTGTTTTCAGTCAGTAAATCATTATACCTCCATGCTACTGTCCTTTCTAGGCGTCTTTGAAATCCATAGTGTGGACTGGTTTGGACTGGTTTTTGTTCTTCCTTTACTGAAAAATAAAAATATAAACTATTTTCAGTGCATGTGTGCCTTTCCAATCCTGATTCAGCTTTGTAATCAGACCTGAGCATTTCATCCCCAGACCTCAAGGCCACATTTGGTACTTTCACAGTGTGGGTTCCCCATCCACAGTGGCACTGTCACCAAAGATACCAGACCACCCTGCTTAGCAGTGCTACTCCCAGGAACTGTACTGAATTGGCCTGTTTGGATTTTAATTTATTTTTTTTCCAGTTCCCATCCAGCCACACCTCTCATACAGAGTGGTCTTTTCAGAGAAGGGTGTGGACTCAGTTTGACCAGGGCTGGTGGGAGTTGAGCACTTCCCTTGTCTGGGGGCGACCAGAGCACACACTCGCCCCTAAATCCATACCCAAGGTGCCCAAGGTGAAGCCCACCCACCCCAGGGGGTACCACACCCCTGCCCACCCTGCACACACCAACGGGGCCACTGCACACCCATGCACCAGCAAGCCTCTTCCCTTCAGGGCTTGACCTGACATCTAATGAAGTGATGGCACATGAATCAGACTCCTAGCAATGAATGACTGGTAGAAAGCTTCCTTAGGGCTAGTTTTCAGTCAAAACTGTCAATAATGGGTTCTGTGTTTGGCCATTTTTTCAATAGAAAAAGATAAAAAATGGTTCCAAAAGTGCTTGCTCTGCAATAATGCCAAGGTGCTCACTCTAATTTTTTCAGGGAGCCCTGAGGCACCCTAGAAGTTTATGGTAGTCTTTCCACATGGCTACAACTGCCACAATAAACCATCCTCCCTCACTTGGATTGGCAAATGACAGTGCACTGCAGTCTACTGAAACAGGAGTCACTTCAGGAGGCACTGCAGCTGCATTTCAATGAAAATGCTTCAATCTCTGCATAAATTATTTCACACTGATGGGGTTTTTTTTCCCAATTAAGTAAAAACCAGAGGAGGAGAAGTAGCCCTACATAACTCTGTAAGGTGGAAACCTAAGAGTCCCAACAGTCCTATACATTCAGTTATACTCCTTTCCTGGTGTGTAAATGCAAGCAAGTCTGAGTTGATTTAAAATGTACTTCGAGGGTGCTGAATGCTACAGTAGTTTTCAATCCCTCCAGACTTACCTCTGAAGTCCTACAAAGTAATGCATTATGTACCTGAGCCCATTGGAGTAATTGAAAAGACTCCCTTTGGCTTCAGTGGACTTTAGATCAGGCCACAATGCTATAAACAAAGCAATTGCAATGAATCAAGTAGTTCCAGTGCTTCCTTCTTAAAGAAACGAAGTCACTACTTCCTTCCGGATTAATCCAGAAAAAGCAGGCACATTTCATAAATTAATGATGAAAGGCTTTGAATGGAGAGTCCTTGCCACACAGCAGGAACAATTCCTAAATACCTTGGATCAGAACTTTTGCTGTATCAAATGAGCTTATCTCCAGCAAACCTACGCTGATTTTCACAGCTGGTTCAGGAAACAGATTTTAGTGACAAAGGCAAGATGCAATAAATAGCTTGAGCATATTGGTGTTTTGACCATCAAATGCAATCATAGAAACTGAGAAATATACCAGGTTGGAATTTAAACTTTCTGCAAGGCATTCAGATGATAATGGAGATGGGTCTTTGAAGCAGTTTCTCCTTGCTTCCCTGGAAGAAATGAAAGGGAGAGCATCTAAGCATGAATGAGCTGATCATTTCTGCTAGCTACAGGGACGAGGTGTTGCTTTGCCTTGTTACTACCCTTCAAGAGCCCAATGCCAGGCAAAATTAGTCATGACCTTTCAAGCTAGGCATGTCCTGGTTGGCCATGGGTTGTGGCTTTCAGAGGAAAGGTCACCATGTTGTGGAAGCCTAAAAAAGAATGAGAAGTCAGGGTCATGTGGAAAGTTGGGGATCCCTCCTTCCCCAGCAGGACAGCATCCCTTTCCTAAAGCTCTAAAGTTCAAGTGATTGTCTCTTTTGGTTTTTGTTTTTTTTTTTTGGATTTGCTTTTTGTCCAAGAACTGCATATTTGTGATGAACTAAAATGATTTGCTAGGCAGTCATAACTGGAGATTGAAAATAGACAGGAAAATATTTCTTAAAAAACAAAGGTTTTTTTCAACAGATAAACAAAACACTTTATTTTTGGTGATAGTTTTTTTGAGCTAAATGATTTTTAAAAATGGTTTAAGTTCTTTAATTAAAAGTTTTGATACAACTCAAAATGGACATTCTGGGAACAAAAAAAACCAAACCAAACAAACAATAAAAGGAGAACCCTGTTTTGCATCAAAACCATTTTGTTCTTAATTTTTGTATCATTTCATCTATCAAACTAATCAGCTAACAGAAAAAAGGGCCATCTTCCAAGGTGAGTTTCCAGTATCTGTGTCATGCAATTTTGAAGTCTAGGAAGTTCAGATGAATTACTTCTGGATGAACTGCTATAGCATCAAAGGCCTGATCAAAGCCCACTGAAGTCAACACCACTGTTTCTATTGATTTCAGTGGGCCGTGAATCTCTCATTGTTTTCCAAGGAATATTCAGAGGCTGAAACTTTTCTTGGATGAGAAAGACCTTCCAGAAAAGGTACAAACATGTACCATACTTACCAAGAAATCCAGGGCCATTGAAATATGGGTTCCAGCATTCAATTCCTGTATGATTGCTATTCTTATACATATTATTCTTTCATTACTCTTTTTTGCTTTGAGCTTCCAACCTTGTGCAGTCCCACTGCTGAGGTTTGTGCATAACCTTTCACAGGCTTGTATTTACCTGTCATAAGACAGGTTGGAAAATTCACATTTTCCTTTTCTTTATAGAAAATGCATAAAATAAAAACACAATCTAGTTTATTATGCAGACTTCATCATATCTTTTTTGTTTCAATGAGACATGGTACCAAGGAGTACTGCAAATCACTGTACACTCACTCATACAGACAGAAACAGTCTTCACATGTGAAGTGTTTTCTCACCTGAAATAAGGTATAGCAGCTATTGGCAGGAAATATTAAGTAAAAACCATAAGAAAAAAATAAAGGCTTAAAATAAGGAGGATTTTTTTTTCTAATTTTTTGAAACAGAGATATCATATTCTTTTTAAGTACTCCTGCTCTCCAGGAAGAACAACAGCATATGAAGCTGATTATTACTATTGATATTTTACAAAAATAGCATTTATCAACAAAATAAATTCCAGTTTAAACTCTTCTGTATTATATTAACTTGAAAAACACTTCCTGAATTAAAGGATGAAAATGATATTTGAAAGTTTCAGAAAGACCAGTTCAGAAAAAAAAAGAATTTTATGCTGTCATATCTTGACATATCTATATCATATTTGGAGAAAAATGAAAAGTCCAAAGAATTTTAAAGCATGAAGCAAAGTACACTGTATTTCAAAAGCTGAAATGTTTCCTCCTTGCATATCAACACATCTGCTTGATACCACACAGCACCTATTTGCTTTATGCATCCTCTTCAGCACACACACAATGTACAAAGGATGTGTAAACGGTGTGTGGCTCAAGGAATTTTTTTGCTTTTCATTTTTAGTTTCTCTGCTGAGTATCCCATCTGGTGTTTGTGTGGTATGTGCAGTGGAACAGCACTGAGCAGCTGCTGGCCCTTAGATTTATCCTTGGAACAAACTGTACTTTAGGTTAGAAAGGGAGTCCTTGGGTTCACCCTGTATCTGTGAGGGACCCTGCTGTTATTTCCCACAGCCCAGAGACTTTACAGGTGATAATCACAAAGTAAGAGGTAAAGCAAAAGTGCTGACAACAGCCCTGCCTATCAAGTGGTGTGCAAAGAGACTTTCTTCAGAAACAGCTGGAGTGAGAACAGCAACACACTTTGAGACCTGGAATTATTTCAGCATGTTGTGGGGAAGCCTGAAGGTGAATGTTCAGCTGTAACAGCTGTAAACTACTTGTATTTTAAAAGATGAAAAGATGCTTATTTGCATGTTTGAGGACAGATGTAAGCAGTCTTTCAGTAGGAGTAGCTTGCCAATGGAAATATGAATTCTGCATCATAAAACCACTATGGATGAGTGTATTTTACCTTTTATGAAGCATCTGGAAACAGCAAGTCCCAAAAGCCACCAGTATCAACAGCAGTAGTGGTATAGTGGGTATTACAACATAAATTAGATTCGGAATTATACCTACAAGACAAAAATTCTCATTAATGTCTCCCATGTTGAAATGCTTGTAACCATGTGAGTAAAAATCTGGAGTAAAATAACAGAAATACATTAACTTACACAAAAGCACACACATATTCCTTCTAAAGGAAGAGCTCCAAAGAGAACTCACCAGTATCAAGAATAAAACAGCACTTTAGTTATGTGCAAAACATATCGTAAGGTCTTCAATTCTTATATTTTACAATTTCATAATTCAAAACTCAAATACTTTAACACAGTTCAGTTCACAGCCTATTTTTACAGTCGGTTTTAACTGTAAACTCAGTTGTCTTTGTATGTTGGATTCCCTGCCCATGCAGGACCACAGGAGGAATGAGCCTGGCTCTCGTCTTCCCTTTCCCCTTAAAAGACACATCTGGCCTCTCCTTGACTAATAAGGAGAGCTAAAGGTGCTCCTCTGCAGGTTCCTGGACAAAGGGAATGGGAAATGAACAAGCTGAGACTATTATCTGCCTAGAATAGAGGATGGGGTCTGCAGTTTCCCAGTAACTATATGCCTGTGTTTTATACTAACATAAATTCAATGTACAAACTGTGGAGAGTTTCTCACCCATCACCCTGTTTTGAATATATTTGTCACTAGTAAAAGTAAATGCGAATGTTCAGGTTGTGTCTGAGTTTTATAGAGTGTCTTTGCACAGTTTGTATTTAATGGCATTATTGATTTCAAACCACAGTTCATCGATATATTCATTCCTCTAGGGTTACAAATAAATGGGAACACCACTTAGGAAGCTGGCTCAAATCCAGACAACCAGTGGGGGAACAGAGCACCCACTTTCCATAATCCCATGGTGCAATCTTGTAAAATCCAGGGTTGCTCCTCAGTCATGTTCAGTGCCTTGAACTAAAGCCATGCCACAACTCTTCACGAGCCTTGAGACTCTGTTCAGAAGATAAATTGATGAATGAAGCAGCCCAGGGGCATTGCAGAACCTGGGCAGTGGGCACCCACCTCCCAGATATCAAGTGTCATCTCTGGTGGGAATCTCAGCAAGGCACTGAACTCCTCTTGGCATGTGGTTTTCCTTAAAACACAGGATACTTGGGGGAGCTATGGACACAGTGTTTATCCAAAGTTTGGTGAGACAAGGACATAATTTGTTTCCCCAGTAACTATGAGGACTAAGACTCTTGCAATGTTATTCAAATACATATATTTTCAGGGCATTTCCCAAGGAAACAGACTGTTTCTTCCTATTGACAAAAGTGGAAACTGAAATATTAACTTAATTCCACTGTTAATATTTTTGGCAGAACACTAAATTCATATGAACACATTACCTGTTTCAGTAGCAATAATATGATACTGATCTTCTGGTTTGCTTGTGTCATAAGGATTTCCTGCTGGCACTGTTGGAAAAGTATCTGAAAAGGACATCAGACAGTTTTGGAAAACAAAAATAATGGCCATTATGTTGTTAAATAAATTAATATTAATTACTTTTAAATTTATATTGGGGAAATTAACATTTTAATGATTTATTAAATATAATTTATTTTATTACAAAATTTGAATTATATCTGGAACAAGAATTACAAGCAGTGCCATTCTGAAAAACTTGTAAGTATTGCTCTCTGAAGGATTCATTTTTCCTGTGTTCCAGTTCTTAACTGTTCCTGTTAAATCTGAGTCATTTTGGAGGTTCTTGTAAGCTATCCTTATAATTATATCTTTACCAATGCAACTGAATTTAATGTGTCAAAATTTCTTACCATATTCTGGCTCCGCTCTGTCTCCCAATTCTTTTTCTAAGACATTATCTGTTAAATCAATATTTGAAATTGATTGTTGAAGAATGAAAAATGTGTGCAAAAAACCAGATGTTCTCATTATTTTTCATTCAGTATCACAGAAACACATACATTCCCCCAAACAAGAATTGCTTAATTCTTTACCACTTCATCTTCTTTCCAAAGACTATTTGCTAACTAGTGTCAAATCACCTGTAGTTCATACTCTTTGCTCCTTAGAAGAGGGTAATAGCTTACTCTAGTTCCAGTTCTTGGTGGCCTCTGATTTAATGGCTAAACCACTGAACATCCTAAATTCTTGTGCTGAACAAAGCTCCTAACATATTCAGAGCTTCATTTGTGCAGACAATTCTAAAACAATACAAGAAGTTCTCTCTATCATGAGGTTATACTAACTTAATAGTGCTATGAGGCTACAGTTCTGAGTGTCTTGATAAATATTAACTTCTGGGAGAAATCAAAACAGTGGTAAAGCCTACTAGAAAAAGGCAATTATTTCACCTACTCAGGTAAAAAATAGCTACATTTGGCCATATATAAAGAAAGATGCCAAGATACCCCAAAGAACTGAATTGCTGTCTCTTGACAGCAGAAGAGGAGATGAGTTTTTAATTTGATTGCATAATCAAACCTACACAAGCTGGACAGGGACTAAATGTGGTTGCAATTACCAACCTATAATTAAATTTAAGATTGCTGAATGATCAATAAGATCCAAAGCCAGACTGAACATTGCAACAGTAAATGCTGTCAAGGGAGGCACTATAAAGAGGGCTTGGAAAAATAAAAGTGTCTACCAGAAATGCAGTTGCTGCTCGAGCAAGGCTGCCTAATGAGCACTGCCCTGGAGTTGCTGCTGACACAATTAGATGCAACTTCATCACAGTCACCTACAACCTGTTTTGGCCTGTGGCTGGTGTCACACTCCATGTATTGAATACAGACAGGGGAGTTGCAAGAACAACATATTCGGGTAACAAACTGAAATTCAATATGCATGTGGCACTTCAATACTCCTGGTGAAATGGATGTATTTTGTATTGCTAAGAGCTGACATTGAAGCTATTAAGGTGATTTCAGGGGAAAAAAAGGTCATTTGTAAGTCTCACTTGGTTTGAGATAACAAATGTAATTTTCTTACAAACACTGGGGTACTTTCTTCAGGCAGTGAAAGAAATGTCATATATCTATTTACATACATTTATGCATCTACTCCTTTCCTCCGTGTGACAGAAAAATACATTTCTGGAGAATAGTCTGTTTTGCTAAAGAGCACAATTCCATCAATTTGAAAATAAATAACTACAATTCAGTAGTACTGTATTTAGCTGCATAACAATGTCAATATTAACAATAATCTACCTATACATTGTTTGCCTTATATGCCTCATTATAAACTAATAACCCATTTCTACCTAGAGAAAGAAATATAAATGTATTTTCATTGTTATTGTTATCACTTTTTCTGCCTATCCAAAATACCCAGCATTTTTTCAGATGGTAAAAGCAATAGAAAAAACAATTCTTTATCACATCTCAACAAGAATGATAAGTAGTTCACTATTACAGAATAATTATCTGATTTAAGTTTGTTTGCTTTTAAAGCTGTGAAACATACCTGAAACTGAACTTTTTTTATTAAAGCGTGCAATTTCTGACATAAAAACATTGGGTTTTTAACAACATAAAATATTTTTATTTTGTTACATCACTTCAAAATAATTCAGAGTTCTAAAAGTGATAAAATTGCATATGTTGCATTTCCTTGAAGGGCCTTTGATGATTATTGATCATCATAAGGTAGTGATGTCCACTAACAATTTTAAAAGCAGGAACAGATTTACAGGGTGGCAGTAAAATATGTTGGTATATAAACACTTCCAAATATTTAATACTTGCTTACAATATTAATTGCCATTAATATCCTTATTAAGAGACCAGAAAGTGAAAAAGTCATGGATTCACCAAACCAGAGAAAAAAAATATCCTAGATCTCTACAAAGAGAGTGATTATTGTTTGACTGTCAGCATAGAGAAAGCAGGGAGCAAACTGCAGAATTACATAGGTCAAATAGCTGCTAAGAGTAGGATTTCATAGAATCATGGAATGGTTTAGGTTGGAAGCAATCTAAATATCTTCTTTCCAACCCCCTGCCATGGGCAGGGACAACTTCCACCCGACCAGTTTGCTCAGAGCCCCATCCAACCTGGCCTTGAAAACTCCCAGGGATGGGGCAGCCTCAGCTTCTCTGGGCAACCTGTGCCAGGGCCTCACCACCCTCACAGAAAAGATTTTATTCCTAATATCCAATCTAAGCCTACTCTCAGTTTGCAGCCATTTCTCCAGGCTCTTGTAAATAGTCTCCCTCCATCTTTGCTGTAGGATCCCTTGAGATACTGGAAGGCCATAATTAGGTCACCCCAAAGCCTTCTCTATTCCAGGCTGAACAACCCCAGTTCTCCCAGGCTTTCCTCACAGCAGAGCTGCTCCATCCCTCTGCTCCCCTTGGTGGCCTCCTCTGGGCTGGCTCCAGCAGCTCCCTGTCCTTGCTGTGCTGGGAGCCCAGAGCTGGATGCAGCACTGCAGGTGGGGTCTCAGCAGAGCGGGGCAGAGGGGCAGAATCCCCTCCCTGCCCTGCTGCCCACGGGGCTCTGGCTGCAGCCCAGCACACGGGGGGTTCCTGGGCTCCCAGAGCACACGGCCGGGCCATGTCCAGCCTCTCACCCACCAGCACCCCCAAGTCCTTCTCCCAGGGCTGCTCTGGACCTGTTCATGCCCAGCCTGGATTGGTACTGAGGGCTGCCCTGACCTGGGTGTAGCACCAGCATCTGGTCTTGTCAAAACCTCCTAATATTCCCATGGGCCCACTTCCTGAATTTTTATTAATTAATAAACTAAATTAATCCATAATTTCATATGCGTTCTGACTTTCAGCTTAGTTTTTGAAAAGACACACCAAAAATTATTTGAAAACATTTGCATGATCCTGCTGAGAAACACATTTTCATTTATTGTAAGTACCGCCAAGAATAGAAAATGTTGCAGGCTCAAACTGGAAAGTTTACTTTTCACGTCCTTTCTGGTTTTGCACCATGTTCTAGTTTATAGTTCACTTTTCCTCTATTGACATATACAGAACTTATGTCATGTCTGGAAGTACAGCCAAATTGCCTAAGATCTGTTTTTTCTGTCACCATCTCAACTAGCATGCATCTGCTTTTCATATCTTTAAGTCTACATGCATGAATGCAGATTTTTTTTCCTGCTGTTCTGGACTTCATTCTTCAAGCCATGACTTTTTGAAATAATCACCACACATATTTTGGTATAAAACAGCAGGGCTGCAACTCAAGTACAGCGCAAAATTTTTTACAGGAAGACCAAGAGATGTCTTGGTCATCCTACCTGGAAAGTAGAAAATGTCCACTTAAAACATTTTATGAAGAAAAAAAATAGCTAGGGAATTAATTAAATCAAAACAAACCTGGGAATGCATGATAGTGAAGCTAACTTTGAAAACATTCTTATTAGATATAAACTAGTTTATTTAAATGTATTAAAATTTATTTTAATAGTTGTTATTGACATATTGCATCCCCTGTTAATGCCAGCTCAGACAAACATTAGAGGAACCAGAACCACCAAAAGAACCAGAAACCACCAACTGGGCCAAAAGACACTTGGAAGATTCCCTCACAAACCAAGAGGCAATTGTTTTTCCAAGACAATGTCTCAACTGTGAAATGTAACTGTAGTTTCACCTACCTGGGGCATATTTGCAGATAAAATTGTGCTTCATGTTGCATCTGTCATCGTTCCATTGATAAAGGTATGGCCCTCCCAGACCAGGGTTTGCAGTTGGCTGGTGGTACATCACCACACAGGCTTCACTTCCACAGGAAGGCTCATCTGTGTACCAATTTCTAGTTTTTGAAGATAAGGTTCATCAGGATGCCAAAGAAAATAGTTTGCCAAAGAAAAGAGTTCATCAGTGAAGAAACATCGACTCCAACAGTCCCATCCTCTTCAAACACATCCTGCATTTCCCACAACCCTTCTGTGAAAGGAGTTAGAGGCCCAAGCTCCACATCTCTGAACCTTAAAAAAAGTTCTGATCAGAGCACCTCTGCAGAAATAACACCCTACTGCTCTGCTTTCTTCACTATTAGACTCTTACCTGTCCCCTTGTCCTGAGTTCTGTGAGTTGCTGCTATTAGGGCCTTTGGCTTCAACAAGAAGTTAAAGGCTTTTCAAAAAGGGCAGAAACAGAACAATTTACACTAGGCATCTCACAATCATTTATTTGGTGGCTGGCTCTCTGATCTGAGGTGGGCAGAGCCTTGCAGAATTTACATGTCTGCTTTCAGACCACACCCTAAAGAATCTGCGTGTGCCAGAACAACCTCCAAACGTCTTGCAGAGGCAAACTCTGTGGGTGGGAGCACAGAAATATGTAGGCACAAGGCACACAATGCCATCCTGTCACAGCTTCACATACAAAACCCCGATTGCCAGCTACCCTTTCTCTGGAGAAATCAAGGGGAAGATGCTACGAACTTCATGCCTTCAAGCAAGACTTGGCATTTCAGGCTCCGTTTCCTTCCACGATGCCTTCTCAGTGAGCAGTTTCCCCCACTTACCTGAATGGTGACACACTTCCATCAGCCCACTGGTAGAGGTCGGGGCAAGCACTCGACGTGGCCAGTCCATCGCCACTTCTCCACAGCCCAATCCAGAAATCACCATCAGAAATCCCAGAGCCTGATCTGGTGAGGTTTTGCAGCATGTTTTCTATCAGCTGCTGCTCGGCTTCACTTTCCAAGCTCAGTAAAGCCCCACCATCGATTTCACAAGCCTGGCGGGCCTCCTGGAAGCCCACGCGTCGGGACAAGTCCTGGAAATAGGCTAATTTGTAACAGGAACGCTTGAAGGCACCATAGCACACCTTCTGGCCTGGAAAATAAAATCATGGGACTGGTCAGAGTACAGTAATGAACACCAAAGCTGCAAGAAAAGAACACAGCACATCATGCATATGCTGATGGAGGACTGGAGATTTTTGTCTGAGAGGATTCATAGTGGTGACACTGGCAACACTGAGATCTTTTGCTCTAATTTAAATTGCAAATAGCACACAGTTCATAGGAATCTGTGCCATCTTCCCATGGCCTGTGAAACTTTCTAAAACACTGAAGATTCCCAATAGGTTCTAGAAAAATATTCTCTACTTTAATGACTGTACCATCAGGCCTCTCTGTTAAATCCAGGATCTGTTTGGAGGGTATTTTCTTAACTATTTCATGCTAATGAACCAATTTCCTTTTTATTTTGTAATTGGAGCTATTAAATTTTAAAAAAAGTTTCAAATTCCCATTTTTAGTGTCAAGAAGCAGCTGGAAATTTTTTTCATCCTTTAAGTTAACTTTGAGAGGCCATACATGAGAGGAACTGATAGCCACTCTTCACTACAATGGGCCTATGCACAACCTGTAAGGGTGTATGGAAGGAGAGAGTCTGCTCCTTACAGTTCTTTGTCTGAGAAAGATACATCTTTTTCCTAAAAAGGAAAAATAATTATCATTTTCATCTACTAAGACTCTCTAGAGTTTATTCAAGATGAGGGATTAACACACCCACTTGTCAGCTGCAACTGAACTCCAGTATGTTTATTTAGGGACAGTAGAAGGCTTCTAAATATAACCATCTCTTAAAAAAAAAAACCAACAAAAAACAAACAAACAAACAAAAAAAATCAAGTTTATCCAGTATAAAAATTTATCATTGGAGAAGTAGGAAAATTTATTTTGTTAAGTAAGAACGACTGAAGGATACCAAAGTAACAAAAACTACCAGACATTATCTAGATTGTTTGGAAATCAAAAATATGTCATCATTTTACTGGAAAATTTGACAATCACTCAACATGTTGAGCTGGAAGGGATCATTGAGGGTCATGGAGTCCAACTCCTGGCCCTGTGCAGAACAACCCAAGAGTCACACCACGTATGTGAGAGCACTATCCAAACACTTCTTGAACTCTGTCATCCTTGCTGCTGTGATCACTTCCCTGGGGAGCCTGTTCAGTGCCCAAACACCCTCTGGGTGAAGAACGTTTTCCTGACATCCACCTAAACCTCCCCTGACACAAATTCAGGCCATTCTCTTGGGCCCTGTCACTGTCACCCCAGAGCAGAGATCAGTGCCAGCCCCTCCACTTCCCCTTGTGAGGATGCTGAAGACCACAGAGAGGTCTCCCCTCAGTCTCCTCCAGGCTGAACAGACCAAGTGTCCTCAGCACTCCTCACACAGCTTCCCCTCAGAGCCCTTCACCATCTTCTTAGCTCTCCTTTGGACACTCTTTAAGAGTTTTATATCCTTCTTATATTGAGGCACCCAAAACTGCTCACAGCACTGGAGGTAAAGCCACAGCAGCACAAAACACCATGGTTTATTGCACCATATCGGATTTGTATTTGAAAATCTTGCATTTAGCCTCACTTTTAAGCAAATCCAGATGCACGACTCACATAAAGAAACTTTGAACAAGATTTATCCTGTTTCACCTTAAAAAAAAATTGTAATTTGTCACTAGGAAACAGCAACATTCTCCCATAACTTCAGTTATATTCAAGTTTTCCCAGTCAATGTTTTTCTATACACAAAGAGTAAACATACAAGCAAACAAAAAAGCATAAAAGCTATAATAAAGTTCATTCTTTTTGCATTAGTGTAGCTTTATTTTTGTCTTTAATAAGTAGGATACTTCCAATAGCAGACAGCACAAGGGCTGAGATGAAGACATCTCTGTATTTGCACAGAGCATAATTTCAAGTATTTGCAGAGAATAATCAGACTGTATAAAAGATGCATTAATATAGAAATGGAAAAACAGGACCAGCTCTTGACTTCTAGCTAAATCTGAAAGTCA
Organism: Rhipidura dahli; assembly: GCA_013399225.1. Taxonomy (NCBI): domain Eukaryota; kingdom Metazoa; phylum Chordata; class Aves; order Passeriformes; family Rhipiduridae; genus Rhipidura; species Rhipidura dahli. The sequence goes on along the minus strand of VXAC01005884.1, from coordinate 43,601 downwards.
TTCTTATTTTTTGGGATCACTTCTGTTGTAGAAAGCTAAATTACAGGAGCAGTAGGTATATACTGTGCCTAACTTTCTAGCGTTTCCTACAATTCTTGTAATTTTTCTAAAAAAATCCCACCCCCAGAAAAATCCAGTACAAACAAATGAGCAAAAACTCTGAAACCTTCACTTTGTAATACCCTATTACAGTTCATCTGGAGAAGGACTATCAGGAAGAGAAGCATCTTTGTAATCTCATTTTTAATTGCCAGACAGACTTCTGAAAATTATCTACCAAAACAACAGAGGAACAAGAACAGGCTAAAAAAAGGACAAGCTTGAGCCACGGATATTCATGGAAAAAGCCAGGCTCCAACATCAGGCAGCAAGTGCCAATTTTTACTTTCTCTGTTATTGTCCTGACAACACAATGTATGCCCCAATTTCTTTCCTGACATTTCCCTCTATTCATTTAGGTTAAGGGCCTTGCTCCCAATAAATGTAGCAAGAGCCATAGTCTGGGCTGGGCAATGGTGCTGAAGGACCAAGGGACAGACCCTCTGACAGAGAGGCACCCATGAAATAATGGGTTTCTTCCTGGGACTTCTATGAACAAAAGAGAACTACTACTGTCTGAGTAACAAAGTGCTAAGTCTAAATGCTGCAAAGTGGGAAGCGCAAGAACAAAAGCTGCACGTGGAATCCCAGCTCATTCCCTTCATCTACAATGCCGAAATTCTAATTTTGTTAACACGATCGATCTTCCCCAGGAGCTCTGTGTCACTGACAGGACAGAGTGCACAGGGAAGGAAGAGATGATCAACATTTGGACCCTCACCACTGGGTGAGTGACAATGGCTTACTGCCAGAGTACACAAGTGTATATAACAGCACAAACATCCAAAGCCTAGCACTGAATTATGCAGGACATTCATCACTTCCAAGGAAAAGTGACCACACGTTTCCCTGTAGCTGAAAAATGGATTCAAAGCATTAATTCAAGATATATATGCAAATTTAGGAAGAGTGCTTTGTCCATTGTCTTGTTTTTATTTTCCCAGACAATCTGTGAAATAAACTCTTCTTCTATGAAATAAATGATTCCTTTCATTCTGTGCACATACTCCCCCTTGACATCAAGCAGGAAGTTATGAGTAAATTCAGGTATCAAAGTATCCTGGTCACAGTTTCAGTCCTGAGGGAATGTTCAACTGAGGTGAGCAGGCTGACCACTGGGGATCATAATTCCTGTGCTGTTCCTCCCTCTCAGGGGTAAACAGCTAACTTTGCCTTTGTAACACACAATCCACTCCCCAAGCCTGCATGCTTCTCAGGTGGCTGAAGTGCTCCTGTCACTCTCTGTTCTCATGCACAGTCTCTGCTCTTCTGTGACTCCCCCAAAATCTGAATCAAACCTTCTAGCAGGAGAGATGGATCCTTTCTGGCTCCCTGACCGAGCCTTCTCAGGATGCTCATCTGCCAGCCAGCTGCTGCACGGAGGAGACTCAAGTAGAATCACAGAACCTTTTAGGCTGGCAAGGACCTTGAAGGCCAACTAGTCATGGCAAGTGCTGTTTCTGACCTGCCCCAAGGCTTGCACCCAGAAGCTGTGCTGTATTCTGGACCAGCACAGAGGTTGCATCAATGCTCAGCTCCATCAGCCACACCAAGGGAACCAGGTGGGAGCAGCAAGGAGGATGACAAGCATTGGTGATGCACAATGGCAAAGAGCTACTGCAGCCCCAAGGATGTGCCCAGCTAGCCACTATCATGCACTCAAAGCAGGGAGCCCTCTTGGAGCCACCAGAATACTGATGAGAAGGCAGAGTCTGTACCCAAAGGGTTTATCTGAAAGGGTTTGCAAGTTAAAATCTTGAAGCTTTGTGGAAGACGTTTTATTTCTTCCCTTAAACTGACCTGAATAATTTTTAACTATACCACCATTGTTACTGCAGATGTTTGGGCAGGGTTAAGTAACTCTAAAATCCAAGTTTTATAAAGTGAAAGAATTGAACAAATGAAAATTTGCATGAAATCCAACTCCTAAATTACTGCTTTCATTTGTTGCTCTCTCCACCTGTGGCAAAAGAAATAATCTCCTCCTTACAGGCTCATCATTTCTGCAAGAATATATCTCCAGAAACCAACAGAGAAAATAGCAAGAAACCAATAAATAATTTGCTTTAAGAACCATAGACCCAAACAGTGTGAATGAATGTGAGGCAGAGCAGTAAGCTGTCTGGAAGAAGCTGTGAATTTCTCCTGTTCTAGTTAATTTAATCCCTGTGTTTAGGCAGTGACCTACTCTGAAACTTTTCTTTCTTCTTTTGAAGCAGACTTTGAACCAGCTCCACTACAGCAGATAAATGTGTTAATGGAAATCTGCAGTTGTGCCTTAATAGCTGGCAAATCAGTTGACATTTTAGTGCTCTTCTCGGAACACGCTGAGATGTCAGGTTTTAAAGCTTCATTTTTTCTCTCACTACTAATTTCTGAACTACAAAGCAGAAATAATTTACCACTGAAAAATGACAGAATGGACCACATTGTACAGGAGACAAGATAAGTATGGAAATATTAACTATGTGCTATTTTACCTTATTCTAACAACTTTCAGCAGACTCCACAGATAGTTCTAAAGCAACATTTTGCTACTTCAGCTGTCTAAATTGAGTTCCAATTTTTCTGTCACAATTGAATAGAAACTAGATTTGTAAGCAAGCCTATTGGAATGAATCACACTAAGATACTACGCAACTTAGTGAATAATCTTTTCTTTTTGTCTCATCATCCCATTAGCCGACAAAAGCAAGTGAACAATACTTGCTCTAGAAAGTGCTAGCTACCGTTTCCATCCATATGGATCAGTTTTCACCTTTGGGTGTTGCACAGCAGCTCCATAGTAGAGTATCAGCCTCAGAACAAAGATATTTTTAAACTAAACTACTCATTAAAATATTTCTGCAGGTAGTTGTACAGGGGGAAAAGAATCTTCTTCAAGAAGAATAGAAACAAGCAAATTTCCAGCTGTTATTTCAAACAGTTACATCTCCATTATGTTTTAATAATCATGCTTCATTAAACAAATAATAGGTACCTTGATTTCTGTCATGACAGAAGTTCCAGCAAAGTGTCATTTAGAAGCAAAATTGCTGATAAAATACCCAGGTCAAAGACTTCTCTCCCTAAGAGCATCAGGCTCAGCACTAAACTAAACCCCACAGGCCCATTAGGGGCACAAAGGTCATTTTGAGTGACACCCCTCTCTTAGCTGGAGTCTTTGAAGATGTCAGGTAGAAGCTAAGCTCCCTGCTGATAAATCCCATTTCTCTTCCTCTTACAAACTAACCTGCAGTCCAGGGTTTGACACCATTAGCAACCACCTACATTAGGTCAGACACTGCATGTGAACAGCATATGTGAAGAGAGACAGAAATGAATGCACAAAGTGTGATGTACTAAAGTCCATAATGTTTTTGAATTTTGATTTTTTTTCATCCCAATATAATGGATCCAGCAGAAAACACAGAAATGTGAAATATTTAACCAGAGCAGTGTGAGCCGGATGGAAACCTCTGAAAAGAAAGTGCCAAATAAAACACAAGGACATAAGTAAAAGTGATAATGAAATAGCAAAACTGAAATCTACAGTAATTAACCAAAACACTCTCTGCCTGTCTTATAAAGATCAGTCTTGGTCTTGAGCTTGTATGAGCAGCTTTCTCAGGGATGGCTAAATAGCAAGCAGAACACTGGGCACAGTTTTCACCTGTCCCCATGTCACAGGGCACTCCACACCAAGTCCCAGTGATGCACTTCAGAATGTGCCAGAGAGACTAAGTGGTATTAAATTTTCCTAATCACATTTTAGCTCAAAGCTGATGCATCTTGTCAGATGATCTTTGTATCATCCAGTCAGATTCTGACTGGGTTCAGCTGCTGGTCATGTTTTGCTGTATTACGTTACTGCCGTTGATGTTTTACTGCATCATATTTGCGTCCATCCATCAAAAATAATTTTTTTTAATGATTCATATTACTTTTTAAAAAGCCTGTGATAACATTTCATAATTACATTCTGTCATCAATTGTGATAAAAGCAAGTTGCCATCTTCTCTCCCACAGTTTGCAACACTGAAGACACATCACTCTCTAGCTGAGTCAGTGTTCAAACCACTGATGTTTCTCAGCTCACAGTCCTGAGCAGCTTCAGGAACTCCATGTGCATACAAATTTGGCATTCAAATAAAAACTGCTGTACAGGTCACAAGCCAGCCTGTATCTGTATTGATATCTTCATAGCTATCTCTTCCATACCTTAGCAGGTACTTTTTCTTCCAATACTCCTAATAACCAAGCCTTCCAAGAGAAGAGACATTTGTTACTGATTTGTTCTGGATTAGGGATTATGCCTAAATTGCCATCACACTGTTTTTCTTAAGTGATTTCCCAGAGAGACAAAACTTTCAAAGGTTCCAAGTCACTTTTAATAGCTGATATAAAAAGCCCTGAGGGCCACATTTGCCTGTCCAGTAGCTGTGCTTCAGGTGGATGTGCACAGCAGACAGTTTGTGTGCATCAGATCAGAGTCACGAGCATGCAATGTCTACAGTGGCTTAATGGAGGCTGCCCCCAACGTCTCGTGCAAAACTCATCTATATCAGCCATTCTCAAAATACTTCTTGCAATGGAGTATCTTTCTTGCTAAATTCTTGGGCAACTAAAAGATATAGATGCACACTATAGATAGCAAGTCTAAAATTATAAACAGGATTTTTTCTATTCTCTCTCACTGGTCAGATAAGGTAACTTCAGCCATGAACCATCCCACACCTTGTGAATTAGCAAAGATGATGCAAAGAGTCCTCAGACACCAGGCTAACAGCTGTCTCTAGGATTAATGCAACTTTTGCAAAGAAAAAAAAACACAGGGATGATGAAGTTTAAGTGAAATAAAGTTACTGGATGATACCATTCATACAGAGATTTAGTACAGTTAGGCAGAATATGAAACTACACAAGATTCATTTGTTCCTGTCCAGTCCCTGTCTTCTTTATTTTCTCTTTTGTCATGGAAAGTGATTTTCTGTTAATTTATTGCTGAAAATGGGTTTTCACCTCTATGTTAGCCTTGACTAGTTCAGGTAGTGTGTTTCTAAGCATTTTTGGAGACAGGGAGTGGATTTATTTCTGAATGACAACTGTCCTCAATAGACCCATAAAAAGCTACACTTTTAAAAATCAAGCAGTCAAAAAGCAGACAGTGCAAAGGAGCACCTGGAAGCTCTGATTTACATATCAAACATCACTTATCCCTAACACCTGGATTTTGCCATCCAGGTGAATGCAAATGCAATTGCAATGAAAATTTGATCAGAGAGCTCCCCTGCAAAATGCAGCAAGGTGGCTGGTCACTAAAATGGGTAGCTAAGAATGCACATATGACCACTAATGACAAGTATTGATCTAAGCAGGTTATTTTTGGGAAGGTCTGTCAAAGCCTCTGTGTGCTCAGAGCCTGCACTGTTCTCAGTCTTGGGAAGATGCAAAAGGATTCCTTGTCTGGAATGTTCTTCATTGCATTGAATAAACTGCTGGGAGAATTTGTCTTTTCTGAAGCAGATTAAAAGTTTGTCTGGATTTTCAAAATCCCTGATGTGGTGCTTCGGGCTTGCTCTTGATGTCCTGGGAACTGGAATGCCAGCCTGCATGAAAGATGCCATCTACACATGGCAGTGATAGGCTTATTTACTTTCCCAAAGAAAACAACGCACACATTTATTTCTTATGGTTAGCTTCTCAACCCTGGCACACAAAGGAGGGATCTCAGGCCATTGATAACAGAGCTGTAAAGAAGTAGCTTGATATCTAAATCTCATTAGAAGATAATCAACACTTCACCCTCCATAATTACCATTTTAGGCAAACATACAATTACAATAATGTAAATCAATACAAGCTAAGTGTCTTCAACTGGAAAATTAATATACGATTCATATTTTTTTATGAAAAAGTTTTAGTCACTGATTCAGGTCATAACTCAATGACAAAAAAAAAAAAAATATCTATAGAGTATTTCCCAAAAAGTACTTATCTGTTTCCCTTGGGTCAAATCATTAAAGCCCTGACAGCTTTCCTTTCTTCTAAGTGAAGCATACCTTCATTTTGGCATCAGCTCTGGCTTCAGCTATCTTACACTCATAAACTTAAAGCCTGAGATCCATTTAGCTTTTCCTGTAAAAACTATTTTCCTTTCTTCTGATCATGTGAACTTTACAGGTGTATATCACAGGGCTGGCCATGGTAGTCAGCCACCTAGTTCTCTAAGGGGCAAGCTCACAGCTGTACTGTCCTGGGGATTCACAAAAAAAGTGCCAACATAGCTGCTAAAACAACACCCTAAAGTGTCAGTTGCCTTCCCTTTTTCAAGGAAAAACTTGGACACAAACAGGCGAATGATAACACCCAAGTGTCAGTGGCATCTGACAATAATAAGGGGAAATACAAAATAAGGGGAAATACAATGCACTGGAAAGATCTACACATCTACAAGTCTGCTCTAGGATGTGGACTATTTTACCCAGAATTTTTAAACCCCAAAACAAAACAAACAAACACAAACAAAACACGAAGTCTCTCACTGCTGAAGCTGTTAGCAGAAAGTTTACTTAATTTTTGGTTTGTTGGGGTTTTTTTTAGATTTGGTTAAAAACAGTAATACACTGGTTAATTCTTATAAACATGGTAACACAACGAATTTGTATATATCGTAGTCTAAAGACACACTAAGTACTCCACAATTTCAGCTGTCTATTAAAAACACATAAACACTGACAAGACTGGCCCAGAGAAGCTGTGGATGCCCCACCCCTGGAAGTGTTCAAGGTCAGGTGGGATGGGGCCCTGAGCAGCCTGGTCTAGTGGAACAAGATGATCTTTGAAGTTGTACTTGATGATCTCAGAGGTCTTTTCCAAGCTAGTTCATTCTGTGATTCTGTCCCTTCCAACCCAAACAACTCTATGATTGCAATTCAGTCCATTCATCAATAGTTTTCTGTGTAGCCATGAAGCCCAGAACAGAATTCACAGCAACTTTAAAGACAGACATACTATGGCAGCTAAGAAGTTGTTGCTGACTTGCTGTGGAATAGATATAATAGACAAAATCTGTAGTCTGAATGCCTTAAGTATGTGTGCCAGCCTAGGGCAGCTGGGAACACTCTTATTCTCCTATCCCAAACCAGCAGACAGTTTCACAAATACCCAATTTTACATCATCAGTATAACCCAACAGGTTTCCTCCTAGGCAAAAATTTAAGCACCTTTGACAGTTTCTGCTCAGGGTTTATTTCCCTTTTTTGCCTCTAGAAGGAAATAGTTCATAAATCCTTGGCCATGGAATCACAGAGTATCACTCAGTTGGAAGAGACCCCCAAGGATCATCAAGTCCAACTCCTGGCCCGTGAACAGGACCATCTCCAAGAACGCCTGAGAGTGTTGGCCAAACTCTTCTTGAGCTCTGTCAGCTTTGGTGCTCTGACTACCTCCCTGGGGAGCCTGTTCCAGTGCCCAACCACCCTCTGGGTGAAGAACCTCTTCCTGATACTCAACCCAAATCTCCCAAATCAAAAGATCCATCTTATGTCAATTAAATGAAGGAAAAAGGGAGAACAGAGAAAATATACTCTTTATTTATTATTTTTCATAACAAGCATCATCCATTCTCAGTATTTTTCAGTGAAATTTGAATGTCTTTTTTCCAAGTGGGTGTATTTTCATGGATTTGTTACCAAAGTGTCTGTATTTGCAATAGATTTAGGTAATATACATGGACACAAATTATATAAATTTCCTTGGTTTAAGGACTTTAAGAGCTTCCTAGGGTGTAACATCCTTCATGTATTTTGGTACAGAGTGACTGCAGAGTGACTTTTTTTTGCAGCAGTTCCACAATTAAAAAAGAAAACAACAGGCAAATCCTTTCTCATTCACCTTTTCCTAAGAAAGTGGGAAAAGCCAATCCACAAGGAATCTTAAAATTGTTGACATTTCTCTCAAGGCAAAAACAGAGGGGAAGCTTGAGGGGAGAATAAATATGTTAGAATATTATAAAGGATAATTGACACTAAGAAAATTTAGAGGTAGAGCATCACTGGTTAATTCACATTCACATGTATGCAGTGCTTGAGGTACTGTGTGGGATTCATCTCACCAAGCTCTAGTTCTTACCAATAAACCTGTCCACATCTAAACTGGCTCACTGACCTTGCTGTGTAGACAACTAAATTAAACAAAAATTGTTAGTGAAGATCTGAAGGGTTTTCACAATCTAAATTTAAATGAAATTAATCCCACTCTGTAAATAGCAACTTTTTCCTTCACTTCTTACAAAGTGAGCCTACAGTTACTAGCTGGATACTGCAACTACAGTCAGATTTAGTTAGAGCCATGCCAACTGTTTCATTAAGACTCATTATTTCTTAAGATTGCTTGGAACTGAAGGTCCTACTGTTTGTCAGTGGTGGGAGTAGGGACTGCTTCAGCAAGAGACTCAACTTCCAACTAGTGAGTGACAGGTAAGAGTATGGGATTAGAGTGTAGCAATTACTGTCAAAGGATTGTTCCATCTTACCTATTTTACATTACCACCTACAGTCTTTCCTGATCCATCAGAGATTTGCAAAGAGAAAGCCATTATGGGAATTAGTTTCAGAAAAATAACACTGTATTGAACCCTTTATGAACCAAAGCATGTCCCCCTGCAAACATCTTACAACTGAGAAGTTTGATCTACACAGCATCAGACCTGAACCACTCAGAGTTAAAATCAAGGTACAGAACATGAGTTCAAGCAGGGAAGAGATGAGCCTTCTCTCTCTGGGAGCAAAGAAAAGTCATGTGAAAGCAAGCACACTGTCCATACCATGCCACATGGTTTTTACCATAACTCCATCCATGGTAGGTGTTTCCCCTTGGGCTCTTTAGCCAAGTGGAATACTGGGACTTGACAATCATGAGTTTGAGATTTGCAATGCCCTTCTCCATTTTTGAACAAAATGCTGAGTGAAAAGTTGTATTCCTGGGAAAGCAGCATGCTGGCCTGAGACACAGCCCTAGAATTTTCCATGTCTGTTTGCTTATCCCTGAACAGAGCTGCAGCCTGGCCAATGTGTACAGCTCTCCCCCACAGGAAAGGTGGGGCTTTTAGAGGCTTGGCAAAGGGGGATCCCCTCTAATACAGAAATCTGACTCCTGAAACTGATTTAAGTACTTGGGTATTTTTACCCTGCTACAGAAGGACTTCATCATCACAGGTCTCATCAAAACTGGGTTCTCATTCCACAGGGTATTGTGGAATTTCATGGTTAGGGGCAAGGTGTGTTTAGTAGAAATAGTAGACAGCTGAAAGTCATCACCTCATTTGACTTTAGGAGCCTAGATCATTGATTTGCCTCCAAGAAGACAGTGCTCAGTACAGCTGGATAAAGGGAGGAGCTAATAAAGGAGTCTGTGGGAATTAAATGCCCAGCTTCTCCTGCAGCTCTCCAAGTCTCAGCATCAGTGAGCACTGAAACCTACAACTGAGCAAAAGGATCTTGTACTACCTGGGTATGCCTACCCAAGAAAAGCTTAGCATGGAACTAAATGCTGGATATTTCCAACAAAATGTGTTCAATGCACACCTGTTGCACATGTATCCTGTAGGCAAGATGGGAAGTGCTGTTTTCAGGTTACACCTTTTCAAATTCTGAACTACAAACATATCTTGAAATTTACAGTTCAAGCAAAAAAAAAAAAAAACAAACCAGCCCACAACTTTACAGTACAAGGTTTCAGTTAGAGGAAACACAGTTTGACACACAAAATTCAGGTGTAATAAGTAGGCCAAGCCAATTAAATTAAATTATGCACCTTTTGAGAATGGGTTTTTATCTTTAGTCAATCCAGTACCCATGAAGACACTGATTTAATTCTCTTACTTTGCAGTACTTTCTGTAGAACTCAAATCTGATCAAAAGCCACGTGAAAGAAGGTATCCACTTCCTTAAAGGCATCTGAAGCAATGAATTCTATCCTTCAGGGGCAGCTCTGGTAGTTCCCTGACCCACCACGTTTTTCCTCATTTCATGTTTTATATATCCAAGAACTTCTGCACCAAATATGTACATACTGCTTCAAAATACTACATGACTATTTAATCTGCTATTAATGCACAGTAGTAGCAAAGAGCAAAACGTAAAAAGCCATAGAAATACAACTAGACAAACAGCAGTCATTAAGTTATAACATCTATGATTAATACATAGGCTGTTAAATGATTAGTAATAAGATTAGCTTGCATCTCTCCTGCCCAATAGATACTTAAAGTAATTGCATCCTTGCAAACTGCATTATCATCACTTCATGTTCTTTATGATGTCATGGGACAGCAAGGCAGACTCAGCACTTTCTCCTGAAAAGTGGGGTTTTTTTCCTATAAGAATCAATTCTCTGGCAACACTAGATGGTCCAATATGAAGGCTGTGAGCACTGCTCACAAAACGTCTGTCTAGCTGTACTAAAAATTACAAAGCATTTTACATCACTGTTCAAAACTTCCCAAACTAAAGATGACAAAGAAATAACACCTAAATGCAAATTGATGCCAACAATAGTTTTAATTATATCCTCAGAAAATTAACATACTTGGAAAAAGTAACAAAAACCCTTTACTCAAGAAAATGGCATTGCAAAAAAGGCAGGCCCTTCCTTCTCTGTCCTTTTAACCTGTGGTCAAAATGGCAGCAAGTTTCCAATTATTGCTAGGTCTGCTGCAAACTTACTGCAGTCAATGGGAATCTTTCCACAAGGTCCAGCCAGCACTCAAGCAGTTTCACAAACTGCTCATGTGAGTGATAAGAACTATTTATTTATTTGGAATGAGAGCAGTGAAATTTCCTACTATGCCAGATTATTAATAATGACTGAAGAAAAAAAAAAAAACAAAAAACCACCAACTTTTTTATTTTCAGGAATAGGTCTGTTTAAGACACAGATTTATAATTTCAAACATAAGGTTGCTGAAGTCCAAACTGCTGGTTCTTATACAAGAGAGAGATAAGCTAGATGGGGGTCAGGTGACAGCACTCACTGCCCAATTATTCAGTGGTACTATTTCTTGCCTGAAATAATGTAAACTACTATTAGTACTACACCTATGCATGTACCAGAACAGCAGTGTGGTCCTCGAGCGAAAGAAAGAGGGGAAAAAGAAGTTCTTCCAGTACATAAGAATATCAGGAATAAGCATAAATAATAAACGCATTCACTTGTTATTGTCTAGGAAACCTTTACCTGATGAATACAACTTCAATGTAAGTGGCTTCAAACCCTCTCCTGTATTCTATCAGCCAAGTATTATCAGCATAATACAATGCCATGAGGCTCATTAGATGCTTTGAAATGCTTCAGGGAAATATGGGGAGTCTGTGTCCTTTCAAAGCCCCCAAAGCCTTATGTGCACCTGGCAGCAGTTTGACCAGGCAGTTTACACACACCACACATGGCTTTGAAAGCTGGACCTCACTTTGCTACACCTCAGTTAAACACAGAAGCTGCAGCTGGAAGACTGAGGGGTTGGGTTTCCTCAGCCACACATGGACTCCTGCACTGAGGCTGCTAATGCCAAACCCATCTCGGAGATGATTAATCTTCACTATTCCTTAAAAATAACAGTGTTACATAGCAGTCACATAAATTGTAATACTTAGAGCTTTGATGCATCATATAAGCCAGTATAATTCACAGTATAACAGAGGGAGATGAAACATCTCAGGTTACTGTTGAGGCAAGCAAGCCTTTTCAAACTGTTGGAAGTACTGGTACTTAGCTATTGTTTCCTGAAGAGCTTGTTTCACCAAAAGCCCAACAGCCCATCTTAGTTCCAGCATTAGAACATGCTTCAAATAAAGCATGATCAAAATGTTCTAGTGACTGCCCACCCTCAGCTACTAAGAACGTTATTTGAATTCAGCAAACGAATGCTTAAAAAAAAAAAAAAAACCTAGAAAAAAGTTTGGTTGACATGCTTCTGTTACAGCCTCTGAAACAACAGTATACAAATAATTTGCTTTGTTCTGGAAACAGTCTGTAAAGAGATGTTCTCACGCACACATAACTTGTTAACAAGCAGAGTCAAGTGCATAAACCTTTGTTTTCAGGCAAATGCATGGATATATAGACACATACAACACACCTCTGAGAGCCTGACAGCTTTAGTTTGGAGGCTCTGAACCAAAGTAAGCTCAAAATGAGCCTTTTCCTTAAATTTAGCAGCTTCTGAGCTGCTATACACAGTATACACACCCGTATACTGCAAACACACAGGGCGAATCTACAGCTCTTAAACCTAAGCTCTGATGTTAGAATCAGATTTCTGAAGCATTGTCTTCTTTTCGGTTTAGAAAGTTGTGGATGCACCCACACAAAACTATTTACACCACACGCTCTTAAAAGTTTGCCCTCTCCTCCCAACAATATCGCCGACAAAGAAGAAATATCCCTGTACAGTTGCCAGCAAAACCCAGCGCACTCAGACCTTCCTCGGGAACACGCTCGATCTGTTTAAACATTTCGAACGGAGCCGGAGTGCGGCGGCAATGAACCAGCCCTAAGCCGACGGGGCAGGACAGGAGCTCAGGCTGCCGCAGGAGCCCGCAGCGCCCCGGCTGGAGGTGCCGCCGGCCCGGCGGGGCGCGCACCCCGCGCTCGCTCCGCAGCATCCCCGTTTCTCTGCCGCGGGGCAGGTGCGCCCGGGAGGCGCTCCCAGCGCTCGCCGCCAATGCGCGGAAGGTTCGGAGAGCGGGGTCGGTCCCGAGTCCGCCCCGAGCCGCTCCCGGAGAGCTGCGCTCCCGCACCGACCCCGCGCCGCGCACTCACCGCTGANCTCCTCCGGCCCCCATGGCGTTGCCCCGCTGCCGGCTGGCTCCGAAAAGCGCTCAGAGCAGGGCGATGCCGGCCGGTGAACAACGGACACACACCCAGCTCCGCCGCTGCCCGCCGTCCTGCCTTTATCTGCTTCCCCCGCCGAGGGACCGCCCCCGCACCGCCCCCAGCCCCAGCCTCTTCCCCATCCCCTTCCCCATTCTCAGCGCCTGCTCCAGCCCCTGTCCTAGCCTCTTCTCTGGAGAGATACCGATACAGGTACCCGATGTGCGGTCGCTTCCCGCTCCTGGGTGGAGGCTGCCGGGCGGCGGGTCCCTCCCAGCCCCGCTGCCGGGTCATTTGGGGTTAGTCCCAGTGGCTTGTGAGTGTGATCCAAACCCAGGTCTGTCAGGGTTTCATCTCTGTTAAGGGCTTTGTAGACCTTCCTGGTCTGTGTTTTTCCTAAGAAGAATAGAAATGTCCTGTTGCCAGCTTGAAAATGTGGCTATATATATGTACAGGTGTATACCTGGAAAGCACATGTACACACTAGACTATAAGTATATATGCTGGAAAAACCCCTTTTCTCACTGCCCCCGAAGACAGCGTAGTTAAATCCACATTGCTGCCACTCTGAAAACGCACTGGTGATTCTCTGGATCTCTTCGAAAGATGCCTTAGATTATAGGTTTAAAGGAGCACTTTCAAGACTTGTTTGTTCTTCAGAGTCATGCTTGACGTTTTATCTACAAATACAGTTCATAGATTTCTGTGATTACTTGTGTATTTGGTGTACTTTGCTTTTAAATAGGATAGATCGCTGTAGGTGTGCTTAAGGGACATTTTGTATGCAAATTACGAGGTGGTTTGCCAGTTAATTTTGTCTTTTCAGAACTCAAAGATCGTATATGGCATATTGTTAAGTCATTTTCCCTTTGGATGTTTATAGCTAGGTTTAGAAGTCAATACATCTCAGATTATTATGGATTTTAAAACACTAGATGGATTCCTAGCTGCCTTAAAACTACCTGGGATCAGTTTTTTACTAAAAAAAAAAAAAAACCACTAAACAAAACCCTTGAGGTTCCTAAGTGGCATTGGAAAATTATTTCAAGCACTTCTGTGTTTTGCTACCAACTTTTTTTGAGTCAGTAGCAGAGTTATTTGTTTGACCCACACAGATTTTTTTTCAAGTGAATTTATGCTTCCAGGCAATACATAATTTTTCTCTGCATCTATAGGTAAGTTGAGCCGTGATCATACTGAACAATACATTCTGAAATGGAGAAGTTACCTTGAATCTCCATGGCATCTGTGATTCAACCTTTCCTTCCTGTAAAGCTGATTGTGTGCAGAAAGAGAAGAGCACAATCCAGACCTAGGATGAATACAATGAGAATTTTAAAGCATTTCTGGCAATCTATATGTTTTTAACCTACTCCTGTGTTGCTAATATGAGGGAGTTCAAGTTTCTTCAAATAATCTTGGATCTCAAGTGATGTCCAGCCAAAGGAGGTGGGAAAATTTAGGAAGGTGTTACTAGTTTTCCAGACTGTATAGTCTCCTACTGTCTCAGAAGTGATATATGGATAGTGAGGGACAAACCCCTTCAAATTGGTGGGAATCTTATGTTGAATACCACCCATAGATACTGAAAAGGTCTTCTATCTTTTTCTTAGCTTGCCTAAGGCCATTTTGAAGTGCAGTAGTTGTGTAGTTGCACAGCTAAAGAAAGTCTCCAGGCTTTTTCTCTCACCACCTCTTTTCCAATGAAATTCGCAAGATGCAAGGGAAACATAACAAATTCTGACTTTGGTCAATTGTGCATCACCTTTCTGACACACTTCGTGCTGGTTTATTAGCCAAAATTGTACACAGAATAACAGCATCGTGAAGTGAATGGGCAACCTAGAATTTTAGCAAATGTGGTAATTGCATTTGAACTCTAAAGCCTAACAATACATGTTTCAAGGTTCTGGTACTGAGAATATGAATAACATCCAGTGCATTAAAAGTTTATAACTATTTTGGCTAAATCTTAGCAACTTGTATGTCCATGAAATGACTCTTTCAAGGAGGTGTTTTCTCTGGCATCATTAATTTTCCACGTAGCAAAGTTTTATTTCCTCATCTGGAGAATAAGAAATTGGAAAGAGAACAGTTTAGCTGAACACAAAGCTTTCAAAATGCTGCTATCTTCAAATCAGGCCTAGGTACTTTTCTAAAGTAACTTTTTATCTAAGTGAAATTATTTTAAAAATCAAAAAAGAAAATAGGTAAACTTGAGCAGTGCTCTTCCATTAAGGAGGTACTTTTTATTTTTTAATAAATATGATCATTTAATGCTGATGTGTTGCTTCTCATTGCTTTATGAACACTTGAAAGATCAGTTTTGGGCAATTTTAAAAGATTACTACTATCCAATATCACTAATCAATTTTCAAATAAACCTAAAAGGGAAAGAAAATTAAATTAAGTTGGAATAGTTGCTCTTTGCAGCAACTTAAGAGCTCCTCTACTTTGTGATTCCCCAAAGTGGTAGTGCTCTACACTTTGCTTTCATGAAATGCTGTTTAGAATCTGAGTTACAGCTGTTTTCTGAGTTAATTTCTCAGTAGTGAATATTTTCTTTTTTGTTTTCTCACTCATATGTAAAATTCTTCCATCATTTGCCCATGAGCTTAGTCTTTGGAGCTGCCCTGGTACACAGCTGAAAGTAGGAAGAGAAAGCAGTGGCTTGCACATGGGTAATTTATTATATAACTTTGCTAGAACTCCATCAATTTGATATCTCATTGGCTTACAAAAATGGTTTAAGCTACTTAGCTTCTCCTGCCAAGTTTCTTGGGGCTCTAATGGCATTATATTTTTAATGGGTTTTTTATTCTGTAGTTATGGAAAAGAATTCAGTACCAATGTTAAAAACATTTGAGAAAATGTAAGATGTACTAGAGGAGGGAAAAGGATGGCAAAAATTTTAAGCTTCCTTCACCCCTTTTGGCATTAACCTAGGTACCATCCACCCACAACTTTAATGCAGGTCAAAAGAAAAGATGAAGGACAGGAGAGAAGAAAGGAAGTGTACCATTAATTGGTATTCAAGTGTCTTAAATGTTTATGTCCAGCCTGCACAATATGGTGCAGCTCAGAAATTCCCAAACTACCTGTGGATTAGTGGTTTGCACAGCTGGGGCCAGTGGTCCCCCATTTCCCGTGGCAGTGTTGCCACCTCAGCCTGTCCAGCTCCCAGGCCAGCTAATTCAGCACTAGCACGGGCGTTTCTGCAGAGTGCTGCATTGCACAGCACAAAATGCCACTGAGGCTCTACGTGCAGTGCAGCAGGACTGACAGCTACACCAACTTCTGCCAAGGAGAACCAAAGTAATTGGATTTCTTTCTATTATAGTCCATTTAGATGTAACATATAGCAGAAATAGCTTTAAAGAAAAAAAAAAAAACACCAAACCAAAAAAAAAAAAAAAAAAACCAACAAACAGTTTAGATAAACAGGATTTCTTAAAGGCCACAGGACTTTTTTTTACATATCAGCACATTTTAAGTTCACAATTAAGTGAAAATTTTAAGTTCACAATTTTTTTTTAGCATTCTAAACTATGATATCTTGCATCTACTAAAATAACATGCTTCTCCTCCCCTTCCCATCTTTAAGTCCCATTAAATCTAGTTCCTCAGCAAAATTAATATAATTATTAATATTTCTTAGGCTTGGATCAGACTCATCAGGAATGAAACTCTGCATAGTAATTAAGCCCCATTCTCAAACCAGATGCAAACTACTACCTCTAAGGCAGCAGCAGTTCTGTCCCAAACCGAGGTAGTAAGCTGAGTTTTGAACTGCCAAGATGAGCATTTTGACAACTTTAAAACTTTATTATGAAAACATATTCAAGGCAAGGTGGCAAATGAAAACAACTGTTGATCAAAAATTTATCTTTCTGGGTAAAAGCACTGGTTCACTGGAATTCACAGCTGAGCCAAATTTCTAGCCCTTTCTTTCTCTGTCTTCTCAGTGGAAGCAACAAGTGTGTAGCAATATTCTCTTTAGACATATGCTCAGCTTCAAAGGCCAGGTGGTCTCTACTTGAGGAGGTTAAGTTCTATCTTTGGATGAGAACAAGCATGTGTTTATCTTTACTTGATTTGCCTTTAATTTATCTGAATGAGAACTTCAGTCCTTGTTATCGGTGTTTGTCAAATACTACACAGCAAATTTGTGAGAGTAGAAGTATTAAGATCAGTATTCCTGTTTCACGGTGTTATCCTGTTTTCCCTGCATACCAGAGATGATGACAGGACCTTGTTTGGCTGCTGGGGTCTCTATGTATTACAGCTACTGACAGTACTGACATTAACCTTGCCACTGCACCCTGCATGAAAGATGCACATTTCCCTCTGGCTGTGACCCTTGTGATTGTTTAATCTGATTTTGAGCTTATTTTCTCCTAAAAACTTTCTGTTTCTTACAGCATGACTACCAGACCAACACACCCATTCTTTCTTTCTAAACTGCTTTCAGGCATTTGAAAAGAAAATGTGATTTAAAGGAGATGTGGTGGCCAATAAAGATGAATCAGATCTGCTCAGCAGTTGAGATTACCTGACAGTCTCAGGATCTTTCCTTTCTTTTTGGAACTGAGCTGTGGGTTGTGTTTTGCTGTTCCTTCTTTCCCTGGAGGCATTTGTATCTACCAGCAGAAAGGGTTCGACAAGGCTGTGGAGACAAAAGTAGTGTTATGTATTGTTTTGGGGGGGGGGGGGAAAGGGTGCTCCCTTTTAAGCACTTCACTGCAAAGCTTCTCTTTTCCTTGGCTGTACCAATGCTTATTCTGTTCCTCTACTCCTCACCCTGTTATCTTAATTTGATAATTCTGTGTGTGTTTCTGCAAGTATCCTGCAATGTTACCCTGTCTCAACCCTCTTCCTTCAGCAGTAGGTCTCCTGAATTCTGCTAATGCAGATACAACTGCAGCTCATTCTTGCTCCTCCTGATGAGTCTGAACAATGTCCTGCAAGCCCCATAATGCCATGAAAGCAACTTTGCAGTGCTGCTTAGTCCTGATCTCCTAAACGGCAAGGTTCTCTTAAGTCCTGATGCTGGGACACGGGATCTACCATCAGGTGAAGAAGTGAGAGTACTTGGGCAGCTGTGGAGTGGAAGGGATGTCTCCTCTCTCTTCTCTAGAAAGAACTTAGCATTTCTTAAGTAGAGTAAGGAGTCCTGCTAGTCAATTTTAGTCTTTGCTTTTCTCAATTTCTCAACTCTTTAGCAACCTAAGCTAAAATCAACATTTGAGTAGCAGAGAAAATAAAAAACCAAACCACCTTTGTTTCACAAACTTGTCCTGTTTTCTAATGTATTCTGATCAAATTTTGCAATTTGTCTGCAAGAACTCTCACCAAGCTTTGTGTTATGAGTTTGGCTGCATGGACTTCTCTCTCCTCCAAGCAGGAGAAGGGGCAATACTGATGCCAGCAACATTACCCAGAGTCTTCTTCCCAGAAGGAGCTGCTTGATCTGTTCCTCCCAGCCAGGAGATCAGCTCACACCTCTTAGCCAGCCTGCCTGATAGGTTTGCCTGTGATACAGAGGGAGTGAAAGAGGAAATCTTGTGTTTTGTGTCAAAGCAGAGCAACCTATGCTCATTGTCAAGCTGGATACAGTCACAGTGCAACAAACAGGGGTGCAGAGGTGACTTCTGACACCTCTGCTGCCTGAGCTGTGTGGACTGTGAGCTGAAGAAGTCAGGACCAACAGAGGCAGAAACACAAGAGCAAAGCAAAAGAGACACCAGAAATCCACAGGAGCAAGATTATCGTGGGCTCCAGAGGCTGCTCTATGTGGATGTCAGCAGCTGATGATTCCAGTTTTTCCTGCTGCCCTTCTGATCCACTCTTGCCAGCCATGACAATATCACTTAAAAAACCTCAAAGAGAAATACGGTTCCTGGAAAAAAATCATTATCCTTCTTGAGGAGCTGCACCAAAATTCCATGCAAGAGGCCTGACACAAGAAAGTCAGCTTACATTAGCACTATGCAGTCAGTGCTTCCCAGCCTTGTGTAAACTTCCAGGCTGGCAAGACCTTTCTGTCTGGGACTGAAACAGAAGTAAGGAATCTCTAGATCCCTAACCTGAATTTCTTTGCTGGCCCTGAAAAGGCTCATAGCTTGAAATTCTTTTACTTCCTCCCAGCTCAGAACATCATCATGTGCAGACACCAAATCTGATCAACTTCTGTCACTTAAATCCAGATTTCCACTAAGAAAGAGCTCCATTTAGGCCTGGGAGAGGACAACATGGATGATGCTCTGGTGTACAACTTCTTCAACTCAAATTAGATGGGAAAGAGGCCAAGATCAGAGACCCAGATATCTGTAGTGTAACAGCAGGCTAAAGCCTCAGAACACTGAAGGATAGCTACAAACTTCACGTCCAGTGGCTTAGCACTTTAATTCCACTCTACACGAAGGAAATATCCTAATTCTTAGGCTTCAGTGCTGAAGAGTATTGGTTAGGTGCTGCTGCCCTTGCTACCTTTGTCTCCTTCATTCCCCCATACAAACATGTTTCTTGCACAAAACAGTCCTTCACAGCTCTGGCTTTGTTCTAACCACAAGTCCTGCAAACCACAGGCTCCCCAGAGCTTCCCCTTGCTGGAAGCATAGGAGGTGATGAGCAGACTGCTGCCCTACTCTTTCTGGTTCAGCTGCTGGTGACTGGGTCCCAAGGCAGCCTTTCTGCATCTCTGCCTTTCTGTCTGAGCAGTCAGTGTCTCAGACTTGTGCACATTTGGGATTTTTTGTGTATTGGAAGAGTTTAAAAGTGAAAGGTTTTTGTAATTAAGATGGGTAGCTTGTGAGGAAGAGGACAGGGTGGAGAAAAACTAGAGTCCAGCTGCTACCTAGATACAAATTAGGCAAAACCTACAAGTGTAGACTTGTTAGATCAAGCACATATAAACCTTAAAATTAAAATTATGGAAAATGCTCAGCATAGCAAAACCATTGCCTTCCATTTATATCCTACATTGACTTGTTTACTGGCCTTTTAGCATTTTATTTGAAAGACCAGACAGTGTGACTCATAATTAACATGATCTAGTTCTCTGACTGGGAGCAAATGAGCTGTGATGCTGTGAAGCTCTGGAAGAAACTGTCCCAAATGTCATATTGCCATTCTAATCTAGCATGTATCACTAAACCAGTAACCTCCATGGATTTCTTGTCTTGAACTAATGGTGGGGTTTCCAGATGCAACACTGCCTACACCTCAGGGGATTGCTCCATCACAGACCTGCCTGCAACAGGGAGAACTACCATGGCCTCATAACAGAGTATTTCAGATGGTGGTTAACAGGGTGGCAGCCACTCCTCACTGTTTCAGGATTCTAATTCCTGGAGAGCTGGGCTTAATTCAGTTGCAGATGTCAATTGTTGCTAATTTAGCTCTGCAGCAATAAGGTGACTGATTGAGTGGGAAAGAGAATTCATTTTCTTCCGGACACATACTGGTATCTCATTTCATGAGCTAAGCTATTTGTGATCCTCCCTACCTTGCAGAAGCAGGAGTGCCAGTTATAACTACTGTTCCTGCATTCTCAATGAGGTTTGATCAATGTTAGGGATGCCAGGAACTCTGAAGACTTAGCTTTCATGCTTCTGTCCACACCTGAGCTTTGGCAAATGACACCATCTGAACATGCTACTGCTCTTAACTTGTTCTGTTTTCCTCTTTCCATCCCCTTACCCCTTCAACTTCTTGATGTGCACTTGGGGAGGGGGGAATTCAATCCACATAAAATACCCTGCATCAGCTAGTTTAGTGGACAATATGCATGAAATAAAAAAAAAAAAATCACTCTCTCTAGAAAGTCTAATCAGATTTTACTCCATCTTTACAGACAAGACTGAATAATCTCATGAGACTACATTGCTGAATTAAAGCTTCAATTCTTTCAAAGGTGGGAGATTTTGTTCAAGGAAAGAGAATTGATGGAATCTGTCACAAAAAGAAATCTAGAAGTTAAAGACATAGAAACTCCTATATGAAAATTTGGATTAGTAAAAGCCTGGAAAAGAATATATAGCTTTATAGAAGAAGAGAAGATTCTGTTCCTTGAGAACATTCGACAAAGGTTATTTTTCTTGCAAGAGGATATACTACCCAGGATACTACTTCAAAAACAAACTGAGGGACTTTGTGTTAAGTAGACCTAAGTAAGAACAAACACTGGAACTTCAAGAGTGCTGACTGCCCTTGGTAAAACAAAAGCTCTATGTAATAAGCTTGTGCAATACATCTTCTGACTTTAAATATGTAGCATACCTTAAGGATATCTGCTCATTAAAATGATTCTTGTCAAACATTAAATTGCACAAACTGACCCATGGCTTTATGAGTTCCCAAACTTGGAATGCCTTCAGCTGTCCAGAGTTGACCATCAAATGACAGATAGTATCTATGAGATGGGATGGAAATTGCTTCATGTCCTCTTGGAGGAAATTTGCTGCAGAAAACTGATTTCAGTGCTTGTTATTTCTTTTGCAGTCACCAGGCCATTCTTCTCTATGTGCTGTAAACCTTTGCCTTCAGTTTTGCAAATGAGCTGTAGAACAACTCAGATATTAGGGAATGGATGTAGTGAAGCTGCTGACTTAGTATTGTCAACAAAGCTTCCACCATATGGACAGTTCCACAGGTGAGAAAATTAAGGACTACTCTTAACCTTTCTGGATCATCTACCTAAGCAAAAGTCAGCATCTCTGAATGTGTTTGGACTTTCTTTTTTATCAAATTCTTGCTAACAAGGATTTTGGTGAGATAAATATACCACTTAACTAACAATAAAAGCCAGTTACTTTTCATAGATCAGCAAAATAAAATTAAATAATAACAGTAAAATAGAAGAATAAAGGCCAAAAGTTACTACAGAGTCAGCCTTTGGTGTCTAATAGCTTAGCTTTGGAAGCATCAGAGTAGTAGAACTGTTCATGAGAATTTAAACTATACCTATAAGCAGCAACAGAAAACCTTTTCATTCATCTTTGAAAGCTCACATTATGGACATAACATCCATTCTTTTGAACTTGCTGATTAATTAGGTTTACTTCAACAGGATGAAAAGCTTGGAAACTATTTTTTTTAATATTTAGTTTGAGATGAAAACATGTCAAGTATCAGAGAATATATATTATATAGACATATATATGTAGTCATATAGTAATATATGTTAGTGCATATTCTTTATGTGTGCATCCATTAGAGTATAATGTTCCTCACAACTGGAGTGATGATATCTATAGAATAATCAAGTGTTGTAAGCATGAGTTTATCATGCTTACATGTCACAAAGTAATGCAAAAACCTACTAATTCCTAGGTTCTGTACAAGCTACTTCAGCTGAGAAGAACACTGATCGTGTCATTTGGTGCATCTATCCATCTTTTTGCTGGAATTTAAGGAGTTCTAGAGGCATATCTGATAAAATCAGGAATGTTAGATTGCCATACCTTCCTAGTTTAACTTTAGCCATGTGATCAGGGATATGTCCTTGTGCTTTTTTTAAGTGTTTGGGTTGTTTGGTTGGGTTGAGTTGGGTTTTTTAGCAGGGTAGTAAAGCTAAACAAGTAATTAAAAGATTAATAGTGTGCCTGCTGGGGTTGGAGGAGTGGTAGGAAAGTGTCTTTGCACCTGTAAATGTACAACTACTACGTTCTTATTCCTCCTTATAATTATTTTCAAAAAAATATTAATATCAGGCTATTTTTCCCTTCTTTCTTTGTAGATTCTCCTTTTCTTTCTTCCTAGATTTTTGCATGAGGCCAGTCTCCTGTCTTGCACCTGAACTGACCGATCCAACTCCCAACAGAACCATCCATTTTATCCTCAATTTTTCTTGCTTTCATGTTTACATATTTGTTATTCTTCAAGTTAGAAGTGTATTTTCCACTCATGGAGATAAATCCAGTACATCATGATCTCTCACTACATGATTCTTTCCCTTTGGATGCTGCTTTACCTCCCTTTTATCCCTCTTTATTGCCCCAGCTTCTACTCCATCAATGTTTGTTGCACGCAATTCCCCTCTGTAGAGAGAGATCAAGGAGCAAAATTGATTAAATCATTAAATGCAAAACATCTTAGTGTTTGTGGCCGTTCCAGCTGCCTAATATGCAAAACCTGAGAGTGTTTTTAGTAAGATGGACTACGGAATTGCAGCCAAGTAGATGCATGGGGACTGCAATGGAATTAGTGGTCTTAGTTGGCTACAGGTATTTGGTGGTGCTGAATTAACTCAGGAAGTAATTGTTCTTGTCTGGTTGTTAAAAACATCAGAAAAAGCTATGAGATAAATTACATATGCTGGAAGGCATTTTATTTCTAACATTATCCTAAGCATGTCCAGGAAATTAAAATAACTATAAGGTATCTTTGAGAACTTGCAACAGCTTTGCTATAGGAATGTGTCAGTGGAAATGATTTTTTACTTTAAATTTTGGTTTTCTTGTCTCTCCTTAAATGTTCTTCCTTAGTTTTCCATTCACATGAAAATTGTTTTCCATCTTGAAACACAGAGGCTAGGAATGAGAGGTTCTGCTGTGTGTTATGGGAGCTGCAATTTGGAAGTTTTGGGTACCTGAACACCTTAAATCTAGTTTTTCTGATCCAGTGGTTATGAACAAAAAATGAAATATCTCAAAGCATCCTATTCTCATCTCATGTGTGTCACAGACCTTGCCCTTCTTGCCTTGAGGTCCATGCAGCAGGTGCTTTCTGCTGACTTGAATGACCCAAGAATTTGGAAACCTCTTTCCAGAAATAATACAAACTCAGTATCTCTTTAGGGGCTTTATTGATCTTGATGGACATGATGTCACAGAACTGTTCCCAAACATCTAACATATGCTCCCAGGCTGCCATGACCTCATGGAGCTATAACTGGCATGGTTTTGAGCCACATGATGTGTCCTTCTGGAGAGGGGTGGATTCCTCTGTAGTTAATGTGAAGAAGGTAATGGACAAAATTTTATTTAAAAAATAATACTAATACTTAAAAAGCATTGCTGATAAAAACTGGGCAAAAATTGTTGCCCCACTACTGCTTCCTAGAGTGTCCCCACACTGCCATCCTCCAAGGTAAGAAGGGAAAATAATTAAAACAGTGAAACGAGCAATGAGCTTAAGGAGAACAGCCTCTATTTTGAAAGGCTCAAAAAGCTCTTCATTGACTTTTCAAAGTAATTTGCAGACATCAGGAAACAACAAGGACTCAAATCTCTCTTTTGCAGCTTCTTGACCTCTGAATAACCTGTACAGTAACATTTCTGATGATTCAGTATTCCTCTGTTTAATGCTTTTGATCTGACCACAGGAAAATAACCAAGAGCGTCTGCTTCCATCTTCAGCTTTTACTAAACCAAATATTTTCACAGTTCCAGTACAAGCTGGCAAAAATTATTTTGGAAATGTTCTTAATTTTGGTTAAAATATATTTGAGTTAAAAGTTCAACAGGTTTCCCTTCTGTGTTATGAAAAAGAAAATAGATTTTAAAGGAATAAATCTTTGTTGGAAGCATTATTCTGTGGAACTAAAACAGTTGAAATCCTCCACAACGTAAATCCAGAGGATACCATTATATGTAGAAAATCTCTGGTAAAATGAATTTTTACTTCATGATTCTAATTACAATGAATCCAGAAGCTGATTGTCAAGTTCTCATTTAAAAAGCAATAAAACTTAGTTTTTCTTCATATTTCTTCAGTCTGTGCTATTGATTGAATTTGCCCTTTTCACACTGCTATTTTCCCGTTAATACTTTCCACTTTATGACAAACTAGGTATTCCACATTAGAGCTTTCTGCAGCTAGAGTCAAGGCTTCAGAGAATCCTAATAGGCACAAGGAGAAGTCTGACAAACTGTATTAAAAAAAAAGAAAGAAAGAAAAAACAAATGCATTGTGATAGTGTGTCAACCCTTTGCAGTTTAGCATACTTTCTTCAAGTGATAGACTTCTCACTTGGTTATGAGATCATCACACATGGTCCATATTCCATAATTTATATTTCATCAAGTTTTCAGATTTCAGATCTATTTTCTCATCCATGAAAATCAATATGACTTCTGTATCCATTTATTAAGCTGTGGTGGAAAGGACATGAATCATCAGTGGCTAACTTTACTTTGTTCGATATGATACAGCATTAACTTAATAGCCTCTGAAGATCACATTTAGCTCTATCCCAGTGCTGTGGCAACCACTTCTCCTTTAACAATGATTTGTATGCCTCAGCCCTTCCAATGCTTTTAATGTGTTTCAGTCATTCAGAGCTATAGAGCCCTTCAGGTGTGCAGTATTCATGTCTATCACTGCAGATGCAAGGTGCAAAACAAAAGTGGCAAAGGAATATAAATGTTGGTTTATTTCAGGACTTCATATTTTGACAAAGAATATCCTGCTCTAAATGTCACCTTGATGCCATAGAATCCCCACTGAATCACTGAATGGTTGGAAGGGACCTTAAATAACACCTTGTTCCAACCCCACTGCCATGGGCAGGGACACCTTCCACTAGACCAGGTTGCTCAGAGCCCCTTCCAACCTGGCCTTGAACACTTCCTGGGATGGGGCATTGACAGCTTCTCTGAGCAAACTGTGCCAGGGCCCATCACCCTCACAGAAAAGAATTTCTTCCCAATATCTAATCTAAACCTATTCTCTGTTAGTTTGAACCCACTCCCCCTTGTCCTGTCCCTCAGGACCTTGCAAATACTCTCTCTCCATCTTTTTTGTAAGCTCACTTCAGGTACTGGAAGGCTGCAATTGGGTCTCCCCAAAGCCTTGTCTTTTCCACTCAGCTCTGCCCACATAGCACTGGACTCTGCCCAATCCCTGCACCCAGGACAGTAAGGAATCATCCATAGGAACACCATGCATGCTAGGTTCAGGATTTTGTAGTGTTTAAGTACCTCAGATGCTCCTTTGATTCACTGATAAACTGGAGAAGCTCAGTGAGGCTGTCATAATAGAAAGGACTTGAGTCATCACTGGCTGACTTTTAGGGCTTAGACAGATTAGTGAGAGAAAACCCTTCACCACCAAACTCAGCAATAAATTTAGCCTTCCTGAAGAAGTTTTGGGTGTGCTAGTAAGTTCTTGATGAAAGCTGCTTGTGTTTGTGCACTAACAAAATCTGAGGCTTTCCTCTTCTTTTGTGGAGGGACAAACCAGGTAAAAGTGCAGTATCAAAAATAAGCTGGACAAGATGGACACAAAGACCAGTTTTGCAGTTTGTGAGTGCAACTACCAAATTACTTCTGTTGTGGATGCTGAGAAATGCTTACCAAAGAGCACAAGCTGCTAAAGTGGTTTCCAGATACACTTTCACATGCCCTCTTTATTAACTTTGGATTATTGCATCAAAACTGTCTCAAGTCTTTTGCAAAGGACTGTGTTGAAGACCAGACTATGTTGGGACAGGACACTGAGCACATGTGGTGTCATGAAGCCAGTTAATGCTGTTACCCATTTCACTGGAGCCAGACCCTTTCTGTAGCTGTTTAACACTGACATAACACTGATATTTGCAGCCAGGGCAGGTGAAATTGGATCTGTTGAGGGAGGAGAACATCACACAGGACCATTGCACCAAGTGGCAATTCTGGACATCTCACCTGCAAGCTGTGCTGCCCATTTGGAACATGCAAGTATCCATGCCCATAACTGCTGGCAATTTTATCATGTGGATGGCATCCTTGAAAATTATATCTTAATGAGTACTGTGCTTTTTAAAACATACTTCCTGAATAGTATTATGTGAACAATAATTAATTCTGGTAGGCTCAGAACAGGATTATGAAACTACTGGCTAGTCTATCTAATCAATTTATTACATCAAAACACCAAATAAAGAAACAGAAGTAGGGAAAAATATTCTGGCTACAGACTAGATTTTCTTGTGCTGTGAATAAAAATATCAATTCCCTGTGGAGGAAGAGAATTATGCTGTAAGTCTGCTGTAGCATTCATTGTACCAGAGCTAATATAATAAACATTACTCACGTCATCTTTGTGAAATAGAGGAAGAGAACAAAGGTGAAGTAAATGGTCACAAGAAGTACTGGAGTTAAAGAAGGTGCTTTTCTGGAACACAGACTTCTCTGCATGCTGTGGATTTAATTTTGACAATTTAAATAGACTTGATCAGAAAGTAGTGTTTTCCCTAGGATGAACAGTCCAATTTTTCTACCTGCAAGTCCTAAAATGAAATGTAAATGAGAAGACCAATAATTACACTAAGAGCATTGCAAATGTAAAAATACAGAGGTTGTTTTCATTTCAGATCTGATCAGTAATGCCTTTCTTCTAGTTCATTATGAAAGCAATGTATTTAACCTAAAACTGAATGTTGCAGTGGAGTCACCTACTAAGAAAATCAAAACAAGCAAACTTTTTCCTCCCAGAATGACCATTTCTGAGTCCCTACTCTTGCCAGCGGCCAACTTCAGGCGACAACAGTATGACCAAGACTAAACACAAAGCCAGCTGCAGGAAGGTGGGAAGGACAAATCCTGTATGAAACTAAAATTACACTGAGATTGATATGTATGTAGCTCTCTTCTGGAAGACTTTTAGCCCTAGGTTTGTTTCTAAGGGAACACAGCCAGGTACTTAGGCATTGAAATGAGGAGTGGGAATGTGTCTCTCTGCTTCTCAGAGTTCTGTGCTGCAGCTCTTCAGAAGCTTCCCAGGCACAGGGGCAGAATGGCCGATTGCTGGTGCTGGGTCAGACTGTACTTCACGTACAGTGAAATGTGCCCTGGAACTGCAGCACACACTGAGCTCCCAAGGGTCTGTTATACATCTCTGTTGTGCTCAGCAGAGAGATTTTGACCTTTTCTTCTCTTTATTGTTTTAAATTTGCTCAGAGGTACTGCCCAAAGCTCCTATTTCATTTCAACCCAACACAATAACTGATAATGGCCTGGGTTAGAAGGGACTTTAAAGATCATCTCGTTCCAACCCCCCTGCTGTTGATAGAGACACCTTTCACCAGACCAGGTTGCTCAGAGCCCCATCCAGCCTGGCCTTGAATTCTTCCAGGGATGGGGCAGCCACAGCTTCTCTGGGCAACCTGGGCCAGCACCTCGCCATCGCCACAGAGAAGAATTTTTTCCTAATACTTAATCTAAACCTAATCTTTTTAAGCTTGAAAACATTGCCCCTTGTCCTGTCCAATGATAAGGAAGGGTAGTTTTGTCACTGTGGCCAAGCTTTGAGATGGGCCCCATTTCTAGCTATTCCAGCATCCTGGAATGTATCTAGCAGTACTTCAGATCCAAATCAACAATGTGAAGTTGACAGTTCTGCTCTTATTTCAGTTATCAGTGTTTTCTTTTAAAAGAAGCATCTGAATGGAGGCAGGCAGGACTTCCTTCTGGATCATCCTAGCAAAGGTGGTAACAATAACAATCAGAGCTGCTGGGCAGCTGAGCAGCACAAATAATAATGCTGAGCACAAATCATTCCAGCAAAAAGCTGATGAGTATCTGCTTGCACAGAGAATCTTTTTGCTTCGATTTTATCAATAGTGGTTTATCTGTATTGTCTTTGCTAGGGCATTGTGCTTCACTGCCATAGTCAAAGCAGAACATCAGAGCAGAACTCTCTGTGGATAAATTTCTTCTGCAAATTAGTCAGCCTCATTTCTCCTCAAAGAGAAAAACATCTCCTTTCTTCTGCCTTTTTGGGTTGGCTGGTAATTAGTCTTCTGATCTGTGTCACTGGACATCATCAGGCACTTGGAAATCCTGACAACTTCTTCAGCTGGTAGATAAGGTAGATAAGGCAGTAAAAACAGTTCTGTTTTTCTATTGTCTTCAATGTTACAAAATCTCAATATTTAAAATTCATGTCATGTGCTAAATATTTTCACGTGTAGTCACTGCAGTATCTCAACTCTTGCCATAATGCTAACCAGTGAAAAGAATTATATATTTTTTAATAATTATATAGTGTACTTGCAGACCTTGTGCAGCATGCCATTTGCACAAATAAACTCAATCTGAAAAAATGGAGGGTTCAGAAGAACTAGAAATTATAACAGCAAAAAAACCACATTCAGTACTAAAAGAGGCATGGTGTTAAACACTCTAGAAAAAAAACCTGATGAATGTGAACAGACCACAGTCAAACTACACAAAATGGGTGTAATTCTGGAATTGTCAGAAAACTGATTAGGAGGAAAGACTTCTGATTTTGCTTTATCTGAGTGTTCCTGTTGCACATCTAAAGGGAGCAAGTGTTGCCAGGTTTGTGGTTTCTTCTTTCTTTCATGCTGCTGTGCCAATCCAAAAAGAGAATGGTTATCAGTTCTTTTGCCATAACATATTTGCCTTCATATGTGTAACCTCCTCATCTCTTATACCTTCTTTAAAATTACACAGATTGAAGCCCTTATTAAGGACAAGACTAGTACCAGTTTGAGCAGGGGTGAAATTAGGCCACCAGAGACCTCGTTTCTACTGGAAAATGCATGAGCTGGGAAGAAAAAGTAGCTTGGCTTTCAGATTTAAGTGTGCTCTGACAGAACTGCTAGTAATAAAATCCAAACAAAACACTGTTTTGCATGTGAACTGAGCAAATGTAATCCGAAAGTTACCAATTCACAGCGTACCCAGAATCCTGAAATCAGCGTGGTATGGCAGGGCCATATGGCCTGTCTGAGAGAAGCTATTTGCAATACCCAAGCCTTGCATACCATGCCTTATCTTAAAGAAAACTCTGAGAGTGTGTGCTGGTTTTGGCTGGGCTAGAGTTAATTTTCTCCACAGAGGCTGGTGTGGGGCTGTGTTTTGGGTTTGTGCTAAACACAGAGAAGATAATATAGACATGTCTTTGTTATTGCTGAGCAGGGCTTGCACAGAGCCAAGGCCTTTTCTGCTTTTTGTACTGCCATGCAGTTTACTTCACAAATATACATGTATGCCTGTTCATCTGCCTATTTTTTAGTGCACTCCTAATGCCCACTCCAGATGGTATTTTGTTCCCATGGACAGCTTGATGGTTCCATCAAAATTTTTGACAGAAGCCAGCCCGAAGGTTGTCTAGCCAAACACTCAGCCCACACACTGAGAGATAAGTCCACCAAATGTATCCCTTTACTGTCTGGGTTTTTCAAACTCCCAGTAAAACGTGGGGGGAAAAAAAAAAAAAAAAAAAGAGTGAAACCTTCCTGCCAATTGCATTAGGTAGTCAAAGGATTGCTCCATTAAGGTGAGGTTCTGGCCTGAGCACGGATCCATCTGGCTTATGCTGAGCAATCCAGAAGAGTAGGAGAAGACACACAGCTTAAGTGGCTGTGGATCTCTATTTTACTTCTATAGCTCCCCTCCAGGTCATTACTTTATGTAATCATATAGTTTTAGTGAGTCCAGAGCTATTAGGATATAGAGGTCTTCATTACAGATTTTCTGTGGAAGCCCAACTAACAACACAGGTTTTTAAAAAATTTATATTTGAAGGAAAAATTGATAAATTGTATTTTCCATTTAATTCAAAGGAGCAATTCTATAGGGATGAGGTTAAAACAGGCTATGGCATCCTAAGATATTTAAACCTGACATTTATTAGGGCAAAAAAGCACACTTTTATTGGTTCACTGCAGAATTTACAGCTACAGTTAAGAATATTACCTTACAGTATATTTCAAAAAATTCTGTTTTCTGTAACATACTAGCTACCTTAGCTGGTAAAAAGTTTTTCTGATACATGTACATTACTTTATTGACTTGCACTTTGCTCCATGATAGATTTATTCCTTTAAGTGACACCGAAAGTAATAAATACAAGACTTCAGCTGAAAAACACTTTTATTGGCACACTGGGGAGAGAAAGTAAAAGCAGTGTATAAAAGCTTGGCACAAGCAGTCTGCATTTGTGAAATGAGGCCAAATTAATGAGGAAAACCAGTTAAAATGGAGCTTCAGCATGCTGTTCATTTTCCAATAGTAAAAAAAAAAAAGAAGAAAGACTGAAGACCTGGTGGTGAATTTTTCACTGAAGTGCAAGCAGTAGAATATTTTATTGCCCTAAGGAAAATGGAGGGGTTTTCCCGATTCCAAAAATATCCCACTGCACTCCTTGCCACAGTTTCTTATTACTGTAGGTACTGCTCGGAAGTGTGCTGTGGAGATGCAATTCACTGCCAGAGTCCATCATGCTGTGTAGGAGGGCTGGAAAAAAGGTGCAACACATTTCTGTTGCAGTTAGGTTACTTCAGGTTACTAGCACAGAGACAGAGGTCTGCTCATGTCCACAGCGAGAAGCTCAAGAGATGTTTTGCCCTGAGGAGGTGCCAGTTCTTTTCACATCCCGTAAGAAATGCACTCACAATGCAGATAACTATTCATTAGTAGCCCAAAAAAGGTGATAGAAGTTATAAAATCTCATTTCTGATGCTGGGAACCCCGAGGTGATGCCATATGAGATGGATCTGTGGTCAAGGCACAGCTCACGGTGCAGAACCCAGCCACAGTGAGGTTCACCAGCTCAAAGATCCCTGGAATTCTGACAGTCTTGATGAAAACACAGATTTCCCAGTCAGTGACAGCAGTCAGGACTGGGATATGCCCTTAAGTTTGAAGGGTCCTTCAGACATGCACTTTAATATTCTTATTAATAAAGCTGCAGTTCTTGAACAGGTGCATACAATACTTCAGTGAAACAAGACAATATACTGTACATAGACTCAGATTGATGCACTTTGACTGCAGGTACATCTACAAACTGTAATTGAATGTACAGTTATTGACTAAATAGCAGTCACATGACATCCATGATACAGAGGCATCCACCTGGATTAACCATGATGGGGATCACAGAGTCCTACAATATTGTTCCAGGCTAACCAGTGCAAGGGCAGTTTGAGCTTTCTTGATGAGATCTGAAATAAAGGCAAGCTACTGTGCATAGACAAGAAGATTGGCAGGTTTGGGGAAAATTGAATTGCCAATTAAATTTAATATAATAATAATGTTACAGTTTTCAATTTCTAGCCATTAGTGATTTAGAATAATGAACCTCAAATTCCATTTTACCTGGGAATATCTATTTCAATGTTATCTATATTCATCAAATCCATGAAGTGTCTTGAATTTTCTATTTTAAACTTGATTGTTCTCTCCACACTGGGCTTATTTAACTCCTGCCTTCCCTTACTCTTTAAGAAGTCTGCTGTGCAAGCCCCCTGAAGTCAGTAGAGGAGGACCGTGGTAGAGATCCGCCTACAGCTTGTGGAGGTCCATGAGAGAGGAGAGATACACTTGCAGCCCAGGAGGAGCCTTCTCTAGAGCAGGTGGATGCACAAAACAGGCTGTGACTCCACGAGAAGCCCATGCTGGAGCAGGTGTGTTGGCAGGACTTGTGACCCCATGGGAGACCCACACTGGGGCACTTCATGAAGAACTGGAGCCCACGGGAAGGACTTTAGCTGGAGAAGTTCATGAAGGGCTGTCTCCCATGGGAGGGACTCAGCACTGGAGCAGGCAAGGACTGTGAGGAATCCTCCCACCATGGAGGAAGCAGCAGCAGAGAGAACCTGTGATGAACTGAGCACAGGCCCCCCTCCTCCTATGCCACTGTGGGGGAGAAGGTAGAGAAAATCGGGAGTGAAGTTGACTGTGTGAAGAAGACAGGGGATGGGAGGAAGGTGCTTTTTGAAGATTGGCTTTTATTTCTAATTACCCTCCTCTGATTTGATTGATAATAAATTAAATTGATTTCTCCAAGTCAAGTCTGTTTTGCCCATGACATTAATTGATGAGTGATTTCTCCCTGTCCTTTATCTAGACCCAAAAATTTATTATGTCCTTATTCTCTCCTGTGTGCAGTTGATGAAGGGAGGAATAGAATGGCTTTGGTGGGCACCTGGCAGCCAGCCAAGGTCAAACCACCACAGAACCAGCTAGTGAGAGGTTTCAGATGGAAAAACAGCTTTTGGCAAGGCAATATGCCCTGGCCAAAATGGAGAGACAAACAACTTCTAGTGGCCAATATAGATTCAACATTCCTGGTGTGCAGCTCTCTGCACTTCTGTTCTGCTGGCCATTTAGATCCTCTGTGGCAATAATCTTTTGGAATCAAATGCAAATGGTCCTAGTGTTTAACAGAATAATAAAAATAAATATATTCAAAAACTATATCCTTTCTTTAAGAGATCAAACCGGATTAATTTAGTATCAGCACATAAATCTCTCATCCCTTTTAATATTTACCAGCAAAGGCAGTAATTCATGCAGTTCTTTATCCTGGCTTCAAGGCTGAGGAAGTTTTGTTAATTTGAGACTTCTCTGACCCCCCAGAAGGGTGCCATCTTGGGTCACCTGAAATCAAGGCATTTGCAGTGATGTTTCTCTATGAAGGTTTGTCTGCATCAATTGATCAGCATCATTTTTTGGTTTTTACATGATTAATTAGGCCATGCCAGAGTTCCTGCTTTAGTGAGGTAGTTTCTAGGTTTCATAACAGTTTGTTTTCAAGCTCATTTAGATATCTTTGCTACCATAAAGCTTCTACTATGCACACATTGTTGAACAGACCTAACAGAATTTAAGAATCCAGATTAAATAAATAGTAGAAATTATTTCTATGAATTCCAGCAACTAATTGTATTTATTCTATTATTGTAACATTTTTTAATATTGTAATGGCCTTCAAAACTGCAAAGAACTGGCAGCATTGAACTGGGAGCACCCCTGGAGATCAGTCCATGGGATCTGGTGATAATCTCATGTAACTCTTCCCATAGCCTTGCAAATTGGGCTGATCTGCTCATTCACATTATGTATTTTCAGTGATACAGCTAATGCTTTTTTTTTTTTTTTTTTACTGAAAGCAGTGATGACAATTATCAGTTGTCATTGGTGATGATAATTGGCAATTTTCTATTAGTGGACAATGCTTATTCAAGTAAGAAACTTACTGAAATAGCAGACTGCTATTTCTGACTGGTTCTTTCATTAGCTTTTTATCCTGAGCTAGACAAAATAGTGAAAATAATTATATTTTTATGAATAAAATAATTTATGAAAGTTTGAATTGTGCTGTTCATCTATTTCTGATTAAAATCACTCAGATTTGAGATTTTGAGTTTTGTGGCTGAGATGGCACAACCAGACATCCTGGCAACCAGCAACATTCTTCTCTTGTTGAATCTTTTGTAAACTCCCTGTCTAGCTTAAACCACTCTTGATGCACCAATCAGCATCAGTGGAAGAGTAAAGTTCATTATTACTGAGGCAGTGTAGCACCCTAACAGCTCCTCTCCTTTAGATCCTGACTCATGGGGCAATCATAATCACAGAATGGCCTGGCTTGGAAGGAACCTTGAAGATTAGTTAGTTCCACCCCCCTGCCAGGGGCAGGGACACTTTCCTAGACCAGGTTCCTCAGAGCACTGTCACACCTGGCCTTGAACACTTCCAGAGATGGGACATCCCAGAAAATAAAGGATTTTTTTTTTTTTTTCTACTATCCACTTACTTTAGTTTTAAGTAAATAACCTTTTCAGATGGGAATACATTGATCAGGGAGCCTTTTCAGATCTAACAGCTCCGAGCACACCTGTGTTTCCATTATTCTTAATTGGTTTTCCTCCCACTAATATGTCATTACTTGTGGCCTATCCAAACATAGGTTCATAATTCTGATGGACATGTAATGCTGACTGCTATATATAGTTATGGGAATAGGACAGGCTGGAGAGTGCTACCCAGAGTCAGCAGTTAACATATCTGCAATGAGGGAGGCAGGAATTTATGTTTATGGAATTGGAATTAAGCTTTGCAGGTGCCAACCCATAGAAGTTCACTGAAACTTCGTGGCCAACAGCCACGGAAATTAAATATCTGCTGAATAGGGTGTTAAATTAGCAGGGCTGCTGAAGCAGGCTTGCTGATACAACGTTGTCATATTTTAGTGTCAGAACTGTTTTGTGCATGTTTCTGACAAAAAAAAAGAGATGAATTTCACATGACAGATCTCTTGTTTGGAGAGAGCAGGGTGATTAAGCTGTTAATACAGTTTTCTATTATTCCTATAGAAGTATTCAAAGAGTATTTCTTTAAATACAGCTCGACGTTGTGTGGCAAAGGTTGAGGCACCTGTGCAGCAGTGAATGAAGGCTATATAAATATGAATGACTAATTATCAGGGAACAGGAAAACACTAGTTTTCTTTCATGACTGAGATGGCTTCATCCTTTTCAGAATAATCTGTTGGGAAAATAATTAGCATAAAGAAGATGGAGTTTTGATAAATAACTTTGATGTTCATAATTATAGTAATTTTTGTATAATTTCTTTCACTTATGCTCATGTTTTATTTCAGTTTTTTTCTTTCAGTCATAAAAGCTGATATTAAATTTTAAAGCAAACCTATCTCACTGTAGACAGACTCCTTAGGAAAAACTCTTATCTTTGTATGATAACAGTGGACTTATCGTGAATTTGCTGTTGGGCTTTCTTTCCATTTCTCAGAATTTGTCTTCCCTACCATAATAAATCACACAGATTCATGTGTCAGGAAGGATATAAATTTATTAAATTTAACAAGGCATTAAAGGAAACCTTTTTCACTTTGTTTATATAATATTTAATATTTTTAACTTTTATTCTAGACAAAAATGCATCCTCTGAAGTGTAGAGCAGAGTGGAAATATTTGGATCATTGTGCCATCTGAACAATTTACTAACTTCGCTCCAGATTCTGAAGGAGTAGTGACTGTCAGAGAGCTCTGAAGGTTGCCAGCTTGAAGTGTACTTGTGATGCTTAGTGGTGTAAAAAGATTCTTATTCTGTCATACCTTTCTTTAAGGCTCTACAGTATATCTCAGTGTGCTGAGAAATATAATTGCTTACACAACATTTCTTTACACAAAATTTTTTTAAAAATCACTTTAGACATTAGTAATTCTTTTCAGATCTATTTAACTCTATAGAATAACTGCTACATTCCCCTCTCATTTGGTCTCTAAGGAATTAACTTCTGGGTTCTCCTACTAGCTAATTTGTTGTTAAATTGCTCATATTGTTCTCCTATCATAGAACAGTACTGAACAGTTATCTACTCCAGTGTTTGTGTGCACATGTTTCTTAGCAGGAATGCTTGAAATTTGGGGTGCTTACTCTCTGAAACCCTGTTTAAAAACATCATTTTGTTGCGAAGGATATTTTAATGTTTTTTTCTCCACAAATTCTATTATTTAAAAAAGTTTTCAGCTTTCTCATAGCATGTGTAGTTAAATCCTCCCCCTGTCTACTCATAGTTCAGTGATTAGGCGGATTTATGGCCAGCTATGCTACAAGAAGAAGATGCAGGAAATACAGGACTGTTAAAGGATGAATTGTTGCATGTGTCCCATTGAAATCCAGGGAGACTAGTGCAATAAAATTGTTGTGCAGCTGTGAAACAGCAGTGGGTGAAGATGAAGCCAGGGATAACTTGAGCAGCACAAATCACTTGACCATGGAATCATCCAAAGGTGATGACAGAACTGGTCAGGGTCCTTGCAAAGCCACTGTGATATTTGAAAGGGCATGGAAATCACAGGGATGCCTCTGATGAATGGAAAAATCCACCCAGGGAACTGCAGGCTGGTCAGCTGCACTTCCCTCCCATGAAGGAATCTACTTTGGAATGTATTTTCCTGTATATAGAGCAGAATGCCGTGATGGGGAACAATCATGGATGTATGAAGGGTGAATAAATCATGCCAAACCAGCCTGATTACCTTCTCAGGTAAAATGTTCTGGTCTGTGAATTCAGGAAGTGTAGCAGATAGAGAATCATGGAATGGCCTGGGTTGGAAGGGACATTTAGTTCTAACCCCCTGCCATGGGCAGGGACACCTTCCACCAGATGAGGCTGCTCAGAGCTCCATCCAACCTGGCCTAGAACATTTCCAGGGGTGGGGCAGCCACAGCTCCTCTGGGAAACATGTGCCAGGGCCTCATCACCCTCACAGAAAAGATTTTTTTCTAGTATCTAATCTACCCCTACTCTCTGTCAGTTTGAATCTATTCCCCCTTGTCCTGTCACTCCAGGCCCTTGCAAAGTTTCTCTCCACCTTCCTTGTCAGTTCCCTTCAGGTGCTAGAAGGCCACACTTAGATTAGGTCACCCCAGAGCCTTCTCTTTTCCAGCCTGAACAATCCCAATTCTCTCAGCCTTTCCTCATAGCAGAGGTGCTCAAAAAATGCCATTTACCTTAATTTTATCAAAACTTTTGACACTTTCCTCCCCAATACCTCTGTATGCAAATCACAGTTTTATGGCCCAGATGGTCATCCAAAACTGACTTGATGGTACAGCTGAGGGAGTGATGCAGTTCATCCCACCCAAACCGCAGGCCATCAACATGTGGGATATTGATGAGGATGACATATCCTGGGATCTGTCCTGCTTGATCTGTACCTGGCACCTGAGTACAGGTAGAAAATGGAGCTGGTTGTCCAGAGAGACCTCACAGACCCCATCTCTGAGGTTTTCAAGACCAGTGTGGACCAACCCATATGACCTTGCAGCTGACATTGCTTTGAGTAGAAGGATGAGTAACAGACCTCCGGCGGTCCTTTCCAAACTGTGAAATTAAAGATGGGTTTTGAGATGCTCAGTTACAAGAAATCACTGGCTGAATGATCTGTTAATAGGTGAATTCCATTAAATCATCCTTTTCTGTGATCTTGGTTTGGTTTTACTAATTTCAAATTGCCTATCTCTCTAGAAGATGGCAGAAATAATGTAAGGATAGATTTGAGATATGGCAAATGCCCTGATACAGACTCAAAACAATTGATTTGATTCCAGGGTTTTGGTTTTTCTTTTTTTTCTGATTACTTAATGCTTTGGACATCATGAATTAAGAAAAACAATATCTATTTGGCTCCTTGAAGCCAGACTCCTTAACCCCCTACTGTCTGCCTTCCAGAAACACACACATTTCCCTGCACATCAGGATAAAAGGAATTGGTGCATATCACCATCACCACAAGCCTATGGCAAAAATATCATTAAAACAAAATTAATACCCAAATACATTCTGTTGGGGGTTTTTTTTGTTTGTTTGTTTTTGTTTTTTAATTTTTATTTCTTTTCATTCCATTTAAGTCTAATTACTACTTGTTGTATGCAGTGCCTTCCTAGGGACTTGCTACCATCCACTCTCTTCCCAATTTGCTGACTTCTCAGTAATTTTTTGGGTCCTTTAAAATAGGAATATTCCTCCATTTCTATAAAAAATGCAGTTTTAACTGTTGCTTGAGGTGTATTTGCTGAGAATAATTTTCCTGAACACTGAGTTCCAGTTTGGTATTTTTGATGTGTTTGAGACCTCTGTACAGGAATGCTTTGATAGCACAGCTGTTTCCTAGTACTTCCAGATTCTGGACCATGGGGATAAAGTGAAAGGTCTGGAGAATATCATCAGGGAAGTGGCTTTTGTTTCAGGGTCTGTTTAGTAAGAAGTAATAGGAGAGGTCCACATTCATTTTCCTGAAAATTATTTCCCAGTTTTATTTGTGTTTGTGACAGGATGAAATAGCAAATAAAGCAGATTTTATCTGATTACAATTTGAGCAATGGCAATTGACAATTCAATATTTTTTGTTATGAAAATTAGTAAGAAATCATGAGCCACACAGTCTGTAATTCAAAATTATGAAGTTATTTATTTGACACCAGTGCAAAAGAAATGCCATGAAAGGAGTGAAGATTAAAAATTCTGTTTGTTTCCATCAGTTGTAGAGAAGAATGTAAATGTATGATAAAATGACCTGAGGGCAAAGTAAAGACATATTCAAAGCATCCAATTAGTGAGTCTGGCAATGATATTAAAGAAAAAATGATGAGGCAAAATGTTTGAAATGTTGGCTAAGTGGTAGCAATGAGACAATTAGAAACTGGTGTGGCGAAGCAATTCAAGCCTTCACCAAAAGCTGTTTCACCACTGATGAGAATCTATTTTATTGCTGTCCTGAAGTTAATGTAATCCACTGTAATCCACTTCAACAACAGCACCAACAACTGCCACACAGCTGGGACCAGTGTGCAGGCACACAGTGCTGTGCTTGTCAGGAAATCCACAGGCAGAAAAGGGACCTGTCGTGTCTCTGTTCATTCCATTTGTCAGATTCTTTACCCCTTCTCAGTATCCTAGCACTTCATTCTCCTATATAATTCCTACTTCTTCCCTTTTGTTATCTCCATATCCAGGTGTCCATTTTTTGTCTCCTTTTGTCTGCATATAAATCTCCAATTCACCTAAGACACTTACACAAACACTGCTTTAACACCTCATTTATCCATTGTCCTGATTCTCGTATTTTAAAATTTCTCCATCAAAATTACCTCAATCATTCAATTCCTTCTCCTCTTCTGCTTCCTGCCATGATGCTTGTTTTCACCAGTAACATCTCAACATTTACAATAAAAGCATTATCATCCTTTGACCTACATTGTTCAATTTTATTAGTGCTTTAATTTTTGAGCATGTTTTTTATACATGCTTTTTTAAAGGTACTGTGTATGTAATTTCTGTTAAATTAATTTGATACCTCAAGATGCCCATGGTCTTGTATCTGAAAGAAAAAGGAAGAAATAAGAAGGTTGAATAATGTAACTAGTTGTGGGGATTTGACCCTGGCTGGACATCAGGTGCCTAACCAAAGCCACTGTATTCCTTCCCATGTCAGCTGGACAGGGGAGAGAAAATACAACAAAAAGCTTGTGAATCAAGGTAGGAACAGGGAGTGTCACTCACCACTTACCAACAGGGGCAAAACAGACTTCACTCGGGGAAATGAGTTTCTTTTTTTATCAATCAAATCATAGTAGGACAATAAAGAGTAAACTCAAGGCTTAAAAACAAGCAGCCCTCCACCCTTCCCAGGCTTAACTTTTTCCTGATTCTCTACCTCTTCCCCCTGCATAGCACAAGAGCACAGGGAATGGGGGCTGTGGTCAGTTCATCACACGATGTCTCTGATGTTCCTTCAAATATTTTAGGTCCATGTAGGAAAAAAATGGTATGCAAATTGCACAATTAAAAAACATAAACAAGAACAAAACAAACCCACGCAGCAAAGCAGAGACTGTAGTATTTCAGGTCTAGATTTAGCCTTCAGTTTTTATTTGCTGGTACAAAACTCCAGCACATGATTCTGGAACAGATGTTTCTGGAATAAAGAGAGTGAGTTGAAAGCAAAACACCCATGCAGACAAAAACATGCATAGGCAGGAGAGACACTGTCCTTGATGAGGAGGTTCTGGGGGGATTACCAATCATGAATATTGTGCAATTATCCATGCTGAATTTTTGATGTATTAAACCTCTGCACAATGTAACCAATGCTTTAGTCTTACAGTGAGCCATTATTTGTTCAGATAGAAAAAGATAAGAGATTATTCTGCCACGAGTATGAATGAAGATAATTTGTCATGCTAAAACATAATTGATACTGGATCCTTAATATATCTGCTCTGAAAAAAAAAAGGGTTTGAATTATCAAAAAAACCCCTGTTTCAGATCATGATGATAAAACAGAAAGAACTCTTCCCTTAAAAGCAGCAATATTTTTCAGTCCAAACAGCCTCCAAAAAGCCACTCCATTTTGCTGTGTTTATGTGAGATTACTGTCATAGCCCGAATGCCAGACCTGCTTGGTTATTTGTGCTGGTGGATGTCTTTTTTCCTTTGTGAGTGTCCCCTCTCTCTGAGAGAATCTCAGAATGCTTATATTTGAAACTCAGGGATGTTCATTTAGGTAAATCCCTTTTCTGTTATTCTATATGTATATTCTATTTGTCTCAAACAAGGGTAAGATATCCTATTCATGTTGTACCATGAGTCAAATTCATGTTGCTCTCACTTAACAATCCACAAATGACATCATCCAGGCAAAACTGGTGAACTCCAAAGTTGTATGATACACTTTGCCTCAGAAAATGTGTTGAGACAGTATTGTAGTGACTTGTCCCCAAACAAGCAGCAAAGGCACTCAGAGGTGCATTTCAGATTAGAATTTGACTCTACAGAGAATCATAACTATCATTCAAAGAAATCCTGAATACCATGTTGTCAGACTAAATGATCAACTGGAAATGTATGATTTATTGTTTGTCTCTCTTCCCTGATACAAAACAAGGAATCTATTGATTTTTCTGAAGCCAATTTTTATTGTGGTGTGAGGCATCACAATTGCTATTAACTATAATATTGTATGGGCAGTGAAATAGTCAGTGCTGTTAGTTCATGTGCAAGCAAATATCGACCAGCATTTTGAACAATAAATATAATGATACGAGACATGAGTGTTTGTTCAGCATTTATTCTGACAATCCAACAACTGAAGAAAATCTCAGAGTTGGAATCTAGCTACCATTAAAAATTACACAGTGGTTTCTATCCATCTAGGTTTGGAAAAACTGGCTGTAATCCAAAGGTCTGATGACTTTAGCTTTAGAAGAAAATCAATGGTATGCAAATAGCTATTGAATAGTCCTAGACTAAGCAAAGCAGCTCAAAGATTTAAACAAAAGGAAGGGTTTTAATTCAAAGAACAAAGAATAGTTTGCTACTATTTCCCTTGGATGGGGCCAGTGTTTCTATCAGTGGGGTTTTTTTGTTTTGTTTTGTTAGGGAAAAGTAGTGGGATGCTGAGTGGCAGGCACATCTAACAGTATAGCTACCAGGAACCTCGTGACAGGAGGAGAAACATTTTAATTTTTGCATGTGAGAGCATTTCTACAGCGATGTCTCTCACATGCCTTAGTGCAGCACTGTAGCTCTGAGCCTCTCCTGGTGCCCCTTGGCTTCTGCACTCCCTTGTCTTGGGAAGGCTGCACCTCTCAGGCTGCACCCCACTGATGTCAGAATGATGAATGCAGTTTATTACCCAATTAATATGATTTTGTCCCTGCTACTGAAAGGCCACAGGCTCTGGGCTGAGCTAACTTTAACAGGTGTCTCATGGTCAAGTCAATGAAAATGGCTTGCTCAGACAAAACAAGGTTCAAATTTACAGTACAGGAAAGGAGTTAATATTTCTCATACCAAATTATTGTATAGCTGGTGAATCTTTAACACTAGAGGAATTGTTTATTTGGTGAGCTCTTTTCGAGAATGAGTAATGCCCCCTTTTCAGATTTGAATATTGGAATTAGAGAGATTGCTGCTGAAGACCTGCAGAAAAGTGAGAAATATTTGCTATCAATTCTTTGTAGGGCGGGATGTGGTGAAATGAAGCAGAAGAATTGCTGACCTCTTTATTGAAAACCAAATGATTTTTGTGTTAACATTAGCCTATACCACTAAAAGATGAAAGATTTATTATCTAATTACTAGGAAACACAAAGAATACAATTAAGATCTGAATCTGCGGCTGCATGTTTTTAATTCTTCATCACAGGCAGGTCTTTCATAAATCACTTATCTTTTATGAAATACATTATGAGAAGATGCGTAATGTTCATTTTCTCAAAAAAGGAATTAGAAGGAAGTCAATTATTTCAACAGACTGTATTCTTTTCAAAAAACTGTTTTCCATCAGTGCCAGTTTTCCTTAGTGCAAAATTAAGTACAGAATAGTCATACTCAGTGCAGCTGCCCTTCATTTTTTGTAAATTAAGAATATTACATTGTCACCCAGGAAGCGTCTTACACTTGTTGCTGCTGGGAGATGTCCCAGGGGTGGGTCCCAGGGGTGTCTGGACTGCTCTGGGCCTGAGAAGGGCTGAGCTGGGTTCCCAGAGTGCCCATTGCCCAGCTCTTGCTCTGGGAATGCTGCCAGGGAAGCGGCTGGCAGCTCCAGTGCAATACTGGGGGGCTGTGGGACAGCTTTCAATCCTTCCATGGAGCAGGGGCTAGGGGGGAACTGAGGGGAGACACTGTGGAATGAAGTGGAATGAGGAACGAGATTTAGGACACCTCCACCGGCAAGGGGGCAATACTAGGAAGGTGGGTTTGTACAGACAGTGACTTTGACTGTATTATTAGTAAGGCCTTTTTGCATTTAATAATTTGGATTATTTGACTGTGAAAATGCTAATTGGACAAGCAATAAATGGCATAGTGCTATTTCCCATAACAGTATTTGGAGTGTAAAAGTATTTACCACAGCCTCTCAGTTTAGAGACAAATTTAGGAGAAGACACTCTGGAACGAGTCATCTCCTCTAAAAGGGTTCCAACAATCCCTTTCTACCAACACGAACTGAAAACTGGTGGAAGAAAGTGGAAAAAAAAAATAAATAAATAAAACCACAACAGTTTTTTAACAAACACAGTCTCACAAGG
The DNA here is from genome assembly GCA_013399225.1 of Rhipidura dahli. Lineage (NCBI taxonomy): Eukaryota > Metazoa > Chordata > Aves > Passeriformes > Rhipiduridae > Rhipidura > Rhipidura dahli. Next base: position 348 of record VXAC01005884.1, on the reverse strand, counting down.
CACATGAAAAAAGGGTAAATAAACGCTAGATATTAAACTGCCAGACCTTACCCCACACACACACACACGCACTGGAACGAAACCCCAAAATGCCAGGGAGAAAACAGCGCCTCACGCCACCCGGTACAGGATGGCGCCGGCATCGCTGTCAGGAAAACAAACAAACGGGAGCTTCACACAGCAGTTCGGGCAGCAGATGGGAACCTGGCGGCTCTGTGGCACTGTCCCCCTCTGTGGCACTCACCTCCTCTGTGGCATTGTCCCCCTCTGCGGCACTGTCCCCCTCTGTGGCACTCACCTCCTCTGTGGCATTGTCCCCCTCTGCGGCACTGTCCCCCTCTGTGGCAC